>OX456525.1:42395971-42780971 GCA_949748255.1 Eustalomyia histrio | reverse complement strand
CAATATAATATACACGGAAACTAGTTTATTAAAAAACTTATAAAAAAATATATATATTGAAAAAAAAAATATATTAGAAAAAAATATTAAAATTCTAAACAAATAATGCCTTCGCCAGGATTTCAACTCACTTTTCCGGAGTTGTTGCTATACATAATAGCCGACTTTACTAGACTTTATTTTTCGTATAATTGTGTTATATACATATATGAAATTGTATCTTCGAGACTAATATATAACATAATTATACATATATTCGGAAATTTGGGTAAAATTTCACGGCTAAATTAATGATGTTAAATTGGTCCTGATTTAATATAATTATATAACTTTATATATAATTTTATATAATCATATATTATTGACTAAGAAAAAATGTGGAAAAATAATTATATTTAAAGCCAAAATGTATATATACATAAATTTTCACTAAAAAATTTCTAGTTCTTGTTGTCTTGGAATTGTTAAAAATTTTAAAGTTTTGTAAAAATATAATAATAAGAAAATAAAAATAAATTAAAAGAACAAACAAATGTATCTCCCTGGCTGTGATTTGAAACCATTGACATGGAACCACATATATGTAATTATATCAAATTATATATATCAGTATATAATAACTACTTTAGATATGGAACTATATATAACAATATCTCAAATTTGCTTGCACATATTTTATCATATATACACTTAAAAAAGTTTGTAAGTTAAAATAACTGAAAATATCATTTAAAAGAAATGATATTTCATTTAAAAACCGGTCTACTTAATTTTCATTTAAATTAAATGTCATTTGTTATTTATTTTTAACTGTTGATTAATCAACTAACACATCCGTAAGAAACAAATGATATAATCAGTTAAAATAAATGTCAAAATTTTACCTACCAATCCTTAAAAAATAAATGTTTTTTTCATTTATTTGAAATTATTTCCGTTTTTGTATTTTTTTTAATATACTCGTACAATACAAAATGTATGTATGCATATGAAGCTATAAACACTTATTGTATGAATTTGTTTGTATATGTATGTGTGTTTATGAAGTTCTTGTAATTTGTATTGAAAATTTTTGTATATATACAACCAATTTAAATAAAAAAACAAATTGAAATTTTTTGAATATTTTTTTTTGAAACAGACAGCAAACAAAATTTAAATTTGTAACAACTGTTACGGACAGAAATAAACCACAAGTTTCCGTTTTGTGGGTAAATTTTTATTAAATTTCAAACAAATGAAAAAAATAAATGAAACTGAAAAAAATGGTTAATGATAGTAAATTATTTCGAATAAATGTATAAAAAAGTTAATATAGATATTTCGTTGAAAAATAAATGTATGTTCCTTTATTTTTAAATGTAACGGAAAACTTTTTTATTAAACTACAAACAGTTAACTACATAATATTCTGAGTGTAATTATATAATAAACCATATCAAAAAATATTTCTTATATTGGAACATTTATTATATCATATATAAATATACGTCATACCATATTAAAACATATTTTTAATAACAAACATTACATAGCATATATAATTATAAATGGTTCTGTATAAGCCATATATGTGTATATCAGAGAACTGCAAATGCTGATTGCAAAACGTTCATACGCAATCAACACAAGAATAAATATGTGTTTGCGTTCAAACGTTGAATATACTCCAACACACATATTTGTTTATGATTTTAAATCAATCAAACGACGTGCAATCATCGGTCGATTTTATACCATTGATTTTATTCTTGTTCGTTCGAAACAACAATAATTATTTTGATGTAGAATAAATCAGAAAAAGCAATAAATAACGTGTATGTGTGTATTCATAATTAAAAGAAAATAGTTTATTATCTATAAAAAGGGGGTGGTTTTGTAGAAACACATTTCATAAATTAGAATTTTTATTAGAAATTTTTTAATTTAAGTCGATATCTCAGGCTCTCCCAATCCAGTTAAAGTTAAGTATTGCCTAATTTTCCAATCAAAATAAATGAACAAAAGAACTTAGACAATATTTGAATTTTTCCGGATTAGGCAAGCCTGAGATATCGACCTAATTTTTTTTTTTCCAAAAAAATATTTTTATTTCACAAAGAAGAATATTTTTAGTATTGTAAATATTACTAATAAAAATTCTAAAAAAGTGGATTTAAGTCCCACCCTAATGTACATTTATGAAATGTGTTTCTATTTTGTTTTAATTATGAATACACTCATACGCGTTGTTTGTTGTTTTTTCTGATTTATTCAACGCAGGCTTTTTTTTGAGTGATTAAATTTGCAGTAAACATAATCGACAGATGATTCACACTGATCACAATACGCGTTCAATAACATGATGCTTATTTTATTCTACAGTAAATTTTGTTTAATTATTAAATGTGAACAAGAATTTTTGTGTGTGATTAAATCAAGAAAAAAGTTGATTTTGCAGTTCTCTGGTGTATATATTGTACTTTATAAGTCATATATAAATATATAAAGTCTCGTAAAACCCATATATAATTATATATAGTATTATATTAAATTTCATATGATACAATATACCATATCTTATCTTACAATTCATACATAATTTTATGAAGATAAATATATAACCAGATATGATTATATATGACAAAAGATAAGGTAATTTAAAAAATATAATGTAATATATAATTATATATGCTAATGCATACTGGAATATGTATTTATATATGATAATATGTATATTATTAGATAAGGCCATCTATGATTATATCTAAGCTTTTCTACTCGGGTACCCAAAGATTATATGAAATTATGTTAATGACCAGAACTATTAACATTTTTAAATTATTTTAATGTTAATATCGTTAGGTTAGTGTGAAAAGCTGCCAAGTTCACATTTCATGGCAATTTGGATTTTAATGAGGTATAATAAATAAATCAAGTAAAAACCCAGCATTTACGAAAATAATACTTTTATAATTTTATTTTTCTTTCCTAGTAATGGAGATAAGATAGATTTCCCAAAAGAAAAGGTGCTAAGTCCAGCTGAAAATCACAAATTGTCACAAAGAAGAGAATTATCTATTTATTTATTTATTTTATTAAACATATTATTAATTATAAATTATATTTTAAAACCCTAACCGAGCACTAGCAACGAAGGCCTTCAGCCCGTTGTAGCGAAAACAGACCAGAGCCACTGGTGGGAATTGAACCCACGACCCCCACACTGATAAGCTAGCACGCTACCAACTAGCCTACCGGGGCGAAGAGAATTAAATTTATAATTTTACATATAAAAATCATAGTATACTTTTTTTTTCTTTCCTATAAACCTTTTAAAATTGCAATTATCCCCATTGCCAACTAACAAGGAAAGCACCCCACTCTTCTATTTTGACTATTTTCACTATTTCGGAAAGAAACTTGAACATTTTTGGATACTTTTTTGTTCGAAAACTTGTTAAAAAAAGTTCGAAATTCTATATAAAAACAGCATTAAAATAATATAATCTTTAAATGGGGAAATTTGGTAAAGTTCTTCCATAAATTACCAAAAAAAAAAAGAGTTTAGCGACAAAGCCGGTTAGGTCGATGTTATATTTTTTGCCCATCACATATCCAAATTTCATTAAAATCATATTGTTTCTGATTGGGCTACTGTCCTTGTAAGCTAACGATAGGCTAACACTTTCTTGTAATGTGTCAATTAATTTTTTTTTTTTTTTTGTATATTTTAATTTTGTGGAAAATATTTAAACAAATACTTATTTAGAAACACATATAAATATGTATTAAATGTCTCATTTACCTTAGTTATGGCCAACATTTATTTAAATATATTCAACACCATTTCTAACGAAATTTCGAAATTAGCAATATTTACAAAGTAGTTCGAAGGTAACCACTTTACTAATGAACATACTGATTAAAGTTGAACAAAAAATTTTAAATATCCTTTCATTTTAAAATTAAGATTTTTTTATGGTTTTATTTTTTTTTATTTTTATTTTTATTTTTTATCCCGAGAAATCAGTTGTTTAAAAACAGTCACAGGGTGACTATTTATTTATTTTTTTTCCATTAATTGATGTAATAATATAATTTAACACACTTCCATAATAAAAATTTCGTTTCCAGTTCCATTCCAGTTCTAGTTATAAAAACTTCATAAATATAAGGAAAACCTTTATAGATTTTCGCCCAGTGTAACATTTCATAATTGTTATGAAGCTATTTTATAAAAATTAATAAAGATGAAGAATTAAAAAAAAAAAAAATTAAGTAGGATTTATAGATAAATGTCATGAATATTTATAAAGAAGTTTCATCATATATATAAAAAAATTTCATAATTTAATTAATATAATTAATTTATTTATTAGTTTAATTTGCTTTTTTTAAATTACACTGTACAACAATTTCAAACTTTTTCCAAAATTACGGGATTCCGACGATTTATTCTTGTTAAGGAGAACAAACAAAATATACATGTGTCGGCGTTTTGATAGATCACTTCGTAATTTCATTCTAAAGGCGGTTAAAGTTTCCCAGCTCTGGCCTGTTCTTGCAACATATTGGTATATAAAACTATGTTTTCTTTACATCTGAGGTGTAGGGTATGTTCAGCAACTTTGTAGATAATGGTATGGCAAATATTTTTGTATAACATATTAACCCTCTATCTCCCTCTCATAAGTGCATTTTTTGGCTTTATTCTAAAAAAATTGTAAAAAACACCTCGAAAAAGTGGAAGGGCGGGGATGAAATTTTCTACAAAAATGTTGGCCATTAAATTATGTCAGAACACACCAAAACCAAAAACTTAACACAAACACCAAAAACCAATCAAATTCAAGATTTCTAGTTAGATTTTGGGATGACCTGCATTTATCACTTATGTATACATTTTTGCAGTGAAAAAAATTCTCCTAAATTTCCCAGCACCATGTTATACTTTGTATAATAATAATAATATTCAATTTCTTAAAACAAATACATGTTAATTAATTTGTGATTTAACAGGACCATCGAACTGTTTAGAAAAACCAGACACAGTCATTTTATTTTCAAGCCTTATTTAAAAATATATTGGATTTTCCAATGACGTGTGTGGGCGTTGTGGTGTAATAGTTAGCGCGTTTCAGTGTTACACAGAAGGTTGTGCGTTCGATCACCAGCGACAACAATATGAATTTAGAAAAATAATATCTATGAGTTTTTAAATCTCATACATAACGCAATGTCCTCCTTCGGTGTTCCCAAAGCACTTAACCCCACCGAAGTAAAATAACAAAACAGGGCTATGAACTTAAAAAGCTTCAACACTTCCGCCAACTCATCATCAGATGATCTCTTGCAATTACTGTGTTGCCATATTTGAAGCCCTTCATCTTTCACCGCCTTTCATCTCTTCTCTATCACTTTTCCAAAGAAAGCAACATATTATCTAGTAGGAAGAATTTCCTACAAAAAAAAATTGAATACCTACAAATTATTGTCGCATGGTATTATAAATCAAATCAAAATTTGAAATGGTGTAAACTAAATACAAAGATACTTTTTGTCTATCCAGCTGTTGTTGCTAGTTAATATTAACCCCATTTCTAACCCTAATATTGGGGTCATGTTTAATTGTTGTTGTATAGTCGTTAATGTTGTTGTTATTCCTGCTGTCTATTTTTGCTTGGGTTTTTTTATACAACTTTATATATTTCTTTATCCTTATGTCTATCAATTTCAGCTGAAATAGGATTCTTTAATTATATCACTCTTCCTTTTCTTTACACCATCAACGTCATTATCATCATCATCGTCAACACGAGCATCGTCAGAACATCCCATAATTTTATAAAAACTTATTAAGTTGTTGTGTGTCGACATTTTTTCTTATCGCTATGTGTTGGTTACTTCTATTTTATGGTTTTAATCATTTTTTTTTCTTTCCTTATTTTTGCTGACACTTTTAATTAAGTTTCTTAATTTGAAGGTTTGCAGTATTTTGGTTTTGATGTTGTTTGTAACTCTGGGTAGGTTTACTTTTGTCAATTAAAAAAAATAAGAAAATACCCTTTAATTTTATTTTGGTGTTTCCATACCTATTCTTTGTAAAAAAATTACTGTCTTTAATTTTTGTTATAAAAATATTATTTGTAAACATAATTTTTAATAAAGCATACTTTTAGGGCGTTTTATGTTGTTAATTATTAGTGTATACTTTTGGGGTTTATATGTATTATATACAATAACTAAATGTTAACGCAAGGAGATTTTTAGTTAGAAAATTAATATAGTGTTAATTAATATATAAGCCGCTATTATTATAACCTTTTCGTGACTGGCTTTTAAAAAATAGATTTGTCTTCTTGAACATGTCAGTTTTTTTTTCGATCGAAAAGTAGTCAGCGAAGTTTACTTTAAAATTTCATTTTATCATTTTACGTAGGCAATGATGACAAAATAAGTTCTAAAAGATTTTATACAAATAATGTTATTGTAAATTTTAACGAGATCAAATGAAGGAGTAAAAAGTTTAAAATTTAAAATATTCAAAGCCGACTAAATTCTGTCATCTTGAAGAACTACCCCTGACGAGTTTTTCAAAGAGATGTATTGGTTCTTTCTTATTTAAAATATTATGTAAGAATATAAGATTCCTCATATGAAGGTAATCAATTCCTAATATCCTCCTACGCCATGATGAAATCAAAATGTCGGAACTACTTTAAATTTTCCCAGAGCTAGCAAAATTGATTTTGTTAAAAAATACATGAACCCACCAAACATCTCACAATGTCGACCCATTGAAAGATATAAGGCCCTAGTAAAAACTAATTATAGGGAAGGTCAAACAGACTGTCAGTGATATTCAAGATTTTGAAAAAAAATGTGGAAGGCAGCAACTAATAGTACTGTCAAAAACTTAACCGAATGCATGGACTGAAACTCTAAATGAAATGCACCAAGGTCGACAAATAACTGAGGCCAAACCATATCAGTACAGTAGTAGTTGAAAATCCGACACATTGCCAGTACAGGCACTACGGTTTCCAAAACCGAGTCCAGATTGTACCGTTTGTATTCTGCTACCTGGAAGCTAGATAATCATCAATAACACTTGGGGATGTTTCCCACCGACCATGATAGGGGTTATATTTCCCTCCCTCACGAATGGGGACGGATTCCCATACATAAAACTTGGGACTAAATTCGCAACTATCACAATCGGGAACGGATTTCCAACCATCGCATTTGAGGACGGATATCCATACATCACACTTGGAGATTGATTACCCGATATTAATACCTGTGAACATATTTCCATCCATAGCACTTGGGGATGTATTCCCATTTATCGCACATGTGTACGGGCTCCATAATCACTGAGAGCGGATATCTATCCATCACTTTTGGGGACGAAATTTTCATTCAATACTCTTGGGGACAGATTTCCATTCATCATGGATTTCCATCCATCACAGATGGCGATGGATTTACATCCATTTCACTTTGGGATGGATACCTATCCATATTACTGGGGACGGATCCCCAGCCATTATCTTAGGGACAGATTTTCATCCATAATAATAGGGAATTTATTCTTATAAATTCCCATTCAGCACACTGGGGACGGATTTAATACACTATATCACATACGGGGGTGGATTTTCAACCGTCACCCTCACGGACCTATAGGGTGATAAAATGACGGAAGGAGTTAAAGGAGATCTATGAGCCAAAGATACACGGTGAACAACCATTGGCCATCTTCAGTGAAGAATTACATGAAGGGAAGCCTAAGAAGGAAATACTTCAAGGAGATAAACTACAAAAAGAGAATTCACCGGGATATAAATCACAATAAGGGTGACTACCATAATAACTACTAAGCTAAAACTTCACATCAATAACTACCTAGGTAGGAGAATAATATAAGCCACAAAGTTACAAACACAACAATCATGCGCGACATTTTGTAGCCTTACACGCAACTGACTGTAACAACTAGCACACATCAAACAGGTTTCACCAAACAAGTTAGTGTAGTGTGCCAATGTAAGTCCCATTTCAGATAGAGCAATTTTGTTGCGGCAATTCTTGTCAATTCTCTTTTAAAGTTTCCTTAATGTTAACACAGAGAAATTTTTTTCAGTCTAGTTTCGTTTTCCTTTGATTAAAAATGAATCACAAACAAAACGCAGAATGATAAACAAATCAAATTGCCGAGAACAAGCAAATCCGTATCAATTATCACTCTCCTTTCCGCTCTTTCCTACTAACTCAAGATTTGCGCAACAAAAGATGATCTGTGTGAAATGGGACTACGAATTACATTTCAGAGAATCTATAAATCAACACAAGTAGAAAGACGCTCTTAGTGCGATGAGCATGATATCTTAAGTGTGAGGTTTTTAGTATTTAGCTTTCCGAATTAAATTCGTCAATAGCCGGATTTACATTCAGCAAAGTGTACATGAGCATCCAGCCAGGGTATAGAGAAGCGGATCATGGTTTTATAGCCAGGCCGAAGAGGTCGAATATTTACCCGACATAGGTTTAAGAGCGTATTATTTTAACACATGATTAGATTTCCATCCACCAATTGGATTTACATCCGACAATGCAGAGGAATTTTACGTTCAAAAAAGAAAAAAAACAGCAAGGCGATGGCAAAGTCGAACTTCTATCAGGAGAACTTGAATGTAAATAAGGACCTATTGTAAAAGTGATAATTAAAAGTGTGTGCAATTGAAATATAAAAACAAATTGTTTTTTAATCACTATTGTTGATTAGCGTTGCCACTTGCTTTTGCGAAATGTCTACAAAGGAAGTAAAACGCAGTGTTGTATTCGGTAAAAACCTCCACATTTGCGAGATTTACATTAGATTTCTCACAAATCTCTATAATTTGTGGGTTTTTATTTGTACACAGACAAAACAGATTCGTTCTGACAACCTAAACTCTAACCTAAATTAAGACATGAGTTATTTGACTGTAACCACAGTATTTCGGTTGCTGCAATAACAATTCGGCAGTGTCAACAGAAAAATTCAGTTGCTGCAATTGAACCATTCGATTGGCAACAAATTCCATTCTCAGTACGCATCTGTTTTGTGGGTGTATGGAGAATTTTGAGATTCTACGCCAGATTTTCACTAAAGTCTCGATTCTAGTCAAATTCTGGGGATTTCAATACAGATGAAAATGAGACATTAGCCCAAAATTTCTAAAAAAAAGGTCCAGCGATTCGTTTTTTATTTTTTTCTCATACCTCCAGCATTGGGCGCCATATTTTAATTTTGGTATTCTGCTAGAGAAATAACTTTTATATTATTTCCATTTCAAATAACATTTCATCTAAATTCTACAATATTTTTTTTCCAGTGTACTTATAAAAATATTTCATTTCCATGGTTTCATTTTCATTTTATGTTGGTTTTTAGATTGGCACGTGTTTGTTTTAAAATAGAGAAATAAACAGAATATTTATTTAACCATTTTTTTTTCTTCTTATTGTTTGTGTGGCACAAACTGTATATGCAAGTCATTATAACAAACAACAATACATACGAAAATGTATAAAAAAAAATTCGAAGACAAATATTGTTCTCTTTTTTAACAACAACAAAAAAAA
Organism: Eustalomyia histrio; assembly: GCA_949748255.1. Taxonomy (NCBI): domain Eukaryota; kingdom Metazoa; phylum Arthropoda; class Insecta; order Diptera; family Anthomyiidae; genus Eustalomyia; species Eustalomyia histrio. Next base: position 42,771,359 of record OX456525.1, on the reverse strand, counting down.
AATGCATTGAGAAATTTATAATTTTTGTTGCAAAGCACGTTTTGCAATACTCAAACAAGTAAGAAAAATTTCATACATATTTTTTCACACGTAATACTACAAGAATTGTTACCACAACTCGACATGCTAATGTACATTTGTAGTAGAAAAACAAAATATTGTAAATGACTTTGAAATTTATCTGGGAAGATTGTTATAACATATATTCCGCATACACATGGTTGTACTACAAAAAGCTGAGAATTAAGAAGATATTCAATTTTATACCAAAGAAAAAAAGAACACAAAATAACATATTTTCATGTATGGTTCTTGTTCCGGGTTTGGTTTATTAACAAATTCTTTAAGTTGGTATTTTAACAAACCATCTTTAAAAGTTTTATAATAATTTACATATAAATATGTGCATATTTTTCAGATGCATTATCTTATTTGCTTTAAAAAAATATTAATTTTTTAATTAAGCTTAAAATGTTTTAAAAATAATATATATAAAGGGTGGTTAAATTTTAAGGGCCGATGTTGAATGTAAACCACACCTTAACACCAATTTCTTTCCGCATTTCATTTGACATTTCTCAATTTCAGACTAACTCAATTTGAACCATGGAAAGATACACAATCGAGCAACGCGTTAAAGTTATTCAGGCTTATTATAAAAATGGGCGTTCAAATCAAAATGCATTTCGTGCACTTCGTGATTTTTTTTTTGTCAGCATAATCAACCAAATGTGTCCACAATCGGGAGAATTGTGGGCAAATTTCAGCAAACCGGGTCTGTGAAAACACCTGTGCATGCTCGCCCAGTTCGTTCTGCGGAAAACATTGCTGTTGTTCGCGATAGTGTGTCATGAGGTTGGCCAAGCATTTACCGTAAATGGTGTTCGCTATCGCGAGATGATAACGAACTAATTGTGACCAGGAATTGAGGATATGATCCTGGACGATATGTGGTTTCAACAGGACGGTGTCACTTGCCACACAGCTAACAAAACAATGGCTCTTTTGAGCGACAAATTCAATGGCCGTGTTATCTCATGTGGTGGCGATGTCAATTGGCCGCCAAGATCATGTGATTTGACACCGTTGGACTTCATTGTTTGGGGTTATTTGAAAGAAAAGGTGTACATCGATAAGCCAGCAACAATTCAAGAGCTAAAGGATGAGATAATTCGGCACATTAACGGCATAGAACCTCAATTATGCCTCAGCGTCATCGAAAATTTGGACCATCGGATGGAGGTGTGCCGCTGAGGTCACCGCTTCCATTTATCATAATAAAAAGTAATGACAAAAATTTCCTAAATAATTTGTGTTTTATTCAATATCAACATCGGCCCTTAATATTTAACCACCCTTTATTTTTCTGTAAGTTGGGCACCATATTAAATAACTTGATCATATAATTTTTTGTATTACCACTTGATTACAATAAGTTGAAATTTATACAATGTATAAAATGGTATAATATTGAAAATTTCTCAGTTAAAATAAGCCGCCCAAAAGCTGTAAGGTTTGAAAAAATCTCTTTTACAGGTTGGTTGAAAAGTTCCTGCGCTCGAAATGAAAGAATACTGTTTTTGTTACGAAATATATTTTTTGATTTAATATAATCTCTTTGAAGCTCAATACACTTGTTCCAATGATCTTCCAATAATTTTATTCCATCCTTATAATGGTTTTCCGGAAGCTCTGCAAACTAACCGTCTACGGCTGTAAATGGCCTCTTCATTCGACGAAAAATGCTTTTCACGAAGGAATTGTTTGAGATTTCTGAAGAGATAGTAGTTACTGGGAGCCAAATCTGGTGAATACGGTGGATGTTCAAGCAATTCCTACTTTAATTCTTTGAATTTAGCCATCGTCAAAACACTTTTGTGAGCAGGTGCATTGTTTTGATGAAAAATGATTTTTTTTCTTCTTTAAACCAGGTCTTTTCTCACGAATTTTTTCATCCAGCTGATCCAAAAGGCTGCAATAATATTCAGAGTTGATTGTTTTACCTTTCTGAAGATAATCAATCAACAAAATTCATTTTGCATCCCAAAAAACTGATGCCATAACCTTCTTTGCTGATCGTTGTGACTTCACCTGCTTTGGAGCTGAACAACCAGCTTCAGTCTACTGTAAACGTTCTTGTTTCAATTTAGAATCTTGGTGGTAGATCCAAGTCTCATCCATAGTTATAAAACGATGCAAGAAGTCGGTTTTATTCGGCTTAAAACGATCCAAATTACGCTGAGAAATTTGTTTTCGATCCAGTTTTTGTTGAATTGTTAATGTGTGCGGCACTAACTTTCCAAACAGTTTTTTCATACGTAATTCTTCATGTAAAATATGGAGTACTCGTTCGTCTGAGATGCCTATGGCATTAGCAATTTCACGCTTGGTCAAACTTGGATCTTCACTAACCATATTATGTACCTGCTTAATGATTTCTGCTGTGGTTGCAGTTTTTGGTCGTCCTTCGCGTGGATCGTCTTTAAGGCAGGTATGACCACGTTTAAACTCACCAGCCCAAAATTCAACGGTGCGTTTTGAAGGTGAGGACTCCTTATACACTTCTAGCAATTGTTCATAAATTTCCTTTGCTTTTAAACCCTTCAAAACAAAGAATCTAATGACTGCATGATATTAAATTTTTTCCATATTAAAAAAAATCAATGACACTTCAAATTCAAATGGCTTGTAAACAAAGAAAGAATTGACAGAATGACTTGCAACTTTGCATGTGTTCTCAGAACAGTTATACCAACTTGAGAAAAAAAGTTTGGAGCTGGCAGTGCCATCTCTTGGTGAGCGCAGGAACTTTTCAACCAACCTGTAATAATTCTAAAAAAGAATAGAAATATTTTAAGAATTTTTGGTCAAACAAAATTCTTCTAAAAATCCTAATTTCCATAAAAAAAAATAAATAGAAATATTTTATATAAAGAGATTTTTCATTTAAAAATTGCAAATTGTTTTTTAAAATTTTAACCGAATATACTTCTTTTAACAGGTGACACCTTAATAAATATTTTTGAACTTTATCTTCAACTTCAAGCATATGCATACGAGTACATATATTATATACACAAAACCAATTAATTTTTCTTCTTTTTCTCTTAAGGTATATGAAATACTTTTTTTTTCAAATTTATACCATCCATGATGTAGAAGACATGCAGGTTGTATTTAGTACAGATGTGTACTTGCAACATAACTATGCCATGTGTATTTTATGCAACCTGAATATAATTTAGTTTGGATTTATGTTGAAGTTTTATTTTGATATATTAATTAATTTTGTGTTAAGCTTAATGCTTTATACATTTCTTATGATAAAAATTTATAATATGCATAAATAACTTATTAAGCTTGAAAAATATATGCAATATGCTTCATTTTTTTTGGTATAATCTTAGTAAAACCATATAATTTGTATATAGAAAGGAGTAAAGAAGTCATTAAATATACATAAGTCATGCATAAAAGAAAAAAAAATAAATCTAAAAGCTGCACTTTTCAAAAATTTTAAAAAAATAATAAAAATATTGGCATAAAAAAAAATCACTTTAATTAAAATATTTTAATATAATATAATTGTTTGTTATAGTAAATACACTTAAAAAAGTTTGTAACTTAAAATAACTGAAAATATCATTTAAAAGAAATGATATTTCATTTAAAATCCGGGCTACTTAATTTTCATTTAAATTAAATGCCATTTGTTATTTATTTTTAAATGATGATTAATCAACTGACACATCCGTAAGAAACAAATGATATAATCAGTTAAAATAAATGTCAAAATTTTACCCACCAATCCTTAAAAAATAAATGTTTTTTTCATTTATTTGAAATTATTTCCGTTTTTGTATTTTTTGTTTTTTTTAATATACTCGTACAATACAAAATGTATGTATGCATATGAAGCTATAAACACTTTTTGTATGAAAGTGTTTGTGTATGTATGTGTGTTTATGAAGTTGTTGTAAATTGTAATGAAAAATTTTGTATAAATACAACCAATTTAAATAAAAAAACAAATTGAAATTTTTTGAATATTTTTTTTTGAAACAGACAGCAAACAAAATTTAAATTTGTAATAACTGTTACGGACACAAATAAACTACAAGTTTTCGTTTTGTGGGTAAATTTTAATTAAATTTCAAACAAATGAAAACAATAAATGAAACTGAAAAAAATCGGTAAATGATAGTAAATTATTTTGAATAAATGTATAAAAAAGTTAATATAGATATTTCTTTGAAAAATAAATGTATGTTCCTTTATTTTTAAATGGAACGGAAAACTTTTTTATTAAGCTACAAACAGTTAACTACATAATATTCTGAGTGTATTCAATATATTTTTCTATATTCTGCTAAAACATATAAAACAATAAGGGAAAATATTTTAGTCGGTCATGTTTAACCATGAGATACCCTACATGACAGTCCTTATTATAACTTAAGGTGTAATAGAGTGAATAATTAGAATGAAATTGCGGGAAAATTTCATTTAAGGGAATTTCGGTTAAACCGAATTTATTATAACAAAATGTTGAGATTAGCAACCGAAATTTTAATTATTTTAAATAATTTGAAATGTCATATATTTTTTAAATTATATATACATAGACGACAGCACATAAATGTAAGTTTCTGTAATACAGTTGCACTCACCAAAATAAAGTCTGTAATGGCAACAGAAAATTTTGCTGTTATTACGGGAAAATCTATATGACTCTTTTTTGAGATTTGAACTCAGGATCGGAGACTACCACACTTAGAAAAAAAAAGTTAGTCGAAAAATTTGTAAACGGTTTTCAGTCCCACTCTACTAATTTTGTACTGATTTTTAGTAAAATAATTGTTATTTAGCAAATATTTTTGCTATTTACATTTTGCAAATTACAGAATACTTACAAATTTTTGTAACTAATTTCAGAAAACATTTTACAAATTTTTGCAAACTGTTTTGCTAAAATTAGCAAACAAAATTTACTAATTTTAAAAAAGTGGATATTGAAGGAAATGTTTTTTCTAATTCAAAATTACACCTACAAACTTAAAATGAAATAAAATGTTATATAGATTAAAAAAGGGATCGGAAGTGAAGATACCAACCAACGCATGTCTAAAAATAGGACATCCACTTAAAATAGCTTCAAAAAGGTTTTTTTTTTTTATTTTAAAAAATTAGTCCTAAACACAATTAAAATTTGACCTTAAAAGCAAACAAAATTACCAAATTAAAACAAGAAAACAGAAATTACCAAATTAAAACAAAATGATAAATTCGTTTATGTTTTTACAATTTTTAAACCTTTGATTTTTTTCTTAATATTGCCTAAAATATTTATTGAAAAAAATAAATAAAATAAAAAAATTTTGATCCTCGATGAAATATAAAAATTTTTTTGAATATTAATAATATTTAGTAATTTTTTTTGCTAATTTTAGAAAACAGATTTTTGATTCCACTTTACCAAAAGTTAACTAAAATTTAGTAGCGGCAGCTAATTTTTTCTACAAATTTCATTGTACTACACGTCAGCAGACATGTGTTGCTAGGATTAGTAAAAAATACTGCTGGGCTCGAATTAGCAAAATTTCCCGTAATAACAGCAAAATTTTCAGTTGCTATTACAGAAATTTTTTGGTGAGTGTATATTTGTTCGAAAATATTATACAGCTCCCAATTATAGGCAAAATCTATTTTGCACCTTCCGGACCGTGTACGAAGGAGGGCAACTGCGCTTTTTAATGACAGTGGCGTAACTAGCTCAAATGACTCATTATTGCGTCATCAGAATGCGGATTGCATTACACTGTTTTATCGATATTACCATGGAAGGTGTTCTACCAAGATATGTGATCTTGTCTTTCTTCGGAATACGCGCTTATCTTACAGAGTTATTTTTGTCGACTGGCCAGTGTTTGGCCAGGAATTTTCGTTCCTTAATCATACTATCCGTATGTTTAATAAACTCCCGGCAAAGCTCTTTTCAGTCGGTTTAACTTAGTCCACTTTGAGTCAAATATCCACAGACACTTCTTCCTATAATATTGACTTTCGCTAACGTAATACATATCATTAGTTGGGTATCCATTCCCTGAGCGCTGGTTCAAAAATATACTATACAAAATACGGGCTTTGTTGTTTACCTTTTACACAACCCTACACCCAGAGATAAGATTTTTTGCAATTCGATCAAAACCATTAACATTTATTGGTAAGGATTTTATTTTATTTGGAATAACCTATAATCCATTATTTTACCAAAAATATGCCTTTGTAAATCAAAAAGAGGGAAAGGAAACCAACAATCAACTTTACGTATAAATTTCGGTTTGAAATTGCCTACAGTAGAAGCAATCATTTATTTTTAGTGAATGTATGTACAAGAAAATTAATACAATCTATGAAATTTATTAGAAAATTTTCAATATTCGAAAGAGGTAATTACAAATACGGTTATTCTAATCAAATTTATCATTAAAATTAGGGTTTCACTTGGTTTCAGTTCGATAACGGCAAAATGTAAAAATTAAATTTTTCTTAAAATAAAATTTTGTGGAACATAATAATATTTAGGTGGAATATAAATATTAATTAAAAAACTGAATATTGGCTTTCACAACTAAAATTATAATTTAATATGAAGGTAGTTGTTGTAACCGACAGAATTCGATTGGAAGCAAATTCGGTGGCCACAACTGATACTGTTTTTCTGGTGTACGAGGGCGGATCAATAAGTCTGGGACTTTTCGAACATCCCTCATAGTTCTATGAAATGCACCACTGCTCCCATCAAGTTCCACCTGCTAATACACTACAGGCAAATTTTGAGCAAGTTCAGTCATTTACTTTGCGTTTAACAACTGTTCAAAACATACAACCTCGTGGATTTTTTAAAAATGGAAAAAAGTGAATTTCGTGTGCTTGATAAATACTATGGGGACTCTGCAGCATCGATTTCAATGGTAAGAAAGTTGTTTACTGACTTTCGTTATGGTCGGACAAGTACAAATGATACTGAACATTTTGGACGGCCAATTGAGGTCAATACAGCCGTAAATGTTGAAAAATCCACGATATGGTGTTGGCCGATCTAAAAGTAAAAATGCGTGAGATTGTTGATGCCATAGGCATTTCATATGGCAGTGTGGTTTCGATTTTAAATGATCAGTTGGATTTAAGACAGCTGTCTGCAAGATGGGTGCCCCGTTTGCTCTCAATTGACCATAAGCGTAATCGTGTGACATGTGCAGTCTCAAAGGCAAAATTCCATGAATTGGGCTACGAATTGGTACCTCATCCGCCATATTCTCCGGATATAGCCCCCAGTGACTGTTTCATATTTCCAAACCTAAAGAAATGGCTCGGTGGAAAGAGATTTAGCTCCAACAATGAAATTATTGATCAAACAAATGCCTATTTTATGGAACTCGAAAAATCATATTTTTTGGAAGAGATACAAAAATTGGAGAAAAGTTGGACTAAGGAGATTATGTTAAAAAAAAAAATCCAAAAAAACTGTGTTTTATTAAAAAAGTCGCAGACTAATTTATCCGACCTCGTGTATATACAATATAAGCTCTTTAAAATAAGTTTTATTTCATACCCAATTCCTCACTCTCAAGTATTGAAATTCCGAGAAGAAAAATACGGTCCAAATAGATTTGTCTCCTCTATTATATAATCAAATTTTAGCTTTACTTGAATTCTCACCTGGAAAGGAATTCTAGTTAAGTCAATTGTACTTCAGCAATCGATCAGCTGTGTGTTAATTGCAAAATTTTTGAATTGTTAAAATAACACACAGCTGTGTATATATACACAGTTACAGGTTGGTTGAAAAGTTCCTGCGCTAACCAAGAGATGGCACTGCTAGCTCCAAACTTTTTTTTCCTTAAGTTGGTATAACTGTCCTGAGAACACATGCAAAATTGCAAGTCATTCTGTCAATTCTTTCTTTGTTAACAAGCCATTTGAAGTTGACGGAAAAAATTGAATATCGTGAAGTCATTAGGTTCGTTGTTTTGAAGGGTTTAAAAGCAAAGGAAATTTATGAACATTTGTTAGAAGTGTATAAGGAGTCCTCACCTTTAAAACGCACCGTTGAATTTTGGGCTGGTGAATTTAAACGAGGTCGTACCAGCCTTAAAGACGACCAAAAACTGCAACCACAGCAGAAATCATTGAGCAGGTACATAATATGGTTAGTGAAGATCCAAGTTTGACTAAGCGTGAAATTGCTAATGCCATAGGCATCTCAGACGAACGAGTACTCCATATTTTACAAAAAGAATTACGTATGAAAAAACTGTTTGGAAAGTTAGTGCCGCACACATTAACAATTCAACAAAAACTGGATTGAATACAAATTTCTCAGCGTAATTTGGAGCATTTTAAGCCGAATAAAACCGACTTCTTGCGTCGTTTTATAACTATGGATGAGGCTTGGATATACCACCATGATCCTAAATTGAAACAACAACGTTTACAGTGGACTGGAGCTGGTTGTTCAGCTTTAAAGCAGGTGAAGTCACAACGATCAGCAAAGAAGGTTATGGCATCAGTTTTTTGGGATGCAAAAGGAATTTTGTTGATTGATTATCTTAAGAAAGGTAAAACAATCAACTCTGAATATTATTGCAGCCTTTTGGATCAGCTGGATGAAAAAATTCGTGAGAAAAGACCTGGTTTAAGGAAGAAAAAATCATTTTTCATCAAGACAATGCACCTGCTCACAGAAGTGTTTTGACGATGGCTAAATTCAAAGAATTAAAGTACGAATAGCTTGAACATCCACCGTATTCACCATATTTGGCTCCCAGTAACTACTACCTCTTCAGAAATCTCAAACAATTCCTTCGTGAAAAGCAATTTTCGTCGAATGAAGAGGCCATAGCAGCCGTAGACGGTTATTTTGCAGAGCTTCCGGAAAACCATTATAAGGATGGGAGAAAAATATTGGAAGATCATTGGAACAAGTGTATTGAGCTTCTAGGAGATTATATTGAATAAAAAAATATATTTCGTAACAAAAACAGTATTCTTTCATTTCGAGCGCAGGAACTTTTCAACCAACCTGTATTTATATTTAATAAATATTTGTTGATCTATTTAAACAAGTATTAAGTAAACACTACAAAACATATGTAGTTTTCTTTAGACTCTTAAATTACACAATATTTTAAATACAACTTATTTTCTTTTAAAATTTAGACTAAATCTTTTGGAGAAAAAAAAATAAAAACTGCTGTGGTTGTTGTATATTCATTTGCTTTTAATATGAAAAAAAAAAACACAGTCACACACAACGACGTTTTCTAATTACACAGTGACATAATTTAAAATTTAAAATAAACATGCAAAACAAAATAGAAAAAAGTGAATAAAAAAAACACATTTACAATTTTATAACCCAGTAAACAGTTTGATCATAAAGGTTATTAATATGTAAAAAAATAATAAAACATGAGTAAATAATTGAAATGTGAGGTATGAGGTCGTATGAGTTATAGTATTTATTTATTTAATAATATTAATCATACGTTATTATTTTTAAGTAAAATTGTTGTTTGCTTCTTTGATTTCATAACTGTTAATTGTTGAATTTTTAAGCTGACACTAACATTATTTTGCTAACTGGGTTACAATTATAAAAAGTAGCTTTTGTCTCTCTAATGACCAGATACTGTTATTGTATTTTTTTTCTATTATCTTTTGATTCACACATAACAGTAAATTAGTAATATATATGTACTATTGTATGTAGCAAAATGTGGTGTTGTTAGCAAAGTTGCAAGTCTTTAACTAAAATAGTTTATTTTTTCCATAAAAGAAAATGTATTTTTGAAAAAAAATATGCTTAAAACTAGGAAAAACCCCACCCAACACAAGCAACTATTGCTGCTCTAATTTTTCCACATTTTTTTTTGTGTTTTTTTGTTCTGGCCTTTATTTATTTTGTTTTTGTTGTTGTTTATATTATTTTTTTTTTTCACAGCAAAATATAGACCAACATCATCAGTAAACACATTGTCTTGTGCTACTGCTGCTGGTTAGTTATCTTTTGTTTTTGGTAACTACAACTTTTAACATGGGTATCATAAAGAAAAACTCTCGAAAGAGCTGTATAGATGTAACTGAGTGTTAAACATTTTTTTTTTTGTATCTTTTTGTTATACATAGTTGTTGCAGTTTTAAGTTGTATGTACTCTACACATAAATAAATATACATATATTTTGTTTACTTACATTTACATTTATATCAAAATTGCGTGCCTTCATTTGCTACACTCATATCTTTATGTTCATACATGTATTGCAGTATAAATATAATTTTTATAAGCTGCGTAATGTTACACTTTATAAACTGCAGGTTTGTATTTTAAATTAAAATGTGTGGTTGTGACACTTATTTGGTTAGTAGTGTTAAAGTCAAAACCTTATTTGATAATCTATTTAGCCATATTAAATAAATGTTCTGCATATATGGAATTTAGCATTAAATTTCAAATTATTTTAACAAAAAAAAAAACAGAAAAGTTTTTAAAAATTAAAGTATTCTATGTCATAGTTTTTCTAAGGATTTTCCTCTCTCGATAAATTTATTACAATTTTAAGTTTCAGATTTCTAGCATAAAGAAAAAGTTAAGAAAAACCTTAAAAAGTATATCTTCAGTGAATAAATCCATGCCTCAGAGGATACCTGTTTTAAATTTAAAATTTCTCGGTGGAGGGGGAGGGTGTGGGGTGACGGGAACTTTAAATTTTAAGAGGAGACTTCTTCTCTTTATAACCCTTTTGGTTAAAATATCCAAGAATCTGGTGTTTCAGTAGTTTGGGCTAAGTACACTCAGAAAAAAAGTTAGTACAAAAATTTGTAAACGGTTTTCAATACCACTTTACTATTTTTGTACTAATTTTTAGTAAAAAAAATATTATTAAGAAATTTTTTTTGCAATTTTTGTTGCTAATTTCAGAAATTATTTTACAAATTTTTGAATACCGATTTGCTAAAATTAGCAAACAAAATTACTAATTTTAAAAAAGTGGGTATTGAAAGAAATGTTATTTGTAATAATTAAAACTTATAGATACAAACTTAAATTGCCGAAGAGAAGATACTTTTCACAACCGAAATAGCACTAAAAACATTTTTATTTCTAAAACTCAGCCCTTAATTAAAATTTTAATCCTTAAAATCCAAAAAAAAAATAATAAAAAATTTGGAATTTAAATTTAAACTGGACATCAGTTATCGGGCATTAGCCTCATTTTCACAATGCCCCGATAAATTATTCACGGGGATTTTACTGACACATTTGTTGATGCTGTTGTTTGAGTTTGACTGTTAGATAAATTATAACGGGACATTCAGTAATCGGGCCTTATTTGTTAAATGTCTTTCTTCGAAATTCTTGCAATTTTTACTATAATAAATATTTAAAGTATTTATTATTTGAAGTAATTATTATTTAAAGTATTTAAAACCTGGTAAATTGTAAATTAAAAATTTATACAAATCATTTAAACCCGATAATTTGTTTCAAAATAACTAAACTTTAGTACTTAACCATATTCATAAATGTCAAACCCTGGTTATTTTTAAAATAAGTTATACGTCATAAATTTCAAAAGTGTTAATATTAATTAAAATCACATTGCTGAAAAATAACTGCTTTGATACTTTGGAATCAATGAAAATATTATTTCTTTAGAATTATTTCCATTTATTTTTGCTGGGTTTTATTGACAAATTTTACAGGCGATGAGCCTCAAGGTAATGTATGAACCTCTTTCTTTCGAGACGATAAAATAAGTAGTTACTTATCAGAGAACTGCATAATCAACTTTTTTCTTGATTTAATCATACACAAAAATTCTTGTTCACATTTAATAATTCACTGTAGAATAAAATCAGCATCATGTTACTGAACGCGTAATTCGGATTAGTTTGAATCATATGTCGACTAAGTTTTATGCAAATGTAATCACTCAACAAAAAGTCAGCGTTGAATTAATCAGAAAAAACAACAAGCAACGCGTATGAGTGTAGTCATAATCAAAACAAAATAGAAAAACATTTTTTTAAAGTACATTAGGGTGGGACTTAAATCCGCTTTTTTAAGAATTTTTATTAGTAATACAATACTAGAAATATTCTTCTTTGTGAAATAAAAACATTTTTTTGGAAAAAAAATTTAGGTCGATATCTCAGGCTTACCTAATACGGAAAAATTTGTATATTGTCTAATTTTTTTTTCATCTATTTTGATTGGAAAATTAGGCAATATTTAACTTTAACCGGATTGGGAGAGCATGAGATATCGACCTAAATTAAAAAAAAAATCACAAAGAACAATATTTTTGGTATTACTAATATAAATTATAAAAAACGGATTTTAGACCCACCCTAATTTATGAAATGTGTTTCTACAAAACCACCCCCTTTTTATAGATAAAAAACTATTTTGTTTTAATTATGAATACACTTAATTTATTGCTTTTTCTGATTTATTCTACATCAAAATAATTATTGTTGACTCAAACGAACAGAATAAAATCAATGGTATAAAAACGACCGATGATTATAAATCAGTGACAACAATTTGCAGGTCGTTTGTTTGATTTAAAATCATCAACAATTGTGTATGTTGGAGTATATTCAACGTTTGAACGCAAACACATGTTTATTCTGGTGTTGATTGCGTATGAACGTTTTGCAATCAGCATTTGCAGTTCTCTGTTACTTATATCGCTACGAGGATACAAAAGTAATGCCTTAAAATTGATTTTAATAAAAACAAATATTTTCTTAAAGAAATTATTACAAATATATCAACCGTTATTAAATATAACGAGGCCATGAGAAAAAAACTTCATTTAGATAAATGTCGATATCTGAGTATTTCAAAAATTGTTAAACTCACAAATATTTTATAAACTATAAAAAGAATTGTGCCACTGAAAGAAATGTGTTTGTTGCCTTACAAAGCAGATTAACAATAATCTCTAAAATCAGGTTACATTGAAAAAAAGTCAACTTTGACTTCTGTGGCTCTCTCTTTTTGAGAACAGGATCTACTAAGGGAATCCCCCAAATACATACTTCTAATGGGATATGTAATATAGAAAAAATTATAAGTTTTACTGGTTTTTTATGTGCCATCTCCGATGTTTCGGGGATAAAATATGGTACCAAGAATTGTTACTTTTTTCCATCTTTTAATTATTTTAGCATTTATTTTAAGGGGACCCTACAAAAAGTGCCGTTAGTGAAAAGAGATTTGCTTAGTTTTTTTTTATCATTTTTGTTGTTATTTTGAGTTGTTGTTATTAAAAATATATAAAATTTTTAATAATCTTAAATTCATATATAATATTTCTCATTCTGTATCGTGGGGAATTGCTTCCTATGTAAGAAAAATTATGAGAGCCAAGAAAGGGCCTAAATCCTCATGGACCAATGATTTAAATATTTTTGACTTATTTTGCAAAACTCCCCATTATGCAAAGCTTAACTTGAGTGCGGTAGTATTGGTAAAAAAAGTTAATTTTTTAATAAAATTTATTTCTTAATTAATTTAAAAAGTGTCTTATATCAAAAGAAAGCACACTTAACAATTTAAATCAATTTAAATTAAATAGATACTCCTAACTGCTCGAAGCATATATCCATTAGGGTGTCCCGTTTAAATAAAACATATTTACATTAATAACATTCACTCAAAAAAAATAATGAACTAGAATTTAAAAAAAATTAACTTGTTTAGAGAAAAAATTGAAATGAAAACGGCGCCAAAAACACTTTTTACCAATATTTAATAAAATTTTACTTGAAATTAAGAAACAAATTTTACTTAAAATTTGGTAAAAATTTCTAAATCATAAAAAAATTTTACTACTGACAAGTAAATTTTTTTTAGAAAACAGTAAAATTTCCTCCAAATTATTTTATATATCATCTAGAATTTTACTGTAAGTTAGGAAAAATTTTATTTTATTTAAGTTCATTAGATAAATTTTTTTATTAAAAACTAGGGCTTTACTGCCTAAAAATCAAAAAAATTTTCTAACATCAAGTTAAATAGCACTTCTTTTAAGTGAAAATTGTCATTATCCTGCTTCTATGGTAAATGTACTTTTCACTCATTGAGTAAGTATTTTCCCACTTTCGGAGGACTTCCGCTTTGTGGGGACACTGCCCTTAACAAGCTTTTTGCTATACAATTTTGTCTTAAAACTAAATTGAATTATACATATTTCATATATTTAAAATAAAAATTAAATTTCATTAGCAAAAAGGTAAACAAATTAAAAAATGTACTGCAGGATATCCTGAAACGTAATAAATTGTGACAAAGTCAGATCCTTTTCGTAGTCTGCTTGAGAGAACTACAAAAAGGGACGACCCAAGTGACACACGGCATCTATGACTAAGGAACACTGGGGGTCCTTTGTCTTCTTAAATTAACCAATTTAAGGAAAATATTGCAAAAACACAAAATATCACAGTTACATTTGTCGTTATTATTGGAAAATGGAAAAATGTGATAAGTTTATTTGACATATAAAAATTTAAACTTTTTTATTATTAAGTTAAAAAAAAATAGTTCGAAAAATTTAAGGTTTAATGAGCTTTACGTCAAATATAGGAAAGCCATTATGCCGTAATGTATAAAATGTGCTTGCGATATTTTGTATTGTAGTCAGCAAACAAAATTTTTACATAAAAGCGCAAATTCTAAATTTTTAACCTTTTGCTAACAAAATTTTAAAAAAATATTTTAAGCTACTTTAAGTTCAATGTTAAAGACTGTTAAGACTAGAGATGGGCATGTGAGCCATTTTTGAATCACGCACCAAAAATTAAAATCATGCACAATAATTTTATTAAATGGTTTCTTTAACTTGTTTCCTTTATTAATATTTTTTTTTTTAGGAAAACTACCCAGTTTGTTTTTAATTTATTGTCTTTTTTTTGGAATAGAATATTAAAAATAATTTAAACGTTTTCCAACAAAAAAATCCCATAAAAAATCTTATTATTTTTTAGAAATTAGAAAACTTTTACTTGAAAAAAAGAATATTTTAATAAAATTTTTAAAATTTATCTGAACTAAGGTGCATGAAAATTTTCCTTAGAAAAAGTTCATCAGTTTCTAAAATCAAGTAAATTTTTTTTTATAACATGGAAAAAATTTATTACTTTTTGTTTTTAATTGTCTGAACTAATTTTTAGAAAACAATTCTTCAAAATTAGAAAGTGGTATACTTAAAAACTGAATTTGGAAATGGCTTTCTAAAATTTAGTTAATTTTAATACTCGCGAACAAAAACTTAACACACATTGAGTTCAAGTACTTTCTCGATTTGAGTTAGACACATTTTTTGAACTAAATGGGAGTAAATTATGTTCTAAATTTTTTTTGGAACTAAACTTAATTTTATTACATTTGACTATGCCAATTTCTTAATAATAAGATCTTTTTTCTTAAAATTAATAAATTTTGATTTAATTGTCTTGTTCTTTTTCCTAAAATCAAGTAATATTACTTAGAAAATACATGAACTATTTCTGAGTATATAAACTATTTCGTTTTTCCTCAAACAAAGGAATTTTTATTTTTTTAAGAAAATTTTTCTAAGTTTTAATAAAATTTTACTTAGGACAATTTATAAACTATTTTGAAGGAAATTTTTAATCACATTTTAGTTCATGTCTTTCTTTTTTGAATGTGATTACTTTTAACAATTACTAAAAGAACTGTTTGACGTGACACCTTAATTTTTATATATATCTACCTATATTATTTACTTACCTTTTCTATAAAATAATTAAATTTGTTCTTCAAGCTTGACTTGACGTAGTTATTTTTTTTTTTTTTTTAATTTAATTTTTGTATTGTTATTGCTGATTCTATATTGATGATAATGATGACAATGACAATAGAGCAGTAAATTCCCCCTGCTATACAATAATAATTTTCAATTGTTATTGAATGATGACGATCATCAATCAATTTGTTTTTTTATTTCGGTGCTTTTGAATTTTATTTAGATGGCCAAGAATGTTATATCGGTAAAACGAAAAAAAAGCACGTACAAACTGGTGTTAAAAAAAATCGAATATTTAAATAAAATTTAGAAAAAAAAACAAGTAGCTAAACACACAAAAACAGTCAGTCAATTGTAATGGAGAAGTGACTATGACTGTGATTGACGATAATAATGAACAGAAATACCAACGGCAACGAAGAACGAAGAGAAAGGCAGAATTTTTGATTTTTTTTTTGGTTTAAATGGTGTCACGTATGAAAAGTGAAAGGTTCTTTAAAAGAAGAAAAAACAAAACTTAGAAAAAAAGTACCAGCTATATAGTGATTAAACCTTTATAGAATATTTCGGAAAAATGTTTGATTTATTCATATTGTAATTTACTTAAACATTTACGTGCTGACAAGCGAATTTATTGCCAATTCGAGGGTTTAAATAGTAACTGGGTTTTTTTTTACAAAAATTGTAATTTTTCACTTAACAGCGTTTTCATGATCTTAAGCCCAATGAGGAACATCTCATATAAAATTTATACAAATCAACAATATATAAAATTTATACAAATAAAAAAAAAAATAAAACCACATACGGTACGGTGAAAAACCGATATTACCAACAAAAAAATTGTTAGTGTTGATCGAAACGAGTTGAATGTGAAACGTCTTTAAACAATTCGGTTTAACGTTTACAGCAAATGGAAACAGAAACATATCTTTTATTATCAGCTGGTACCTGAATAGACACATTCAAGTAATCGAGACCATTAAACACAGCTAGAGTTTGAAAGTAAATTTAATCTTAACTAAATAATTTCTCATGTAGCTTTTGTATGCAAGTTGTGAGTAAAATGAGAGATTTTACTATGAACACTATAGGACGAGAAGTCTTTGTATCCTATACCACCTGGTGTGGGATATAATAATTCTTTAGAAATGAATTTTAAATCTTCTAGTCCCGATTTGATTAATTTTTTAAGGTATCGCAGATGCAGACTTTAGGCCAAGTATTCTAGTTTCCAAACCGATACACCACCTAAATATCAACTTCACAATTTTCGGTTTTCTTAGGTGTTTTAGGAGATTTTGAAAATTTATTCGTTTAAAAGTTAGTCTATAAGTTATATCATAAGTTATACTTTCCGAGTTGGTACACGAATTGGTTGCAAGTAAAAATACCAGAAAATAACATTTAAAAACAAGTAAAAAGGGCTTAAATTCGGCTGTGCCGAATCTTTGAATACCCTCCACCAATATTCTCTATTGTTTTTGATGCAAACAATGTAAAAAACTTTTGAAGTAAAATTATGGAGGTGAAAAAATTTTTTGAGGTGAAAAACTTTTTTGGATGCAGAAACGAATTTTTTTACGTGAAAAAAATTTTGAGGTGAAACAATTTTTTTAGGTGAAAAATATTTGAGGTGTACAAAATGTTATTAATTTCTAAGCGATTGGTGAAAAAATATGAGAAAATATATTATATACCAGTCGCTACTATGAAATTGTACTAAAATACACCAATTTGTGTGGAAAATTTAGAGGTATCTTCAAATTTTCACCCATAACTTTTTAACCGCTGGACCGATTTTGCTCATTTTCAATGCTCGGAAGGATGTACAATAATCTGAGTAAAAATAGGCATCCCCGCTAGCGTCTTCGCGTCGTGATCGCCATTTCAACAGACAGACAGACGGACATCGCTAAATCGACTTAAAATTGCAAAAGGATCTAAGGGGTCTAAGACCTATATTTCGACATGTTGCAAACGGAATGACAAACTGATATATACCCTCACCATTAGACCGTACCTCAAAAAAAAGTTCACCGTACACCCTCAAATATAAAGTATTTTAACAAGAAAATTTCGAAAATGTTCTTTTATTTTTTTTGGCTGAACGTAGGGGTCGCCATTTTATATTTTTCGTTATATCTTCGCCATTTACCGTCGGATCTTAAAGTATTGTATATCAATGTTTTTTGTCTCGCGGAGACCGATGTTTTCCTCGAAGGAGCCATTGACCTCAAGTAACCCGTTCTAGTATTAACCCACCAGATCTCAGTTGCTACCACCTTAATGTACCACCCTAATATTTTAAAATGAAAGCTCGCAAAAAAGCAATAAACTTTTGCTAGGAAAGTATTCCAATTATTCGAGCGGAACTATTATTTAATTTTTTTTTTTAATTTTTTTTATTGCCGAATGTAGGGCATTTTTAATTTTTTTTCTCATATCTTCTGTATTTACAGTGGGATCTTAAAGGGTTATATATCAGTGTTTTTGTCGCAATGATACCCATTTGTTACATCAAAAATCATTGACCTTAAGCACCCTTTTATACTACTTAAGGGGTAACACCTATGTAAAAAGCCTATAATAAAAACTTCCTTTTTTTATTTTCTTTATTTACGGAGATGTGTTAACAAAGATTGGTTTTCACAAGATTTATGAACAGTACAAAAAAATATTTGTTTTACACAAAGTTTTACAAAATGATAGTATATTTACAACAGAGGTCCACGGCACGCAATTTTTGGTGGATTTCTCTGAAATTTATAATGCATATGGAAAACTAAATTATCTATGGATGCGGGTAAGAGTTTTTGATAGGTCAAATACAATTTGACTTAGAGCTGTTTCGTTACGAGTATAAAAAATAGATATTTTGACTTTAACACTTCGCTGTTTTGTCAAAAATTAATATACCCAAAAACTCATACGCTTTTCTCTAGATAATTTAGTTTTCTATATAAAGTGTACGTTTCAGAGCGATCCACCTAAAATTGGTTAAATTATGCTGAGTGCCGTGGATCACTTATAAAATAACACAAATTTTAATCGATCATATTTTGACGTCATTGGCTGTATTTTTGGCGGCTGTCAAGTTTAGAAAAAATGTGCCCCATTCGTTGATCATCGGTGACCGCCATAAAAGATTCATGTTCTATATGAACAAAACGCTCGGTGTCCATAGATAATTTAGTTTTCCATATGCATTATAAATTTCAGAGAAATCCACCAAAAATTGATTAAGTAATGCTGCGTGCCGTGGACCTCTATTGTAAATATACTACCATTTTGTAAAATTTTGTGTAAAACAAATATTTTTTTGTACTCCTTCATAAATCTTGTGAAAACCAATCTTTGTTAACACATCTCCGAAATATAGAAAATAAAAAAGGCAGTTTTTATATATAGGCTTTTTACATGGGTGTTACCCCTTAAGTAGTATAAAAGTGTGCTTGAGGTCAATGATTTTTGATGTAACAAATTGGTATAATTGCGACAAAAACACTGATATATAACCCTTTAAGATCCGACTATAAATACAGAAGATATGACAAAAAAAATAAAAATGCCCTACATTCGGCAACAAAAAAAATTTAAAAAAAATAAAATAATAGTTCCGCTCGAATAATTGGAATACTTTCCTAGCAAAAGTTTATTGCTTTTTTGCGAGCTTTCATTCTAAAATATTAGGCTAGTACATTAAGGTGGTAGCAACTGAGATCTGGTGGGTTAATACTAGAACGGGTTACTTGAGGTCAATGGCTCCTTCGAGGAAAACATCGGTCTCCGCGAGACAAAAAACATTGATATACAACACTTTAAGATCCGACGGTAAATAGCGAAGATATAACGAAAAATATAAAATGGCGACCCCTACGTTCGGCAAAAAAAAAATAAAAAAACATTTTCGAAATTTTCTTGTTAAAATACTTTATATTTGAGGGTGTACGGTGAACTTTTTTTTTTTTGCCTATAAGGTGGTACGGTCTACTCACCATATATGGTGGAGGGTTCAATCACCATATATGGTGGAGGGTATAAAAATTATATATCTGAAAAAGAGATGATATATCTGAAAAGAGATATTTATAATTGGCACTTTCAAGAGCAGGAAGAATGTTGATGAAGGTCGTAGCGGGCCAGAAAATGCATTTCATTCAGTATGATTACTAAATAAAAAATAGGAAAATCTTTTCATTTGAAAAAATTTCTACAAATTAGTATTAAGAAGATCAACTATAAAATAAAAACTTCACTATGACATGATATATCATTAAAAAAAACGGTCTGCTGTTTAAACAACTTAAACATCAGTAAAAAAAACAAATGATTTATTAATTAAAAAAAAGAAAAAATTTTGGCTACCAATTTCGTAAAAAATAACTGATTATTCATTTATTTGAAATTGTTTCAGATTTTGTATATTTGTTTGTATTTTAATCTATAAAATGTATACTCACATTTTGCGTGAAGGACGATATGTGTGTGTGTGTGTGTGTTGGTAAAGTTCTTGTAATTTGAATAAAAATAATTCCGAAAAAGAAATACAATTTTTGAAATTTTTCGAATTTTTCGACCTTAAAAAGGTTGACAAAAATAGAACTGTA
Source organism: Eustalomyia histrio (assembly GCA_949748255.1). Classification (NCBI taxonomy): domain Eukaryota; kingdom Metazoa; phylum Arthropoda; class Insecta; order Diptera; family Anthomyiidae; genus Eustalomyia; species Eustalomyia histrio. The sequence goes on along the minus strand of OX456525.1, from coordinate 42,750,906 downwards.
AGGAATTGCATCCAAAGTGAAACCGTGCAAGAAATTGGTTAAAATCAATTTGGTTGGGTAATAAATTTAAATGCAATACAATCAAGCTGAAATAGGAATTTTCAGTGGATTTTGGGTCAAAAAATACACCGATGTTAATAATTTTCACTGGGCTTCGTTCTTAAGGACGAGCTGCAGTTTTACAGGGTGTCCGCCCGGAAGGTTTACTACTTTGTTTGTTTATAATTTTTGATTAAATGAAAGAGAATGGATCTTATATTGATAAATGTTTTAAATAATGTCGGTAATTATGTATGGAATACAATATCAGATAAATGTCCGCCTCTGTTAGCCTCACAAATGCGAGCCCTTTTGAACACATTTTTCATTACATTTTCACACATTTCACGCGGTATTTCATTAATTTCATCACGAATATTTTGTTTGAGTTGCTCACGTGTTTCTGGTTTGTTTGCATAAACCTTGCTTTTCAGATATTCCCACAAAAAGCAGTCCGGAGCAGTCAAATCAGGCGACCGTGTAGGCCAATCCACATCACCATTTCTTGAAATAACTTATTGTGGAAAAAGGTCTCGCAGTAATTCCATTGTAATCCTGGCTGTATGCAATGTGGCATCGTATTATTCACAGTTACCGTTACGCCATTTTCATTTTCAATGATTCTTCCTAATCAAATTGCACGCCAGACTATAACTTTTAATGGATGCAGAGGTGACTGATGAATAATTTGAGGGTTTTCCGTTGCCTCGTCACTCATTATGATTTTTTCATGAAAATCGGGGTTGTCGTGGGCGAGCTGTTTTAACGATTAAAACACGTTGGTTTATCGAATATTTTTCCATAATAAATTTCCCACGACTGCCAAATATGAACTGTCAAGACTTATGTTTACCAAAATGGCGGCAAAACAAACATGGAAAATGGACGGTCGTACACTTAAAAAAGTTTGTAAGTTAAAATAACTGAAAATATCATTTAAAAGAAATGATATTTCATTTAAAAACCGGTCTACTTAATTTTCATTTAAATTAAATGTCATTTGTTATTTATTTTTAAATGTTGATTAATCAACTGACACATCCGTAAGAAACAAATGATATAATTAGTTAAAATAAATGTCAAAATTTTACCTACCAATCCTTAAAAAATAAATGTTTTTTTCATTTATTTGAAATTATTTCCGTTTTTGTATTTTTGTTTTTTTTTTTTAATATACTCGTACAATACAAAATGTATGTATGCATGTGAAGCTATAAACACTTTTTGTGTGAATGTATTTGTGAATGTATGTGTGTTTATGGAGTTCTTGTAATTTGTATTGAAAAATTTTGTATATATACAACAAATTTAAATAAAAAAACAAATTGAAATTCTTTGAATATTTTTTTTTTTGAAACAGACAGCAAACAAAATTTAAATTTGTAATAACTGTTACGGACACAAATAAACCACAAGTTTCCGTTTTGTGGGTAAATTTTTATTTAATTTCAAACAAATGAAAAAAATAAATGAAACTGAAAAAAATGGTAAATGATAGTAAATAATTTCAAATAAATGTATAAAAAAGTTAATATAGATATTTCTTTGAAAAATAAATGTATCTTCCTTTATTTTTAAATAGAACGGAAAACTTTTTTATTAAACTACAAACAGTTAACTACATAATATTCTGAGTGTACGGACGAACATCGCTAAATTGAGTCAGTAAGTGATTCTAATTTAATTGGTATACTACAGAAACGGTCTACGCCCATAATCAGAACATCAACACAAAATCAAAGGGGCAGGGTATAAACAATACTAACATACAATTTTTTATTATTCTGAAAGGGTATGTTGAGTAGATCATTTTTGTAGAACAAGCTTGGTCCAGCACGTCTGAGTTTTTTTTTTACAGTGGGTCAAAATTTTCATTTTTTGGTCGAAGGGAGCATTATACTATATGAAAAAAATGCTGTAAGTTAATGTCTGAGAGAATTCTTATGGTCAGAGTTGTATTGTGGAATTGTATGAGGATTATTTTTGTGAAAGATCTTAACCCTCTAACTGGTCTCTTTATGGGTCAATTTGACCCTTTTTTCGAGAAAATCAAAAGATATCCTTTAAAAAAGGACATTTAAGGATTAAAATATTCTACGAAAATGTTTGCCGGAAAATTTCAGTGGGGGTCACCAAAGACACCGCGCTATTCTGTTCCGAAAATGCTGTTGGACAGTGTTATTAAACATTGATTAAAAATAAACAACACAATGGGTTGAATATCATAAAAAATCAGTAGTCCTCTTTTTGATTGTATTTTCGATTAATTTAATATGTACTTTAAGTTGTTTTTAACGAAATATTATTGTGGGTGTATTCTTTGAAATATTCGCGAGGAACTTGTAACAAATTTAGGTTTGGGCTATGTCGTGCCTACTAAATCACTTTGATTAGAAATCTCAATTTAAAATATATGTGTTCTCTGGTGTATTGACAAATACACTGATTAGTTACTTTTTGGAATTTTTGAAAGGAACATGATATAAAAGCAAAAAGTTCCACTAATCTCCCAGCCCAAACAGCTTGAGCGTGAGATTCTTTCTCTAACGGATTTTTGAGAAAGATAACGGGGAGGTGTACACTTAAAATAATTTTTAGTTTAAATTAATTAAATTAAATCCAAAATAACGTCAAGCCTGGTCTACTGACCTTTCATTTAAATAAAAATATTTTTTTTATTTTCTTGATATTTACGGGTTTCATTTATCCCCAGCCCATACTGTTGAATCTTAAAACTTAAAATTTGGTGTAGACATCTCCTTCGACGTGAACATTTATTAACAGAAGACATTTTGAAATGTTTACGGAGAAAATCTCATGAAAATATTAAATGTCATATAAGATTTTCCTAAAGTTTGTTTCAAAGCATTGGAAATAAATTTGTGGGAATAAAAAAGGAACCTGATATAAATGGGCCTTAAAAAGTCCTGCATAAATCCTTAAAACTAGAAATCTAAAACCTTAAATTGTAACTACCTTGTAGGAAGCCTGGGGTCAAGTGTCTACAAGTCACCACTTTTGTCGACTATTTTGGGTGACTTTTTGATGGCATGTCCACAAAGCGTCTATACTTTTTACATTCCTTTTTTGCAGCTGCAAAGCTGTGCTGGTTCTTAATTGTTTTATTGTTTTATTTTGTTGAAAATACATGTGCATAGCTGCATGCAAAATTAAAGTTTTTAATAAAAATATAAAGAGAAATGAATTTAAAAGCTAAATATACAAATTTAAACAACAAACTTGTGAAAAAAACAATAAATTTTGTATAAAAATAAAAATAACAAGAAACAGGCAAAAATTTTTAGTGAAAATTGCAACTCTAGAAATTTTTTGGAGCCTGATGAAGATTTTACGGAGCCTGTGGATGATTTTGTGCAGTCTTTTGAAGATTTGTCTATTCCAAAATTAAATTTGTACGAAACTTTTTTTTTACTTTAATGAAATTTATAAAAAAATTTTATTAATAAAATATCTAATTTAACAAAATGAATACACCTGTTTAATCTTATTTCCTTCCAAGTGTGGAAACCAAGTAAAAAGTTTCAAAAGTGTAGACTAGAATTAGTAAAATGTACTATTGAATATCTGGTTCCAATGTCAACACCTAGTCAATAATTATGTAGATTCGCAATGACACGCAAAGAAAAAACATGGTTGGGAGAATTATATTCGAAGAGCATCATATATATTTGGGTTAATGATTGTGCCAACCATAGTCGTACTATATTATGGTTATTATATTATGATAATGAAATTTCCATAATTTTACCATAATATTGACACTATTGTGATCCAAAAATTACCATAATATGATTCTAAATAAACATATTAAGATGTTGAATTTATCATAATATAATTACATGTAATCATAGTATGCTCAAAATGTTATTACCTTATGGTCCCCATAACTATATTATGATTTCTGGATTATCATAATATGATCCATATAAAATCTTTATATAGAATCTTCTTGACAATGATTTGGTTATTGTAAATAATATTACATGTATAAGGAATTTTCGAAAAAACCATAAAAAAAACTTCTAAAGTTAAAAGAAAAATAAACTGGATCTTAATAGGTCAACTGATGAAATGTTTTAATGCCACATGAAAGATATTTTTTACCCATCTGATATTTGTCCAGTTTTAGTAAACAATATATGATTGTTTTTTGAAGACATTTTGGATTTTATGAAAACAAGTCAATACTCGTATAGGACTGTAAATGTCAAAGTCATGTTTTTTTGGTGTATAATTATTCATTGATTGTTGCCAGCATTTTATGGTTGCATAATTATCATATTTTTTTCATAGTCAGAATTTTTGTTACCACAGTATGGTTACAGCCAATCATGTTATAAAATAGAAAGTGGCAATCATAAAATAGTGAAATATTTACTATAATAATGATTGTAGCAACCATGTTGATGGTTAGACAACCAATAATATGGTTGTGACAGCCATACCCGATTGCAGCAAGTACAATATAGTAGCAGTAATCATGTTGCAACCATGTTTTTTCTCTGCGTGGACACGCACATTTTAAATGTCTTCAGTAGAAAGCTTTGGCTGGAGGATAATTAGTCAGTAGTACTGGTGACAAAGTCAATAGTGAATCAATACAGTTTCGCTATCGACATTTTCTACAGGGTATTAACAGATTTAATAATATTATTAAAAAAGACCGTACACTGAAAAATATTAAAAAATAAATGAATTTATTATCAATATGAACATTTCAATTTTGGAACTTTGTTGTTTAAAAATGTTGTTAAAACTGTAAATCTTAATCAGAAGTTAGTAATTGTAAAATAAAAATAAATTTTAAATAAAATGATAAAAAAATTTAATTTTTTTAAGTGTAATAAAAATTTTCTAATCGCTTTAAACTATTTTTTTTTGTGAATTTAAAATACCTCCCAAAAATAATAATAAAAATGTGTTACAAATTACATTTAACAAACAAATTGACACACAATTTAATTTCAACTTTTTTCGGCCATTTTTCTCGCGTAGAATTTTATTCAATAAATTTTTACAAAAAAAAATCAAAGCAAAAGGGAAAGAATAACAAAATTTAACACATTCATGCTTAAAAACAATTCGTATAGGCAAAAATTCAAAATATACAGCAATGGTTGTTGTAATATACTAGAAACGTTATTGGAATATGAATTGGAATTTAATTTAAGTAAAAACCACGTTTGAATAACGCTAGCAAGGCCACCATCTTTAACCCCTTATCAACCAAAACTTGAACTGCTGCAAATTTATTAAGATGATTCAAAAAGCTTCAAAACAATTTCAGCAACAACTGTTCTGAGATTTATCATCTCGCGCAATTACACACGCAAAGAAAACACATGGTTGGGGCAATCATATTCGAAGAGCATCATATATGATTGTGTTTATGGTTGTATCAATCACAGTCGTACTATAATATGGTTATCATATTATTATAATAAAATAACCATATTTTTACCATAATATGATCCCAACAGTTATAAATTACCATATTGTGGTCCTAAATAAATATGTTTTTGTATTGAATTTACCATAATATGATCGCACGTAATTATATTATGCTCAAAATATTATCATATAATGGTCCCTCATTACTATATTATGATTCCTGGATTATCATTATATGATCCATGATCTAAGGAACTATAAAAAAATCTTTAAATTTAAGAATATTTCCTTTAGAAATGTTTTTTCTAAAAAAAATTGATATTAGGGAATTTTTGAAGAAAAATTGTTAAGGAAAAAATCATAGATTCTAAGAACTTTTCTTTCAAGAAAATTTTGACACTGTGGACTTTTTTTTAGAAAAATACTTAAAACTTTTTTTTAAAATTCTAATGACTTCTTTTAATAAAAAAAAATCTTAGATATTTTTAAGATTTTTTTAAGAAGTTTTTAGAAATTTTTCTTTAGAATCTAATAATATTTCTACTAGAAAAAGTCTTTAGAATCTAAGTATTTTCTTCAGAATCTATGAATTTTACTTTCAAAGATAAGCTTTAGAATCTAAGTTTGTTTGGAATATATGAACTTTTATCTAAGAAACAGTTTGAAGAATCAGAGAATTTTAGTTTAAGGAAAAGTCCATAGAATCTAAAAATATTTTTATCAGATAAATTTATACATATCTATTATTTTGTGTAAGAAACCTTTTCGTACAAAAAAAAAAATCATTGGGTTCTACAGACATTTTGTTATAAAAAATATTTTATTAATATTTTGAGAACTTTTTACAAAAAATGAATTAATATAGATATTTTTTTTAAATTCTAATTGTTTTTATTGAAAAGAGTTAAAAAATATAAAATATTTCAATATAATCTTTTTCACAATGAATTGATTAGTGTAAATAATATTATATGTATAAGAATTTTCGAAAAATCCCTTAAAAAAAATCTTCTTAATGGGTCAATTGATGAAATGTTTTAATAACATGTCAAAGGTATTTTCTACCCATCTAATATTTGTCCAGTTTTAGTAAACAATATATGATTGTTTTTTTAAGACATTTTGTAGTAAAAACAAACTGAACTGATCAAATTTTGTATGAAAACAAGAAATATTATGACTGTAAATGTTAAAGTCATGTTTAATTTGATGTATTATATTATATATTGATTGATGCTAGCATTTTATCGTTGCATAATTATCATATTTTTTTCATAGTCAGAAAAATTCTGACTACAGTATGGTTACAGCCAATCATGATATGAAATAGAAGGTGACAATCATAAAATAGTAAAATATTTATTAAAAAATGATAGTAGCGACCATGTTAATGGTTAGAAAAGCAAAAACTTGTGTGTAACAACCACACCCGATTGCAGCAAGCAGAATATAGTAGCAGTGACCATAATGCAACAATTTTTTTTCTCTGCGTGCAGTGTTGCCATATTTGAAGGCCTTCATCTTTCACCACCTTTTCCAAAGAAAGCAATACATTACATAATAAGTAGTAAGAATTTCCTGAGTGTAGCTTCTCATAAAAAATATAAATAAAAATTTAAGAAATGTGTTTGAAAAAATGAATACTAATACAACGTATATAAATTTTTCGAACTAAGTCCTTTTGATTCTTAAGAATTTTTTATATAAAATTAATCTGCTTTCCTATTGAAATACGTAATATTGGCTTTTAAAAAATACAAGAGAGATTACAGTTTTTATAGAAAAATTTTGAAGTATTTTAGTTATAGAAAATTTAAAAATTACTATAAAATGTACAAAAATTCAATTAAAGAAAGGAGTTTTTAATCGAAATTGATCTTTTCTATCAAAACGATTATAATGTGATAACTTTATTTCTATTAAAAATCTCTAAAATTACTTAAATTTAACAAGATTAACTTTGAACATTTTTAAACATTTGATTATTGTTTATAAAAAATATTAAAAATGCAAGGATTTTGGTTGAAAAAGCGGGATACAAATTTAAAGCCGAATCAGCTTTCTAAACGCAGAATAATGCCGCCAAAAGTGAAATAGTTTATGGGCAGGTAGAGAAATTATAGGATTCCTAAAAGAATTCCAGTAGAATAATAATATGGCATCACGAATAGAGCGGGTCTTATATAAGGAAATTTAAGAAAATATTTTTTAATTTTTTTTTTTTTTTTTTTGTGTGTTGATAATGAAGAAAACTGCATTTGCAGATTTAAAACAAACTGTTTTAATTATGAATTATTTGTTCTTCCTGTAAATTTTTTTAAAATTAGTTTGAAGTGCCTTTTCACACTAACAATATATTTAAAATTAAATATTTTAAATTAAAAAAAAAAAAAAAAACAAAGTGGAGACCCAGAATAAGAACGAAACGTACAACGATTGTTGCTGTGAGAGATAATTTAGACAATTTATGCTTTCCAACCGCTAGTGCATAAAGAGAACATGAGAGCAGACCATTTCTATGCTACTCAGTGTCGCTCAACCAATGCTCTTGATTTTTGTTCGCGAGCTGACCCAGTTTGAATGCAACTCAGTATGCAACAAAAGAGTAAAATTCCTGTTGGTTTCTTCATATTTTTGTTATTCTTATTAGAAATTAGGTTAGAAGTTGGAAAATTAGGTTGCAAGTTGCATAAATTAGGTTTGAATAACAAACTTTGTGATGCCGTTTAAATTTGACCCATTTGTTACGTTGAAAATGACCAAAAATTAAAAATACCCAATAAAAAAATTAATATATTGTTTTTTAATATATTGTGTAATTGTTTAAATTTTATGTAAATAAAGAGATAACATTGAATATTTCAACTGTGTTTATTATTTTCAATATAAAACGAACTCGGTTTATTAAAAGGAAATAAATCAACGATTTTAAAATGTAAAATTGTAACAATATATATCGCTTATTATTTAACAGTTAGTATTAACAGAGTTTTGAACACATGTACAACACAACAACCTTTGTTAAAGCGCATTCGGAGGGTCCAATTTAAAATTTTTTATTCGGCTAAAAGTGTTAGCCACACTTATTTTTTCCATCATAATGAAATAACTTTTTAATAATGTTTTTTAAGTTCATACCACACATCCATTTGACATATTATTCATATTGAAAACATAAAAATATAAAAATTTTCACCACATTTTATCATAAATTGGTCGATACCAGAGAATGGTGTTTCCAATTCGGTTAACCTATTAACCGATTCGGTTAATGTCAAAACAAATTATTTAAAACTCAAATAATTATTCGACCCGAATATTCAATTAAACTTTTTATATGTTTTTTTCTGTTATATTTTATAATTCCCGAAAAACTTCTAATTTTGCTAAAGCAAAAATAGGAAAAAATATAAAAGAGTATAATAACTTAAGTGGAACCCAAAAAAGATATCGTTACAATATACTATTGTAGGTAATTATCTAACAGGAATAGACTACAAAATCTTGTGAAATTTTCTTAAAACGACTTAAGTGCATTTGTCAAAAGTCTGCAGATATTTATTATTTGATTTTTTTTTTTATTTGAAATTACAATCACTGGCAAATTAATATAGCTTTATTTTTTTATAGAAAACCTCTTTAACTCTAAATCCCAAGCCAAATAGTGAAAGTAGGTGTGACAGTTCTATCAAACTTTGTAAGTTTAGCAAAAACAACACAATATTTTAAAGAACTTTCTATTGAACATTGTTCGAAAGCAGCTCATGTTTGTTTAGAATTTTTTTTTGTGTTTAAGCGCCGCATTTTATTAATTTTTTGTGCAGTTATTTATGTATATATATAAAAATTGTATGCTTTCCCCAAAAGCCAGCAGCGTCTGGTGAAAAAATATGATAAAATTTATTATGTAAAAGTGGGTACTATGAAGTTTTACTAAAATACACAAATTTGTATGGAAAATTTAGAGGAACCTTCACAATTTCACTCATAACTTTTCAACAGCTGGACCAACTTTGCCCATTTTCAATAACAAACTGCTCAGGAAAAATGTCCAATAATCTGGATAAAAATATTCACTCCCGGTTGGGTCTTGGCGTCATGATCGCCATTTCAACAGACAGACGGACATCGCCAAATCGACTTAAAGTTGCATAAGGATCACGAATATATGTACTTTATAGGGTCTTAAACCTATATTTCGACATGTTACAAACGGAATAACAAACTGATATATACCCTGACTATATATAGTGGAGGGTATAAAAAAATAAAATTTTTTCTTATGCCCATTATTTTAAAGAACAGATAGCTATCGGTGCTTAGATATCAGTGATGCCATAAGCGAAACTCAAAATTACACAAAAATTTCTAAATTACATATGTAGTTTTAAATTACCCAGCAAAACTTTGGTAATGGGTGCGATATTCTCACGCGTTACCTTGTAATGATAGCTCGTTACCTTTTTCATTATTTGCGAACATAAAGTAATAAGTTACTGATTATTGATTACGTAATATATGATTTATAAATGTAAAGTAATAATTGAAATATTTTTGAAAATCTATTTTTAGATACAATACTATGTGTTTTTTTGTTAGCAAAAGGGTAATGTATGTTTGTTTTGATAACACTAGCGAAAAAACGAGGCGCAACAATTCATTTAAGTTTAAAGCAATCAAATACTATATGCATCGATAGCTCAGTGGCTGGCAACCAGATTTCCCTGGTTCGATTCCCATCTTGACCACATTATTTGAAATTACAAAAATTTTAAATAAAATATTTGTAATTTATATTTTTTAATAAAAATTCCTCTTTTTTAAAAATCTTTTTTTAGACACATTACTTATTCCATTCTCGTAACCATATAAGTAACCCCTTACATTATCACCTCTAAAGTAATGGGTATATACATTACCTTGAGGCTCATCGCCTATGAAATTTATCAATGAAGTAAGGTGTAATGTAATCCATCGGCCCCTATGGATATGCATTACTTTACCCATTAATTGGTAATATGTGGTTTTGCTGGGAAGTTAAAATTTGTCTAAGAATTTGCATGTTTTCTATAAGAGTAAGTCCTTAGAATCGAAGAATAATGAAATCTAATAAAAAGAAACAATACTTAAGAATTCGTAGAAGAGGTTTTCTATAGAAAAGTTTTCTTACTAATTCATGCTGCAGAGTGAAGTGTACCAAAATAAAGGTATTATAGAAGGAATTCTTCAAAATCTAATAATTCTTCAAATAGAAAAATTTCTTTAACATTTGAAATTTTTTCTAACAAAAGGTCCTTAGAATCAAAACGTTTTTAAAGGTTGTGATATAAAAAGGAAACTTTGATATAAAATTTAAATTTATGAAAAAATTGTGATTTATGTTCTGTGCAAAAATACTTGATTTTTTGTAATTTCCAAGGCAGCGACTTTCATGTACTATTAAATCAAAAAATAAGCGCTTGAAATATGCAGTATAAAATACAAATTAACAATTTAAAGAAAAAGTGCATTTAAAACTCAAAAATATGTATTATTAGCGCCCCGGTAGACTAGTTGGTAGCGTGCTAGCTTATCAGTGGGGGGTCGTGGGTTCGATTCCCACCAGAGGCTCTGGTCTGTTTTCGCTACAACGAGCCGATAGCCTTCGTTGCTAGTGCTCGGTTAGGGTATTAGGATATAATTTGTAATTATATGATTAATATAAATATAAATAAATAAATGTATGTATTGTAAATACAAAAATATGCACTAAAAAATACTTAAAAATTGCCAAATCATATTTATTACTCGATAGCGTTTTTTAAAAATGAATTAGAATTTTCTAAGTTATTTGTTTAAGAATTTATCTGGTTCTAGATCATTACTAATGAAGAAGGCTGAAGTGCGTACTCCTTTAGGCGCTGCCTTTTGCCATGATCTCGAAATTCCAAAAAATATATAATTAAAACATAGAGATCGAAATATTACATACAAAATTTACATAATTGTCTAAGTATGCTTCTTATTTCAGTATGTGCTGCTTTGAGCTCTTTCTTTATTTTAAGGTAGAACATAATTTTAATTTAAAGAAAATATGGAAAAAAATATATGCACTTAAAATTCAAATTTACAAAATTATGCATTTATAACAAAATATGCAACAATAAATCGATGCAATTTTGATGCAAAATCTTTAATTTGAAAAAGTATTCAAGTCAAGTTTGCTTTTGGGCTATGGACTACAAACATGAATTTTCATGAAAATCGCTGCCTTGGTAATTGCATAAAGAAGTGGCAACACTGTTGGATAGCAGCCATTGGTTTTTGTTCGACTACAATGGAAGATATCTACTGCTGGAAATTATGGTCACTAAAGATGACCTTTAAGGCCCTGAGATAATCTACAATTTTTAGTTTTTCTTATAAAGTTTCATTTCACTAGTTTCGATAACAACGGTGTTTGTAAAAAAATCATCTTTAAAAAAATATCTTAAATATCAAAACTTATTTAAAGAATGGTATTGGTCGTGAAAGGGTTAAATTGAAAGAACAAAAACAAAAAACTTTTTTGTTAAAATTTTAAGACACTAACCTTTTTTTATTTCTGTAGTATGAGTGATAAGAAGTTACTTCTTTTTGTTGTTTACTGTCAATTCTTGTCGTCGTCACAATAATATAACAACTTTTAATAAGAATTATGCAAATTTATTATTTTTATTTTTGTGTAACAATTTTTTTTATTTGATTTTCACTTTTTTGATTTTAATTTCTGCTTGATTTTATATCTCACGTTTTTTTTTTTTTACCACTTGAAAATTAAGTTCGAAATTTTATTTAAATTTTTCAGTCTGTAATTTATTTTAAAAAAGTTGTGAATGATTTTTTTTTATTTTACTTTATTTTGTTGCTTTGTTTTATTGTTTTTTATATATATTTTTTATATATTTGACAATTTATTTTTTTTATTGTTGTGGTTTTAGAGTTTACAGGTTTGTTGTTGAGGAAAGTAACACCTGTAAGAGAAGAAGAAATAATGGAAATTATTAATATTTTTTTATGAAAAGAAACTTTTATAATATAAGTCAAGGTAAAAATATATTTTTATAAATATTTTATATGTATTTATTTAGAAATAAGGGAAATACGATTTAAATGAATTTTTAGTTTTTGCAAATTAATTTTAAAATATAAATTTAAAAAAAACGTGCTCTATGATAGAGTTTCTTTAGGTAACTAACTGAAAGAAGTGTGAAGAAAATAATCTATTTAAATTCTAAAATTCGAAAAGAATGCATTACTTGGAATGAGTTCCAAGAAGTATAAACCTCTTTTTATTATATTCTTGTTAGCAAAAAAAGTTCAAACCCAGTGTTTGGCACGAAAAACATAAAAGACTTTTGTCTTTAAGAATATGAAAATTTGTAAGTAAAAGGAAATTTGATATTCTTAATATTTTTTATAAAAAATACCTTTATTATATGTGTTTTTCTTAAAAAAAAACATTCAGATTTTGAGGACTGTTGCCTATAGAAAAAAAGCCTTAGATTTTAATGAATATTTTCTTTAGAAAATTCTTGGATTCTGAGAAATTTTTCCTATAAGAAGTTCTAATTATAGAAAAACCTTCAAATTCACAGATTCTTAGAACTATTTTACACAAGAAAAATCCTCTGATTCTAAGGACTTTTTCATATGGAAAAGCCCTCAAGTTCTGAGTACTTAAACCAGATTTTAAAAACTTTTTATAGAAAAGAAAAATCACTTAGACTATCAGGAATTTTTCACATAGAAAACTTTGATTCTATGTGTTGATTTTGTTTCTTATACAATCCCCTCAAACTTTGGGGATTTTTTCTACTGGAAAAAACGACGAACTAAGAGGATTTCATTTCAACAGCAGATTCTTAAAACTATTTAAGATTGTGAGAAATATATTCCATAGAAAAAGCTAAAGATTCTGAGGACTATTTTAAATAGATATGAGAGTCTATATTTTTGGATACTGTTGAATTTTTTTCAATAGAAAAATCTTGATTCTTAAAAGTTTTCTTAGAAAATATATTCAGAATCTGCGAAGTACTCTTGTAGAATATCTCTAATTTTCTCACTCAGATTGTAAGGTATTTTGCCGTTAGAAAAACCCTCAGATTTCGAAGACTTCTTCCTTAGAAACAAGTAAAACTTTTTGGGACCGATACCTTTAAAAAAACTTTTAGTCACTAAGGAATTTCTCCCATAGAAAAATCCCTTTGATTCTGAGGACTTTTTGCCCCTCAGATTCTAAGTAATTTTTGTCATAGAAAGAACCCTCAGGTTATAAGGAATAGACCCAACAAACAATACGTTCCGTTTACGTAACGTTTTCGGTCAATCATAAACGGAATCCAACTCCATTTAGTACCAGATAATGGATTTTAAGGAACATCGAAACTGATTCGAATCCATTTAAAAACCGTCAATGACGGACTTTTAACGGACAAATCCGTTTTTCATCTGATATATCCGGTCCATATATCGGATGAAAAACGGATTTGTCCGTTAAAAGTCCGTCAATGACGGACCGTTTACGGACCGGATATATCGGATGAAAAACGGAGTTGTCCGTTGAAAGTCCGTCAATGGCGGATGCTTTATGGATCCGTATTCCTACCGTTTTTTCAACAAAAAACGGATTTATGTAAATGCCTACATTTTTTAATTTTGAATAACAAACTATAGTTTTTTTTTTCTTTAAATTTATTTACATAGATATATAATAAAATAAAATAACAAAATAATACTTTAAAAAATTTAATTAAATGAAATATTTATCTCCAGCATAACTAGCATCTCCATCCATCACTGCGGTTATGGCCCATTAAATATCAGGAAAAAATAAAACAAAATTTTAATTTTGGTTTAATTAGTGGCGTTTACAAAATGACATTTTTAACTAAATCTATTATGATTTGGCAGACAATATTTTTATTTGCAAAATTGCATAAATTTGCGCACATCACCGTAAAACTTCTTTTAAATTTCATAAATATTTACCTCAAATGAAATTTATTAAATATATTTTCGGTGTATCTATTTAATTTAAAGTTTAGCGCGTATAATGATCACAGACATGTTTTAATTATTCATTTTTGTCACCAAAACGAATTCAAAAGCAACGGAAGAAAAACTAATGAAATTCTAGAAAGTCCGTATTTGACGATACAGAAACGGATGCCCCAAAACGCAATCAAAACGTACTGTTTTCGAAAATTCAATTATACGGTCCGTTAATGTTCCGTTTACGTACATGCTTTGACGGATACGTATTTACGGTCCGTAAACGTGCAGTTGAACCGGATTCATGAATTCATACGTGTCGTAGAGTCCGTAAAAATGTTTCTTGGGAAACAACTCACTGAGGAACTTTTCATATCAAAAAAATCTGAGTTATTTTTTCCTATAAAAAACCCTTAGATTCTTAGAAAAATTTCTCTAGAAAAACTATCAGATTCTGAAGATTTTTTCTTTTAAAAAATTACCATATTCGGAAAGGTTTTTCCTTTAAAAAAAAATATCAAATTCTGACGACATTTTTCTATAGAAAAACTATCAGAATGTTAGGACTTTTTACTCTAGAAAAATTAGGACTTTTATTTATAAAAATACCCTCAGATTCTCAAAATTTAAGCAGATACAGTTTCTAGTGAAAAAAAACTCTTAGAGTCTAAGTACTTTTCCCGGTAAAAGAACTCTTGCAACTTGTAACACTTTTTTATAAAAAAAAAACACTTTGATTCTATTAAATTTTTCTTAGAGCAATTTTCTGTGCAAGAAACCCTTAAAATTACAAAGAATTTTTTCTATAGAAATACTATTAGATTTTGCGGATTTTTTTCTATAGCCAACACCTCAGATTTTAATAAATTTTTCCTATAGCCTTCAAGGTCTTTTTCTCGCCAACCTAATGCATCAAAATTGGTTTTATTTTGTTGTGCTGTGTATTTAACTTAAAATCAAGCCTCATTCATTGTCATTGCCCTCAAAGAATTCTAAAGTAATTTACACGCAAACTAAAATTTGTTTAGTCAATGTAAAGAAGCCAGAAAAAAATCTTTAAATTACAAAAGTTTAATGTTTAATTTTTTGTGTGTTTTATAAAGATTTAAGTAAAACTTTTGTTAAACTGAAATTTAACCGTTAACGTGTTTCTAGCCGTTTTTTGGATTTTTTTTATTTTATTTTTTTTTTTGTTGTACAAGTTTAGTAAGAAACCAACAACAGACAATGAATGAGTTTTATTTAAAAAAAAAAAAAGACTGGCAATAGCAGAAATAAAAAAAAAAAAAAAAATTACGATAAAGTCACTAAACCATTTTAAAAGTTGTATGTGTAGTAGCAGCACAAATACAACAACAAAAAATAGAAACTGTCATTATGGTTTCGTTCATTTGTTAAGAAACTATTGAAGTTTTGTTTTGAGGTTTTCATTTCATTCTTATAGATTGTTTTTTTTTTTTTTTTACTACATACTTTTGTTGGAAACATGCAACTTGTACAAGTTGCCACCAAAACCAAACCATGTAAGACAAAAAAAAAAACAAAAAAATAAAAAGTCACATACTCATTTGTTTGCAGCACAACAAAAATAAAAAAACAACGAATCTGGTTTTGTAGAACAGTTGTTTCTTATAGAAAACTCATTGAATTGTGTTATTTTAGTTACTTTTCTATTAGTTTTTTTTCTTTTCTGTACAGCACACACATATTGTCGAGGTCATGCACCAGTTTTTTTTGGAGTATGAATTAAAAAAAAAAAAACATTCTACCTTTCAAGTTTTTGCAATGAGCTTATATTAAACTTTAAATTAAATCTACTGTTAAATTACTTAACTAACTAAGTAGTTGGGATCATAAAAATTAATTTCAAAGCATAAGCAAAGAAATATTTTTAACGCATTTTAACGGTCTGTAAAATACGTATCCGGCAAAGCCTGTACTTAATTGAAAATTAATAAAACAATAAATTATGACTCCCTTTTAGTGCATCCTTTAGAGGAGGCTTATTCTTCTTTATGGCTTACTCGTTTGATAGACTAGTCCGTTCTTCGCTTGGGAACTACGTTTTATGGCTACAGAGGGGTCATTGGGGATACAAATTGGCGCGTAGTCCGCCACTATTGCGAATGTGGATGGTTGTCACACCTTCGTTTTGTTCATAGAACATTCAATTTCATCACAGATGGTTCTCTGATGGGAAAGGGAGTTGGAGTTGCAGTTTTCTCTCTTGCGCTGGACGACGAGAAGTCTCGTAAACTTTCCGATGACTGCCGAATTTTTCAGGCAGAAGGTCTAACGGCCAAAATTATTGTGAACCTTGATGAAGGCGATCTCCGGCAATCTGACGTATTCATCAATTGTCCAACAGTGCAAGGGCTCTTTGTACAGAGAGTACACTTCTGTTGGATTTGTGGACACCGAGATATTGAAGGTAACGAGATTGCGAACGGCCTGGCAAAACGGAGAGTCCAAAAGACAATGGTATGCCACTTGAGATTTGAAAACTGGAAGTAGTAGTTGTAGGAGAGAGCTGAGGTGGTTTTTAAGAATACTGAAACGTGCAGAATGTCAAAAATTATATAAAATTCCTACTATCCTAAGGCGATGAAACTTTTGCTATCTTTAGACAAAAGCATTTGTAGACCTTAGGGGCGGGTCACTGCTGGACTAAGGTTTTTGCCAAAATAACAGCAAATCTGGCGAGTGATTTTTATAGTTTTCGTGGCTACCGGAGGTTAAAGAGAGGATGGAGCATATAATGTCCCACTTTCTGACTTTCGCGCGCTCCAGGGAAAGTTGCTTGGTGGATTTTATCTGTTCTGGAGAAAACCCCTAAAATCGGTATTCTGAGAAACCTGATTTTTTTTTAAGAGAGTAGGGGCATCTTGGATGCTTAACGTGGGAGTTATCGTTTCTTATCTGATACCACTATAGACCCAATTAGTCTATGTGAGATCTTGCACCAGCCAGATCAACCTAACCCAACACTCTATCTTATATAAATTAAGAAATAAATTTCACAATATAAAATTCTTAAGATAAGCTAAAACGGAAGGATACCTTAAACCCCGGTTTTATTAACTACAAGAAATTAATCTTTATTTAAAGCACACAATTCACAAAAAAGTGAATTTAGACAAAGCTGATGTTCTTGCTAATGATTCCTGAAGAATCTGCCAATAAACAAGAATACAACTGTTTTTCCTAATATTTATATTCTTGTCAAATTAAAGAAAGTATAAATAATAAGAAATCTCCATGTAATGACCAAATAGCTCTACCTAAACCCAATAAAAATGCAAGAATCTCATATCATACAGACCCATAAGTCTGCTACCGCTACTCTTCGATAAAATTTTCATCGTTTAACTTGAAACTACACCCAAAGAACGAATTCAAATCCCTCTACAACTAGTTGGGATTTAGATGTACGCAGTATACTATTCAACAAATTCATATCTTTTTGGGATTTGAATCAGTTTTAATGTTCCTTAAAGTTCATTTTGTGGTTTATTTAGAAATCCAACATACGGCACGTTAACGGTTCTGGACTTAATGGACCGTAATCGGCTCGTAAAAAAATAAAGTGTCGGATTTTAGACAAAAAATTTCACTTCATCTATATATATATAAAAAATTGTTGCAAGTGTGTTGTGACTTTATAACTCACGAACGG
Source organism: Eustalomyia histrio (assembly GCA_949748255.1). Classification (NCBI taxonomy): domain Eukaryota; kingdom Metazoa; phylum Arthropoda; class Insecta; order Diptera; family Anthomyiidae; genus Eustalomyia; species Eustalomyia histrio. Next base: position 42,732,764 of record OX456525.1, on the reverse strand, counting down.
TCAAACCGAATTCGATTAAATTTTTAGGGTTTGTTCCTATGGTCGTGTAGATGGTTTACCTAAAGTTTGCACGAAATTGTGTTTGTGAGTTATAACTTTTCATGCCTACATGTGATTTTGTTCATATAAAAAAAAACAACAACAAATACGTATTCATGCGTAGCGAAGCACGCCGGGATCCGCTATCTTTTATATGTTTATGCGGGGTATATTTATGAAATTCTGAAAGATATCTTTTAGTAATGAATAAAAAAACACAATTTTTGCGGTCACGTTTTACTTAATTTGTTTAAAGTTTTTCACATTTTTTTTTTAATCTTTTTAATCTTTTTAATCTCTTTTTAGGGCACTTTCTAATAAAAGGTCACAAAAAATAATTTGTTTATCATTAGCATTTTTATTTTTATCGTATAAAAAAAAAAAAACTTTATAATATTTTGTAAGTGAAATGTTTTTTACATTGTAAAATATTGTAAAAAAAAATAAAATTTTTTTGTTGTAATTTTGTGGTTAAAATTATTATGAAGAAATTTTTCTTTTGACAATTGAAGCGTAAAATTAAGTTGAAAAAAACAAAAATTTTATAAATAATTTAGCCACTAATTAAAACTACAAAAATGGTATGTGGAAACAACTACAAAATATAAAATAAGCTAATATAATATAAAATGTATTACTGACAAGGAAAATTTTACATGTGGAGAAGTTTCAAGTGATTGTGTAGAAAGTTTGATATGTGAAATTTTGTTATCACCTAAATTACACATGTTATGTGAAATAGTTAAAGTGTAATATAAGTATGGTTTTTAAAGATAAAACTCTGCATTAATGTAAGAGTAATTTGTTAAAGATCTATTCTAAATCAAATGGAAATAAAAACACATTAGTTTTTAGTCCCTACAATAGGTAAATTTTTTGGGAAGTGGTGAAAATTCCGGGCGGAAATTATATTTAAAAGAAATTGCCAAAAAAAAGACGTTCACTTAAGCAGAACTAGGGAAGCTGGGTTTATATGTATACAATATTAGGTCCACATATGGTCTGCTTTTCTTTAAGTTTGGATTAAAGATTCACGATCCCATATAACATTTACACCCAAATATTTATCTAGATATCCACAGTTTTGTATGTCTAAACATCATTTAAGCTCAATGCGGAAAGCATATTTCTACAGGTGGTAGGTCTGGATACTGGGAAAATTGAGTCCAAATATCTTTATATTTCCAACCTCTAGTTGGGTTACAAAGTTGAGGTTAGTTTGAAAAAAATAGGAATCAACCCACTCTTGTCCAAAAATTAAACATACACTTTAGTTGTGCGTTCTCATATCAAGATGGCTGTCCTACAGCCCATTCGACTAAGATAACCTAAAAGTGGAACATTATCGCTAGATAAGTGTTGAACCCTAACCCTTGCAAAGCCGGGGAATTTACAAAGATTGTGTTTAAAAATCTTATCATCCTCCCCACAGGCCCTATAAGTCAACGAGTCCGCACGACCGATTCGGAATAGGAGTGCCCCTATGTTTGATAGACCGGTTACAATACTTACTATCTTACCAAATTTTCCTTTTACCGAGTTTTCAAAATTCATTAATTTCTCACCTAATCAAACCTCTCCAATGGAATTACAGTGCATTAACGTAGTTCAGCCCTAAAAGCTTGCAACGGCTGCGCGTTATTCAAGTAGACCGTGATGTTAATCAATATTGCAATTGGTTGAGAACTAATTGATTTCCTCCTTTCCACCTGAGGAAAGTGGCTGATCTTACAGAGTTCGACATCTTATATAGGGTGGTTAATTTTAAGAGCCGATCTTGAATGTGAACCACACCTTAACGTCAAGTTTTTTTCTGCGTTTCATTTGACATTTCTCAATTTCAGACTAACTCAATTTGAACCATGGAAAGATACACAATCGAGCAACGCGTTAAAATTATTCAGGCTTATTATGAAAATGGGCGTTCAAATCAAAATGCATTTTGTGCACTTCGTGATTTTTTTTGGTCAGCATAATCGACCAAATGTGTCCACAATCGGGACAATTATGGGTCTGTGAAAACACCTATGCATGCTCGCGATAGTGTGTCATGAGGTCGGCCAAGCATTTACCGTGAATGGTGTTCGCTATAGCGAGATGATAACGAACTTATTGTGGCCAGGAATTAAGGGTATGACCTAGGACGATATGTGGTTTCAACAGTACGGTGCCACTTGCCACACAGCTAACGAAACAATGGCTCTTTTGCGCGACAAATTCAATGGCCGTGTTATCTTACGTGGTGGCGATGTCAATTGGCCGCCAAGATCATGTGATTTGACACCGTTGGACTTCTTTCTTTGGGGTTATTTGAAAGAAAAGGTGTACGGCGATAAGCCAGCAACAATTCAAGAGCTAAAGGATGAGATAATTCGGTACATTAACGGCATAGAACCTCAATTATGCCTCAGCGCTATCGGATGGAGGTGTGTCGCCGAGGTCGCGGCGGCCATTTGGCCGATATTTCGTTTCATACATAATTGAACTATACCATATTATCATAATAAAAGGAAATGACAATAATTTCCTAAATTATTTGTGTTTTATTCAAAATCAACATCAGCACTTAAAATTTAACCACCGGCGATACCTTTAATATTTAAAAATTTAATGCATTCCATGATTACCCTGATCTCCGCCTGAAGGGCGTTATTATGAATCGTGTGGCAAACACAGGGTCCGTAGCTATATAAGCCAAACCCAAACCTTCCATCTATTTTTGAACCATTCATGTAGAAGTGAATAAATGTACCTTCCCACCACACTCACAATATATTTCCCGCTACCGACTGTAGTTTATTTAAAAAGTAATACGTAGAGTTTGTCTTTAAATGAAGAATCAACTGTAATTTATAGAAATATATTTTTTAACTATTTGAAGCAGTCATTAAGAAAACAAATAAACTATAAAATTTACAGACATTTTACTCCTAGTAGATATTTTGTGTTAAGTTTAAAATTGTATGTTTTCTGTTTTTAAAAATAGAAAATTCATATAATTCCTTTTTGTTTTTTGTTTACCAAAATAGTTTGTATACGAGTATAAAAAAAAATTATTTCAATAAAAATTACAAGAAATTATTCAAATATAGATACACACATATAAAATAAAAATATATACATATGTGTGCGTTCTGCTTTATAAAATTACATAGAAATAAAAAAAAATTCAATTTGAAAAACAAACCAGAAAAATCGATTTTTTATGTTAAAAATTGATGGTTATTTTAAACGATTTTCGATTGATTTTACTACTTTTGTCGATTGTTAAACAATACCGGAAAATTAACAACATAATGGGCTAATAATAATGATAAATCAGAAGCCCTCTTTTTGATTGTATTTTCGATAAATTTAATAAGTAGTCAAAATTATTTTTAATGAAATAATATTGTGAGTGTAGGATTCTCATTTTTTTCCGGTATTTGACAAGATAGTTGTTTGCAATGTCACACTAAGAAGCAATCAATTACAACAATATTATAAAAATATCAAACACTCTTTTATTGCCTTAATTTTTTATAAGAAAAAGGAGAGTAGCGCTATACTTTTATCAAAAATGTTGGTGCTATTTTTTTTCCTATATATTTTCAACTGGGTACCTTGCTGATTAACTGGAACTTAATTTTTATTTTTTTTTTTTCATTAAAACCATGTTAAATAAAAAAAAATATATTTCATAATAAACATTAAACAATAATTTTTGTTTGTTTTTCCTTCATACCACAGTTGTGTTTAAAACAGATGGATATAAAGTTTTATTTTATTTTTGCTTGATATTTTTTAACTCCTTGATAAACAATGGTTGATATATTTTTTAGTTTTTTCTATTTTAGAAAATTTTTGTGACCGAGACTACGTGTCAACAAGTCCGTGACTTTTTTTTATCTCCCGCCTCTTAACTAGAAGGCCAGCACTGCTCCTGTCAACAAGCTACTTCATTTGACAGCCATTAATAGCAGTATACCACGTGATTTGAGAAGAAAATGAAAAAAAAAAAGTGAAATTTGTTTGCTAATTAAGCATTATTTTTGCGGCAAAAAAACATCACTCCCACCAAGGCTAAGCTTGATAAGTACTATGGGAACCCTAAACAATTTCAATGGGAAAAAGTGGTTTACTGAATTTCATTGTGACCGTACAAACACGGAAGATGCCGCAAGTTCTGGACGTCGAGTTGAAAAAATTCACAACATGGTGTTAACCGCAAGATGTGTGCCCCGTTTTTCACAATCGTCCAAAATCGTGTATTAATTTATTTCCATGTCAAATATTCATGAATTAGACTACGAATTGCTCCCTTTTGCGCATTGTTCTCCAGATCTAGCCCCGAGTGACTATTTCGGCGGAAATAGATTTGACTCTAATAATATTACTAAGAAATACCTATTTTTTTTGAAGGAGATAATAAAAATTGGAGAAACGTTTGACAAAGTGTATAGAGCTCAAAGGAAACTATGTTGGAAAATAAAATGATTTTTTATCCAAAAAGTAACAGACTTAACAATTCAAATTCGTGTCAAAAATTTATCATTTTTGTTTTTAAAGCTTTGCATTAACTTTTTGTTTTTAGTATTTTTTATTTAAACAATCATTCCCAATCATGTTAAAACATTCCTTTTAAGGGACTTTTTGCATATCTCGAAAAAACGCACTAAAATGTCGGATGGATTAAAATTTTCTACGAGAATTTTTTCATAAAAACTGAGCTTAGATCAGAGGAACTTTTGGACTAATTTTTGAGTCTTCTTTTAACATATACAGTACTGGCAAGGAAATCTTAATTTTAAATGGCCATAAAATTTGAACGTATACACATAGCGCTTAACTATCTGATGATTCAACTATACATTAAATATTTGCCCAGTGTAAGACTCGTCCACGGCCGAGACCATGACCACAATTTTGTTGCTTAGTGTTATACTAAAAAGTAATTTGTTTGGCTCGTTAATTAATTAAGAAAAAGTTTTATGTACATATTTTTTTTTAACAAAACACAAGCAGGTATTTTCAGATTACATTATTTCTTCAGACGAACGAAAACACAAAAACAAAATAGATCTAGTCACTCATTTGTCTCACGACAAAAGTCTTGTGGAAACACCATGTAAATATTATTTGCAAATTTAAAGGTTTTCTCTTTTTGTTTTGTACAAAATTCTCTCTTTAATTTTAAATAATGTGGAAATCTAGGGGGAAGTTTTTATAAATATAAATTAATAATACAAATAAAAATACAAAGAAAAAAGTAATCAAATAAATTTCATTATTATAAAATTCTGGGTAAAACACTAGGGGATTTTTTGCATTATTATTAAATTAACACAATACTTGTTAACCCTCAAATGTTTAGTGTATCTTGAAGGATACATACACAATACATTTTAACCCTCAAATGCTTAGTGTATCTTTAAGGATACATTCACAAAAAAATTATCTATAGCAAAAAAGCAAAAGATTTTATTAAAATGCAAATACAACCCAACATACCAAATGACTTGAGAAAAATATTATTATAAGCTTACAAACACAAGCCTTAAGCTTGAAAAATCAAAACGGAACCCTCGTAAAAATATTATGTGCGTATGATTACTATAAGCTTATTCTTGCAATTGTGGAATAAGCTTCAAAAATAATATATTATTAATAGTTGAAAAAGAGAAATCATAATTATTTTCTTTAATTTCATTTATTTTTTATTTAAATTTTAAAAATAAATAATAATAATTAATTTCAAATATAAAAAATAATAATTAATTTTAAATAAAAATAATAATAATTTTTAGAAAAACTTATGTATAATAATCTTTTCTCAAGCATTTTTAAATACTGCTTGTGAATTCACATTTTATAAACATTATAATAAGCGAAATTAAGAAAAGCTTAAAACACACTATTTATATAAGCTTATTCTCAAGTTGTATTGCAGTTTGAATGATATATGGTATATTGTGAACTTTAAGTATGTAAATTTACGCAAAACGCATAAACAAGTCCACAAATAAATTTAATTGTGTATTTTTCTTAGAATATTACGGAATCAGAGGGTTTTCTATGGGAAATAGTTCTGGAAGTGTAAAGGTTTTTCTATAAATAAAGTCCCCAGAATCCAAAGATAATGCTAAAGGAAAAAGTGCTCAGACTTTCGAAGATCTTTATTTTGAAAAATCCTTTAGAATCTAAGGGTTCTTGGTTTAAACAAGGTTTTAGAAGGAGAGGGTTTTTAGAATCTGAGGGTTTTCTTAAGGCAAAATTTTAAAAAGGGTTTTTCTATAGGAGGAAGTTCTCGCTGTTCACTTTTTTTTTAGTAATAAAAATAATCACTATCTTATCAGTTGAAACCTGTGTGGTTTCAGACTTGCTTGATACTTAATATAAGATAAAAGTTTTCCTAAAAAACCTTGTGTTGACTGAAGTCAGCCGATGAAAGGTTTGAGAAAACTGGTGAGTGTCTGAGGTGAAGGTGAGGTCCGATCCTCAGTTGAGTTCGAACCTTCACAAAAGCGCATAACAACCGACTTTCGGACTTAAGTGTATGAACTATTTGTCGACATGAGTCGGTTGTGAAGCGTATCAATGTATCCCATCTGAGAATTTCCTATAGAATAAAAAAAAAGAGAAAGCCTCCAGAACCTGGGTCTTTTTTACTTAAGAATCCTCAGAATTTGAAGTTATTTTTGAAAGGAAAACTATTTGAAATCTGGTTGTTTCCTATTATAAAAACTTCTCAGAATCTAAGAGCTCTCTGTGGATAAAATCAAAAGTTTTTCTTTAAAACCTAAAAATTTTTCTTTATATAAGAAAAAAGTTTATAAAATCTAAACGGTTTTAAGAATATGGCGATTATTCTATCGAAAAACGCTCATAGAATCTAAGAAATTTTAAAAACAGATTAGAAAACCTGAGCGTTTTCCTGAGGGGGTATCTATACAAAATTCTTATTATTAATTTTTTTTAAGAAACTCTACCTGTAGTGTGATTCCATAATTTTTGACAATATTTTTATCTACCGATACTTGTAGTTAAAATATTCGTTAACTTGTATTTTTTTTATGTTAAAGTTAACGATTTTTGTTGTTACTTCATACAATTTGAAAAAAATTAAAATTCAAATTAACAATTTTTGTCGTTACCTCTGTCAAATATTAAGAGAACTACGAAATAGCTTTTTCGTTAATTTAACCGACAATAATCGTTAGTTATCAAAATCAATAAATTCGTTAGGAAAGTAAGAGATCGTTTTCTTTTGATTTTATTAAATTGCTTCTAGAGAAAAAGTTTTCCGGATCTTTCTCAATAAAAAATTTTCAAATGTTATTCACTTTTTCCTTTAGATAGATCGTCATATTTTGAAGACATTTTGGTAATTTATACCGATTTTTCTAAAGCATTTGACAAATTGTCACATTCCATTCTTTTTTCAAAATTACTGCAATTTGGCTTTCATTGAAACTTTTTATGCTGGATCAAGTCATATTTATCTAAAAGGGTATGTACAGTTGTAATTGAAGGCTTTGAATCCAGACCCTATATGCAAACTTCGGGTGTACTTTAGGGTAGCGTTTTCGGCCCGTTGTTTTTAAATTTATTTATTAATGATATTTCTCTTTGCTTTCAGAAATCAAGATTTCTTTTATATGCAGATGATTTAAAAATATTTTTACAAGTGGACTCACTGAGGGATGTTTTTGATTTACAAAACGATCTGTATAATCTTGGAGTTTTTTTTTTTTTAAATTCTTTAATTATTGAATCTTTCTCTTAAACTAAATACATTTAATGGAAGTTGCCATTGTAATTCCATTCTTAATTATTCAAATCTTAATACTTAGATAATTGAGCAATGTGTGGAGAGTGGTGTTAATCAAATAACCTACATTTAAATCTTGGCAAGTGTCATCATATTTCGTTTTATAGGTCTTTGCATCCTATTTCTTTTGTTTTTAGTATTAATAACTATGATTTAAAAAGAATTAAATCTAAACTCGACTTAGGTGTGGTATTTGATACCGCTATGTCGTTTGTACCTCATATTAAGTACATTGTTCCTAAAGCTTATAAAATGCTTGCTTTTTTGAAGAGAAATTGTTATGAATTTTCTGATCCTTACACATTTAAATATATTTATACTTCCTTCGTGAGATCGAAGTTAGAATATGCTTCTGTCGTTTGGAGTCCACATGTCTCTACTTATATCTCCCGTATTGAGAGAGTTCAACGTTTATTTATAAAATTTGCGTTAAGATCACTTTATTACCTGGAATCTGTTCAATATGAATCTAAATGCCTTTTTATTGGTTTGCGAACTTTAGAATTCCGCCGAACTTTTCAATCGGCTTTACTTTTATTTGATATAATCAATCATAATATTGATTGTCCTGACTTGCTATCTTTGATTCAATTTTATGTTCCATTAAGAAGTCTTAGGTTTATTGATGCCTTTAATGTTCCAATACATCGGACTAATTATGCTATCAATGGTACGTTAACCCGCACATTTATTACTTTTAATCATATAAATTTGAGTCTTCAGAAAAAATCTAAATCATTTATTGAATTTTGCACAACAAAAGATAATTTTAAACTATTTCTTTTTGCCGTATTACAATAAAATTTATTTTCCTTATAAATATTTTTTATACTAATTTTAAATTATTATATATTACATTTACTTTAATCATAGTCTGTAAGGAGTTTTGTGTCCATATACTGAAATAAATAAATAAATAAATAAATAACATTGTGATGCAGTTTATTTTCCAGCTGTGGTATAGCTCAGCTGTCCAGATTCGTCAAATGTCTGCTTCCTGTGAGGTTACTATAAAAAAATACACGAAAACCCAACCCTTTACAACGATGGTATGGACAATACGACGCGGATTTAGAGGAAACCACGTTTTGGTGTTCAAATAGTGAGAATTACTATAGAACACTGTGCGAGTTTTAATTGTATGTGATCGGCACTACCCGAAGGTAATATTTACCGAACTCTAGGAAGAGTTTCGGCTCCGGCTAGTTAGATTGGTAAGCAACCAACGGAGATAAACAGTGGTTCCCGTACTTAAATAATACGACTAGCTACAAACGAGAATAGACGGCGGTTATTGTGTTCAAATAATACGACTCGCTAACAGCGGGAATAAACAACGGTTCTCGTGTTTGGTAGAGAAATCAGGTAATATTTCGTGCCCGGGTCGAAGTATTACACGATATGTCCCTCGGTTCTGGCTTGCATTACAGCCTTTAACTTTCAGACTATATGTAAATAATTTTCCCAATTTAATAAGAATTATATAAAGTGTTGTAATAAGTATAATATTGGGTAAGGGTAAAAGTAGTAATACTGGGAATGAGAATAAATAGATTTCTAACGAAACGTTGCAACAGAAAATCTATTTGATTTCGAAACTTTACCGATAGAAAAGCCCTTCGATTTAAATTTAACACCTTTTTCCCATAAAAATGCTCTCGCATTTTGGAGAATTTTTCCTATAAAAACAGCCTCATATTCAGAGAACTGCATCACATAGAATATGCCATCAGATTCTGAGGGCTTTTCCTATTGTAAAAACTTTAAAATTAGAGAACTTTTTCTACATAAATTAATCAGATTTTGAAAACTTTTTCTTATGAAAACCCCCTAAATTCATAGGCCATTTTTCTGTAGAAAACACATCAGATTTTAAGGATTTCTTGTAAATAAAATTCCAATTCTTTGTAAATCGATTGAGTAAAAATCTATTGAATAACCAACGATTGAATTCAATAATGAAGTCTTTTAAAAATAATTTAAGACCAACTAAGAATTCATTCCACTCGTAGTTAGTTAAGAATTATATCATTTCATAGTCAAATCTATCTAAGAATTGAATCCTTTTAAAGCTCTGGTAACAACATTTTCATAAAAGTTGTCATTCTTTAACATTTGAGGTTTGCAATCATGTGTAAGAACTTGGTCAAGTTCGTTTGTTTATTGTACTTAAGCTTAGAACTTGTTTTTTTTTTTGCGGTCTTAAAGATAATAGTTTTTATGTTCTAAATTTTTCTTTTTTTTTTTTTTCTTGAAAAATCAAAGTTCATAGAGAAAAATAAGCATAAATTTAAAAAAATTCTGGTTTTCAATTGATATTCTTAAGCATTAATTAAACTTAACTAATATTGAAATTTCAAGGTTTCAATTTATAAAAATGATTAAACGCAGAAAAAAAAATCCAACAAAATGTTGCCTACATATTTTTGAAAATTTCTGTAATAAGTATTATTTCTTAAATTATTTTTGGTATTTAACATCATAAAAATTTAAATACACTAGATCATATTTGTTTGCTTGTTGTATTACTATTGTTAGTTTTATCCAAGTGATTACGTTAACGATTGCTTAAATGAAATAATACCGAATAAACAAAAAAAAAAAAACAAAATACAACTAACAAGATGAAGAAAAACAGCAATACACTGAAAGAATTATTTTACTGGTATTCATCAATCAAATAAGTTTTCATGATTTAATCTATAGTTTTACTGGAATTTGTTTATTGTAACATTTTATTAATTTAATACAGTTTTTCACAATATATTAAAAAAAATTATTTTATTTATTTATTAATTTATATAAATTTTCATACACTCAATAAATAGTTTAATTAAAACCAAAATACATAAAAAAATTGTTCATTCACTTTGCAAAGAAAACTTTATTAGTTTACTGAAAAAAACTATATATAAAACTCGTCCAAGAAAATTCTCTCTGTGTATAAAACCCTCTAAATAAAAAATTAAAAAAACACACTATTATTGCCAACACTATATAATCATAACACAATAGAGTTTTTTTAAGCTTTTTTCCTAAAAGAAAAAAGTAAAACACCAACCATTTACCCAAGTAGGGTAGAAGGGGGAGGATTCGACACTTCCAAATTTTAACTCTATTTGAGTTGGTTACTTAATTGTTTCTATCCATAAATTGTGTAAATTTTGCACATCTTTGATACCCACAAGTGGTCGTGGATAAAAAAATAAATTGTTTTTGTGCTTATGAGTTTTAAGCAAATCTGCACTAAGATGTAAAAGTATTAATTTTTATTTATAAATTAAAATTTTTGTTTAATTCATTTTCTTAAAAGTGTAAAAAAAACTAAAATTATCTAAAAGGTTGGTCATGAGGCACATATGCCAAAAAATGTGAGGTAGTATCGCCAGCATATTTTCGTACACCCAGAAAAAAAAGTTAGTAGAAAAATTTGTAAACGGTTTTTAACCCCACTTCTACTAATTTTTAGTAAAAAAGTTATTATTTAGTAAATTTTTTTGCTATTTGCATTTTACAAATTACAGAATTTTTACAGAATATTTACAAATTTTTGTTACTAACTTCTGAAATAATTTTACAAATTTTTGAAAACCGATTTGCTAAAATAAGCAAAAAAATTTACTAATTTTTTAAAAAATTGAAGGAAATGTTATTTCTAGTAATTAAAATAATTACATAGGTTGAAAAATGGGATCGGAAGTAAAAACACTTTTCACAACCCACTCATTTCCAAAAATAGGACATCCTTTTTAAATATCACTAAAAACTATTTTAGTTCTAAAAATCAGCCATTAAAAAAATTAAATTTTGACCTTAAAATCCAAAAAATGTTACAAAAATATTTTTCAAAACAAAAATTAGCAAATTAAAACAAAATGATAAATTCTTTTATGTTTTTGCTTATTTTTTAAACCTTTGAATTTTTTTTTTGCATTTTTCTTAAATATTTTTTAAAAAAAATAAATAAAATAAAAAATATTGCTCCATAAAAACATATAAATTTTTATATTCGAATTTGTAAGGAAATTTCAAAAGTAATTAGCAGCTTTAAAGCCTAACAAGTTTATCTTAAAATAATTGAGTTAATTTGTGTGTTTTAATAAAAATTTTTCTATAAATAAAATTTTGCTTTATTTTACTATTTTAAATGGGTTTACAACAATTTACTAAAATTTAGTAGCACTTACTAATTTTTTTATACTAATTTGGTTTTACTAATATTAATGTAATTTAGTATTTTTTTCCTGATTTTAGCAAATCGGTTTTTAAAAATTTGTAAAATGTTTTCAGAAGTTAGCAACAAAAATTTGTAAATATTGTGTAAAATGTAAATAGCAAAAAAATTTACTAAATAATAATTTTTTGACTAAAAATTAGTAGAAAAATAGTAAAACAAAAAGTTTACCAAAATTTAGTAGCTGCTACTAATTTTTTCTACTAATTTCATTGTGCTATACGTGTTGCTAAAATTAGCAAAAAAAATACCGCTGGGCTAAAATAAGCAAAATTTCCCGTAATAAGAGCAAAATTTTCAGTTACCATTACAGACTTTTTTTGGTGAGTGTATAATGATGTATCTTCTTTTGATGATTTAAAAAAGATGTAATTTTTGTGAAATTTTTTTCATAAAAAAGTAGCGAATACTCCCACTTCTACCCTACTACTTTTGTACTTTTGCTTCTATTGTGTTAATCGAAAAAAAAGAAGGAAAAAAAATTACTAACAAATATAAACATTGGCATTAGACATTTAATACAACACAGGCAACTACAGATGAATAGTAAGTGTATTTAACAATTTTATGTTGTTGTTATTTGTTTATTCCGTCATGATTTGTTTGTTGTTTATTTAAGCTGAATTATAAAATATATTTTTATTTTGTTTAAAATTAAAGAACTTAAAATTTTTTGTTAAATCAGAGAGAAAAATATGATCAAACAGATTAATGGAAATGAATATTTTTAGCGGCCCATTCTCATGTCTAATAGAAAATTTACATTACACTTGAAATACAATTAATAAGGTTTTAGATAGAATTTGGCAGAAATCAAATAGATATTTGAGATTTTCCAACAAAATGCAATTTAATTTGGATTTAGACGTAGTTCGGGTTTTTCGATTGATATACATATAAAACACAACACTGTGCTTTCATTTTATTGGGGATTTTTGTTGAAAAAGTGGAAACATTAATCAATTCAAAAATATTAATTTAAAGAGTGGAGTGCTGCGAACATAAAGTATTATCCCACTCGTTTGTTTACATATAAAATTCATAGGTAAAAAGTAACGAGTAGTAACACATCCCCTTTCAAGCAAATTAGTTTTTCTTGCTGGTCTACTCTCTTTAAACTGCTGATTTTAGTCTCCATTCGTTTTAACGTTCCGTAATGTTTCTGTAATGTGCTGTTCCGCATTGCTTTTAATATTTAAAAGTATTTAATAATAAGTATTTTCCGTAACATCATATCAGCTGATTTGGCCGAAAGTTTCTAGTCATTAATCCTTAGTACCCAAGCGTTGTCATTTGACGACACAACTGCAAGAAGCGATATATTTCAATCGATAGATAGTTTAAATGTTTAGATACAAGCACATTTAAAAAAAAATGTTACCTTATCATTTCAATATAACAATTTTTTTTAAATGTGATAAAGGAACAATTTTTTTAAATGTGGTTGTAGCCAAACATTTAAACTACGTATCTTATGCGTTTTACTACATTGCCGCAAATCGATGTAAAAACTTCAAAATAAAAATTTAATAAAAAGAAAAACTTAAATTTGTTTTTTTAACTAAAAAAAAATCTTGTAAAAATCTTGTTTATAAAACAAATAATAAATTTATTTTTGAAAAATATGAATCCATTCAAAGGATTTTTTTTAATTTAAAATTCATTATTTTCTAAATTAAAAAAAAAAAAGTATTAAAAATATCACGAGTTTATTATAAAAATTGTTTCCCCCTTCTGAAAACTACTAGTTTTGATGCCGTTGTGCATCACACGTATTCCGGGAAATGTTTAGTTTGACCGCGTGCTATAAAAATACGCGAAGATTTTCGAAATAATTCAATATATTGTTACGATTTTTCAGTTTAATTTCTTCGACCTTTTTAATACAAATTCCAGGTAATAAGTATTCAAGCTTAAGGTCTATTTTATACAAAATTATTTATTTGTTATCCAATATTTCGCTATCTCAATGGATAGCTTCTTCAGGGATTTTTTGTTTTTTTTTTTAATTTTGTATAAAATAGACCTTAAGCTTGAATACTTATTACCTGGAATTTGAGTTACGATTTTTCCTTAACTATATGGGGCTTTAGAGTTCATTTCGTTCATTTCCAATTACGATTTGTATAGTTCATATTAATCTTTCTTCTTTAATTTTCGACCATTTTATGCAGAATTGTCAAAAAAACAAAAACAAAAAGCCTAACTTAAATATCGACCCTCGTGATAATCTAAACATAAATTCAGTATGTTGTTCGCTATCATAATGTAAACCAATCATTCATGAAATCCAATAGTTTATTTTAATTCATGTCCCATAAATAATCAAAAAATAGTATGACGAACTTTTTGTACTGTTTCTTGCCAAAGCTGGACAGAAGCAAAGAAAATGTTACAGTGTCTCCTCACAAGCCCTATAAAAACTAAAGTTTCCTTTTCATATTCTGGAAAGGTGTGCCTCAAGACCAGTTCCTAGTTTCGCTAGAAAATCATTGTGACTGACCAACATTATCTACCATCCAATATTCCCTGCGCATGGTGGCTGATTATCTAAATTACACTTTTGTCGTTTAAAAAGGCTTTGCTAATAGAAACTAGGTCTTAATCACCACTAGCTAGTACGTCAGCCCTTTCATTATGCACTATGCCTCGCAGAGAGTATTTATAAATTTGCTCCTTGCAGTTTAGAACTGTCTTAGATTTCCTTAACAGTACCCTGATCGCAGACTGACCATAAAAAATTCTTTGAAAATAAAAAAGGAAGTTACAAAAAAATAACAAAAAATTTTCTGTATTTACAAATTCCATTGTTGGTGCATTTTTTATTTGTATTTACAAAAATGTTCCACGAAAGATGTTTAATATTACACAGAAAAAATATCACAAAATTTTAAGTAATTAAAAATATTTGTTAAAATTAAAATTCAATTTTTTTCTGTGTATTTGCAAAAAAAATGGTAATAAGCGATGTCTTCAAACATTTACAATGAAAAATATGTTGTTCTAAAAAGAAGTTATAAATTTTATTTTGGGAATTTTGTTAAAAATTTCGATATTAGGAGCAAACAAATTACCGCCTGTTTAAACGGACTCTGTGCAGAATTTGTTAAAATTTACCAATTCTCTCGTACTGGTATTTGTCTTAAATTTATCATAGTAGTATATTTTGTTCCTTTTAAAGTTAAGATTTAAGTATTTTTAAATTATTTTGTTAAAAACAGTCAGGCTAAAAAATATTTTATACTGAGTGCGATTAATATTGCTCTACTCTAGCTTAAACCCTTGCCTGGAACCAACAACTGTTTTTCGTTACCATGAAAGCTACTAGGACGCGATTGTAGGTCCCTATCGTGGAGACAGGGCTTAACAATGTTCACCACATCCAAAAAAATAAAAAATAAATTTTTACCAGATTTGGATTTGGCACTTCCCATCAACCACAAAATCTCCACCAAAACTCAGTATCAAATTCGAAAGAAATGTGTTAAAAGAAATGCTGGGTTAAAATTAGATAAGTTATTGAAAAAATATTTTTACCAACGTATAGGTCTTAAATTTTAATGAGCCTTAATGTTATTTCCTCATTTTGTTTTTTATAAAATTTCAAATTGCTTAATGTAAACTGCGGTATTTCAAAATTGTATTTAGCTCGATTTTAAACGAATTTTTGGAGAAGTTTAAATTTAAATTAACAAGCTGTCAAATTAAAAATTATGTTACATGATCAAATGCATACAGCACTCCACATGCTGTCAAATACGATTGGTAGTCTACACTCACCAAAAAAAAAGTCTGTAATGGCAACTGAAAATTTTGCTGTTATTACGGGAAATTCTGCTAATTTGAGCCCAGCGGTATTTTTTGCTAATCTTAACAACACATGTCTGCTGACGTGTAGTACAATGAAATTAGTAGACAAATTAGTAGTCGGTACTAAATTTTAGTAGACTTTTTGTAAAGTGGAATTTAAAATCTGTTTGCTAAAATCAGCAAAAAAAATTACTAAATATCATTAATATTAGTAAAAAGCTTTGAATTTATTTTTCTTATCGAGCATCAAAAATTTTGATTATATTTTTTAAAAAACGAATTAATCATTTTGTTTTAATTTGGTAATTTCTGTTTTGAAAAATATTTTGGTCAATTTTTTTTTACTTTTAAGGTTAAATTTTAAATGTTTTTAGGGCTGATTTTTAGAACTTAAAACACTATTTAGTGCTATTTCAAGTGGATGTCCTCTTTTTAGACATGTGTCGGTATCTTCACTTCCGATCCCTTTTTTAATTCTATGTAACATTTTAGGGCAATTTAAGTTTGTAGGTGTAAGTTTTAATTAGAAATAACATTTCCTTCAATATCCACTTTTTTAAAATTAGTAATATTTTTTGCTAATTTTAGCAAATCGGGTTTCGAAAATTTGTAAAATGATTTCTGAAATTACCAACAAAAATTTGTAAAAATTCTGTAAAAAATCTGTAATTTGTAAAATGTAAATAGCAAAAAGATTTGCTAAATAATAATTTTTTACTAAAAATCAGTACAAAAATAGTAGAGTGCGATTGAAAACCGTTTACAAATTGTTCTACTAACTTTTTTTCTGAGTGTATAGGCCGTTTTATAAGTGTTTAACACTACATTTTCAATACTTTAAATTATTACTTTTAAAATCTAAACGTGTTATGTTTAATTTTAATGTTATCAATTAGTGTGTGAATAACAAGTTTAAAACAGAAGAAGATATCAGCGAAAAAATTCAATAATTGTAAAAAATAAACAAAATTAAAGTAAATTCCATTTAAAACGTGCTTTTATTTTAAATGAATTAATTTACACACCAACAGCTAATTAAATATTGCTTCCGGCAAAAGAAAAATATAAACAAAAATATCTTAAATGATCATTTGATTTAAAATTTTAAAAATCTTGCTTTCAACTGAAGCAGACAATGTAAAAACACCAAAATGTTAAAGAATTTTCAAAAGGAAAAATCACAATTTTATTAATCATTTATGACTGAGGTTTAGTTATAAATTATTTAATATTCTCTGGCATTATTGCGAGAACCTTTAAACCAACTTCATTATAAAATATAAAATCTGACTACAAATTGTAACCTCAAAGGCCGATATCACAGATTGCAATTGATTGCTTATATGCCTATTTACGTGGCAATTATACAACCCTGGAAACCCTGCGTCTGACTTTGATATTTTACTATACTATATTTTTTAAAAAGTCAATCATAAAAAGATTACAAATATAAAATAAAAAACAACAAAAACTCCAATAATTTTATACTAATTTGCTACTTATCGCACAATTGAAGAAGATTTCAAATAAATAAAAATTAAATGACGCACAGTGTTTCCAAAAGCACTTTTTTAAGTAATTATCGTTACCCGAGTTAAAAAAAAATGGATCTGAAGCAATAATTTAATCATATCCAATTTGATAATCTTTGACATCTGCTGTAATATCTAGCTGATCCGAAAAATGGCAGATTAAATAAGATTCAGCAATATATTTTGGGATTAAGTATGATCTGAATTGATCGGAAAATGTATCAGATTAGATGCAAGAATATATAGTTTATTAAAAAACATATTAAAAAAAAAATTTTATTAAATATAAAAATAAAAATTCTGAAATTCTGTCTGCCAGAGTTGTAGACAATGGCTTAGCTCACTCAGCCACACAGAATGGCGTATAATTGTAGTATACATATATAATTATATTTTCGGGAATCATATAAATATAACTTTATATATTTATATTAGGGAATTTGGGAAAAAGGTGGTAAAATTATTTACTACATAACTGAATTAATGAGAATTAATTGTTTCTGTACTTTGCTGATTATATATAATCATATAGAACATATATTATGAACTAAGAAAAATTTTGGAGAAAAAATTAGAATATTAAAAAAAAAAATATATAATATTAAAATATTCCCAGCAAAAAAAATGGCAGTCATTCTGTGACTATAACTTCTTTCATTGCTTCCTAAACTTCAGTTGACATTCTTTTATAATTTTTTCGTGTTATTCTAAGGCACTTCCAAAGAATTGATGAGTTTATATTTTAAATGCAGTGATCTGGATATAAACCCGATGCATAACTTAAAAAATCACCCTTCATTACTTCTAAAGCATATGTTATAGTATAGCGTATATTTTTATAAATCTAAAGCATTTATTCAAATTGAAAAAAAAGTTCTGATGAAATTTTTTAATTTTTTTATTTAATCATTTTTATATTTTAGTTTAAAATTTCTAACCCTCATGCAGTTTTGCAATTTTTATAAAAGTTTTGAAATATCAAGAAAAACAGATTTTTTTAACCTTTACTTGAAACTAGCTGGCCTGTCATTTGCATTTTTTCAGTCTTAAATATTTATGAGAACGGAATCTGTGCATTTTTGCATTATGTTTATTATTTAACACTACACCATTTCCAGTTTTAATTCAGAATTTATCAAAATAATTTTAAAATTGTGTAAAAATTAATTCAAATTGCCGAAAGATGTTTTAAAATTGTGCAAAAATTATTTAAAATTGTTTAAAAATATTTTCAAATTGTCTAAAAATGTTTCCAAATTATACAACCAGTTTTTAAATTATCCAAAAATATTTTAAAATTTGTCTAAAAAATGTCGAAAAATGTTTCAAAAATGCTTTTTCACTAATGCAGAATTATTTATTTGTTTTAATAAAGAGTATTTGTATATAAATGCATACATAAATACTACAAAGTATATGAACATTTTGCACTCATGCATCAGAATACCTAATCATTGTATTATCATTGCTTCCTTAGAGTAAAGTATGAGTAATGCTAGTAGCTACATTTGAATACTTCCATCCTATGACACGCTAATGTTGAATTCATCGATGAAACCATTAAAAAAGAAGTGATGCCTTTGCCATAGTAGTAATGCTTTTATTGCTTCTTTGGCAGCTTCATTTTTGCTGGGTTATTATAAGAAACTAGATTATTATAAAATAATTATATTTTATGTCCTATCAAGTATTTTTAGGTATTGTTGCCCCAAAGCGGGTTAAAGTTTAAAAGTTTTTTCACAAATATTTATAAGAAAATTAAAAGAAATTAAAAAACACCAAAAAAAAATATTTTCTTCTTCCTGTCTGAGATTTTAAACCAAACATAGAACAACATATAATAATATCTCGTATTGCAAATACTGTGTCATATATAATTTTATCTGATGTCTTAAAAAAATGTTTTGATATAAAGCAATATATTAAATCATATATAAATATATCTAATTCCATATTAAAATATATTTCTTATATTGGAGCATATATTGAATCATGTACAATTATATCTTGATAGCAAAAACGCTTTATCAACTAATTACAAGGCTTTTTAACCGCTTCATTAGGTTTGCTCCCGATATCCAAAAAGAAATAGGTGCTCATTATTATTTGGCTGTTTGTAATCGATAGGTTAATAAAAATATAATGAGTACTCATTACTTTTGGGATATCGTGAACAAAAGTTATTAAGCGAGTAAATAGGCTAGTTAGTAGTTGAAATCCGGTTTTTACTGGGTCATACTAAGGTGGGCGTCAAAATGAAAAGGTCACTTATTTTTTGTTCTGTTCTATTTATAAAACAATATATTAATAATGTGAGATTTGGAATGCGTCAAAATGATAAGTGCATGATACTTCTTATCAAATTTTTGCTTATGCAATATTGAATCTAAGTAGTTGGGAAGAGGAAAAGCTTTATCTGAACTAGAAAAGGGTCAGCTTGAGGCAGCAATTGGGAAAGTGAGAAATTGCACGAAAATTGGATTGTTCGCTTTGTTTGCACTACACAAAGCGAACGATCCAATTTTTATTATTTAAAGATTTCCAATAATTATGGAAAAAATAAAAGATCTCATCGACCAGGTCTTTTCTGTTCGTGAAATTCGCCAAGTCTCCAGAATGACTTCAAATACTATACGGAACGCTAATATGATTGAAATCGAATTGCAATTGAATGCATCAAAAAGTACGATGTTGAAATTCACAGCCCCACATTGAGGAATTAATTAGGAAACATACGCTTGGAATTTTCAAAAAATCACATGTCAACTAACTGGAATCATGTGCCAATGTCAACTAACTGGAATCATGTTCCAATTTCAGAAATTTTTTTATTTTGAATATTATTTGAAAAAAAAAAAAATAATCCTGATTTGA
The DNA here is from genome assembly GCA_949748255.1 of Eustalomyia histrio. Lineage (NCBI taxonomy): Eukaryota > Metazoa > Arthropoda > Insecta > Diptera > Anthomyiidae > Eustalomyia > Eustalomyia histrio. The sequence continues at coordinate 42,712,465 of OX456525.1, read as the reverse complement.
GAAAGGAACCATGTTATTTTCAAAGAAAAATTTCGGTCGAGGTTTCCTAATGGTTTGCTTCAACTAGAATGGATAGTCTGGAGTATCAGCGAGTGCTTTCCAATCATTTGTTGCCATATCCGTCAACAAACATATTTATTTTTCAGCAAGCTAACGCTGCAATTCATATTAGCAGATCAGCTAGAACTTGGTTTAAGGAACGTGAAGCATCTGTTATGGAACAGCCGCCACGCTTACCAGATCTTAATGTCATGAAGAACATGTGGGACTACTTGTGTGAAAAACTTATGCTGATAATATAATTCGTTGGGAAACCGAAGGTGGATATTTTTAATGCTTGGCTGGATATAAGGCTAGAAACACTAAAAAATTTGATTAATTCAATTCCTAACTGCATTTATAAAATAATTAATAAAAATGGTCAATGTAAAAAAAATTATATTAGATTTTATTGAAATTATATGCTCTGACCTTATCATTTTGACGCATTTGCAATGTGTACATTTTAGATAATTTTGTTACTAAATAGAATTTACGGAATACAAATAAGAGCAAACGGAACAACAATTAAGTGACCTTATCATTTTGACGTAGACCTTATATTAGCAAATTGATTTGATAAGCGACCATATATTATTATATTTCAAATATGTGATAGCAAATATAAATAAGTCATATAAAAGTAAATATGATCCTATGTATACCATATATAATTATGTATAGTGTATACCATATATAATTATGTATAGTGTTTTATATAATTTTATATGATATAAAATATACCATCTATTATAAAAACATTATAATTCGTATAGATATGCATTAGATAAGGCTACACATGATTATATATAAACTTTTTTTACCCGGGTAGTTAACAAAATCAATAAAATCTTGGAAAAATGTTAAAGAATCATACGCTGTCGTCGGTGACATCAGTGTTGTAAAATTTAAACAAATTAATTTGAATTTAATACAAATTTGTAATTATTTTTAGATTTTTAATTCATTTAAACAATTCTTTCTAACTATTTGTATATACATTTATAAGCCCAAGTTTCGTCATTCACATACCCATCTCTATAAAAACTTTTATAATCCACAAAAAATCACAATAAAAGCTGTAAGGGTCGAAAATCCTTTTAAAAATAATTCTCCATTTACCTAACACAATAAATTACCCGTATCCCTTACTCGTTCTTATGAGTATTATTTTAATTACACGAATTCATACCCGCAAAATGGTAGAGATTATAGTGAAAAAGATGTACACAAAAAAGATTAGTATATAAATTCTTATTAAGTTCATTAAATTACTTAAAATAAATGAAAATAAACAAGGCATTTAAATGACTGATACAGCATTTTATATATACACAACACCAACAACAACAGCAACAACAAAAATGTACTAAAAATGTGACTCGTAAATTAATTTAATTATTAAGATTGAAATCTGATATTTAATTCTTAGAATGAGAATATTTTTAATTTAGATGAGACCGTGACTATTATAAAATAATGAAAAAAAAAACTAAGCAAATTATGCGGGGTTCAAAAACAACACGACCTTTACAATTGAAAACACATGTGAAGCTGTGATGAGCAAACTTTGGTAGTTTACAATGAAAAGTTAATCCAGCAAAAGTCGGATTATCTGCTTAATCAAACACTAAAAAGGCGATTTAGCCACACTTTTATCTGTTTATCTAATTTTAAACTAATAAATTAAACGACTCTGTATTTGTAATATTAATTGTCTGCAACGTTGCGTTTCTAAAAAACCCACACACAAAGAGTCAATTTATACGATGCAATTTCTTGCGTGCAATTTTCTGAATTTCCTTTTCAAAGTTGCTTCTTAAGTTATGTCTATTTATTTTAATTGCCTTTTTTTAAGTGCCTTTTTGTTACTTCGCTTGCTTTTCTACTCCGTTCACCTACAAACAAAAGTTGCACGCAATAATTGCATACAACAAAGTCACCGTCCAAAATGGCTCAAGGTCAGACAAAAATTCATGTTAAAACGCTACCACAATTATATTTTACCGTTGTCGATAAAATTTTTTATTTTTTTACAGATCGTTATCGTCGCCTCCTTGGTATTTTGAACCGGTAAAGTTAATTATTTAACTCTCATCAAAATGCATATGTAAATGTTGTTAACTAATAAAGTTGAACTTTAATCAAGTAAATTAATTTTGCAGTCCAAACGAGCTAAAAAGATTAATTAAATGGTTTTCAAAATATACTTTTGTATTTTTATGTAAAATATTAACGCCTAATTTTTGGGATGTAGGTTAGCTCCGTTTATTAGCTAAGCGTTAGTTAAAACTAGAATTCTTCAGGCGTGGCTTAATTAAAGTGTTTAATAAAAGTTTAACCGATCTTTTTTGAGAACAAAAAACAGCTGTTGCATAATAATTTCTTTAAGTGAAGCCACATTACAACAAAAATATTAACTTTTTTAGGATAATTCCAATTGAAATTAAATAATTTTATCACAATCATTATGATAACACCAAGTTATTTCTCAATTCTGAAAAACAATATACTTAGTTAAACTTAGTATTATTTTGTTTTGAGATTAACTAAACTAAGTTTAACTGATATCTAAAAAACTAGCTCTAAATAAATAAACATTCAGCGACATACAATTCGAAGTAAATATAAAATTGCAAATAAAAATAATCACATTTCCTTGAAAATATTTGTTTTTCAAAAGGTTAAAAGTTTTTTTTTTTTTTTGAAGAGGGTGGGGTAAAGGGGACAGTGGGCTGAAATAAAAAAGGAATTTTTCTCACATTTATGAATTTTAAGACATTCTAACTACATTATCCTTATGTTTATAATTTATTTCCCCTCTTAGTAATTCATACTGCAGAAAAAAAATAAAAAGTTTTTTATTGTGTTGGTGTTTTTAACGAAAATATGTATCTTCTTTTTACATTTTTAATTAGGTAAATGTATTTCTAAGAACTTTCTTTATGTACTTTTCGTATGATTTCCGCAAATAGTTAAACGTTAGGGTAGGAATAATTTATTTATTTTTATTTTATTTATTTATGTCGTTTATATCCGGTGTCGTGTCCGATAAATTTTGACTTTGCAGTCGCCAAATCCTTTTATATTAGGGTTTCCTTATTAACTGTCGCAAGTAAGAGCAATCAGTCAATGCGTATTAAAAAGCAGAATACAGAAAATTAAACGAAACATTTTTTTTTGATGTCACAATTAAAGTTTTGTCTAGAGTTGTCATATTTTCGGCCAACTCAAAAAGCGGGTTTCGAATACTTAAAAAACCGCCTTTTTTAAAAACGGGTTTTAAGTTTAAAACGGTGGAGAAAAAAATTGGCGATGTAGTGTGTCAATCGATATTAATTTAAAAGTTAAAAATTTTAGGATTAGAAATATTCAAAAATGCCGAATTATTTGAGACAAAAAACCGGTTTTTGGAATAACTCAAAAAATCGCCCTTTTTAAAAACCGGTTTTATTATAATTCTGCGGGACAAAAGGGGTTAGCTGGGAATTGGGACATGTCCCTGGACCGGTTCCGAAAATATATATCTCGAGATGGGTGGCATTTCACTGAGTGCCCGATCCCGTGACCGGTTCATGATGGTAGGGACCGGTCACAGGTGACGTGTCCTGGAGAATATATCAAATACCGATTTTGACAACTCTAGTTTTGTTCATACTTTTTGCCGAAAAAGAGCCCAGAGGGTCAATTCTCGTTCTGTGAAACGGTGAAATGAAAAGTTTTTTCACGTTTTCATAGTACTTTTGATTCGCGTTCTGTGAAAAAATGTAAAGAAATATCAAAACGTTTTCATATGAAAAAAAAAGTGGAACGAAACAAGATTTTTTTCACGATTGCACAGCACTGGTGATTCTTGTTTTGTGTAACAGTGCAAACAACTGTCAAAATATTTTCATATGAAAAAATTGTTTACACAGACTATTTATAAGTGAAATAAACATGGAGAAGATTGTAAGAGGAAAGCGTGCCCGCGAAAGCCAAAAGGAGTATTTGATTAATTATTAAGAAAAGCATGTGGACATTGCAAACGATAAGTAAATAGCTTAATAACCATAATCACACTATTATTAATCCCATATTTACAAATTTGTAACTGCAGATGGTGCCAAATTTAGAGACGAAAAGTGTAACAAATTGGTGGCGAGCCTTAACAGTTTTAGTGGGACCCAAAAGGACAGTGAAAAATGGCAAAAGTATGGCATATTTATTTATAGTTTATTTATATTCTTTATGAAATTTTTTTTTATTTAAGCAATATTAGACCATACGCGCCCCAAATATAGTTCACTTGAAGTAAGCTGATATAAATCAATGAAGTACTTGTCGGTTGTCATCTCGAATGGATTGTGGTCAGCACGAAATATGCATCTCAGCACTCTCAAAAAATTCCTATAAATTATTAAATTATTTACTGCAATGAAATGCTTGTAACATCATTGTCTTACCTTTGTTCATCTGGAATTCTTTGAGTAATATCCAATAATACAATTAATCCAGATATTTTTATATAATTATTCAAAATAAATTTTACGAACTTAATTCACTTTTGTTTACGTTTTTCTCTGTTTTGACATTTGATTTAAATTTTGGATAACACAGTTACAAAAGTTTCATGGGTACAGTGCGAATGAAACATTTTTTTCATAATACATACGAGAATCGCAATTTATGTATTTGTGAAAAGTTCGAGTGAAAAGTGCTTATGAAAACGAAAATGAAAAGTTTTTTTTCACTTCACATTATCACAGAACGAGAATTGACCCTCAGGGATCCGTTATGTTAATGCATATTTTTAGAGTAGTTTTAGTCCATTACAGCATTATTAAGTTGTCAGCCTTATTATGAACTTTATTTTAAATTACGTTAGCATCAGAATTTTACAACCCGCAAATCGTTATTTTACAAACTTAGATTTAAAAGTTCAGCAACTCACAATTTTTTAAAGAAAAAATATTTTTAAAAAATATTGTGGTCCATAACGGCGTTTTTATTTCAAATGGAAATATGCTTTTATCGGTCAAATCAATTAAATTATTTTAATATCTATTTCTAAAATGGCTTTGTATTGCAAAACTTTCAAGTTTACTTTTGTAAAAAAGCTCAATTTATATTTTTTTCGTAAATAGCGGATTAAAAAATTCTGCTATAAATATTATAATTATTATTTCTAAAATATTAAAGCGTTTTTATAAAAAAAAATATTAAATTGTAAATATGTAATGAATCTATCAAATTATTTAGCAAAAATATTGAGAACCCATGGTACCGATGGGAAAGGCTGTGAAATGATAATAACTGTAATTTCGCTCTGGGAAAAAGGGGTCCGTTGAAATTCGAGCATCCGTCCCATAACCGCTCCAAACAGGACCGGTCTGAAAGAACCATCACATTTCAGTGAAGTGGTAAAAATAAGTTTTAGAAACGTAATTTTTTTAAATTTGTTCGCAATAAATTATTTTATTTAAAAACAAATATAAATTACACGGATTAACAGAATAAATAACCAGACGCAAATCCTAAATTTCACCTTAGAATTATAAATTAAGTTATACTCGTAGTTTACTACCCATCTTTAGAAATCTTAAGCCAAAATGCTAAAAATCGGTTACCAAACACAATTATTCCAAAACTTATTTCACAAGATCCGATTACATGGAATAAGTCCTGAATCCATTTGATGGAATTGCACAGACGTAGAGCAAGTTTCAGAATTGTTTTTACAAGAATTTTGGTATAAATATATTCTTCGAGAAATAGGCTTGATTCTCTACAGTAAAGTGCATTTGAATGAATTAATTTGCTAAATTTAAAAATTATTTTTTATAATTTTCAGTTGAATTTGTAAGCTAAAAATATTTTGGGAGAAAAATTTGAAAAAAGGTTTTGTAAGATATACAAATTTTAAAGTTCATGGTGGGGGGGGGGGGGGAGGGGGGCACTAGTACAAAGGTTCCTAGAGTCAGATTTGTCCATCGTTGGTATATTAAATACTTTAAAATATTTTTTAATTTTCCTCTTTTTTTGTTTAAGTGATCTTTAAATTTTTGAATTTTTTTGTTTAAAATTTTTTCATTTTTATTTTTTTGCACTTTTTAATGTTAAAGCGTATGAATTTATAATAACTGGAATTTTATTTAATTTAAATTTTTAATATAAATTGTTTTTCTATAAATTTTAGTGTATATTTTTTAATGTAACTGTATAGATATTAATTGATTTCAGTTTGTGTTATCTCTATTTAAATAATGTTTTCTTAATTAAAAAACAATTTTTCATATAAATTTACTTTGTGTTTCTCAATTTTTGGCCTACGGGGAAAAATGATGCAATTGACTTCAAGGGGCCTATTCCGTGACCGGTCCGCCGTTAAACATATTTTAAGCCATTACTGTTCATAATTTGTGTGACAAAATAGAACGTGTCAGCAAAAATTTTCATTAAGTACCACGAAGAAGTTACCCCACACGTTGAGTTCTTAACGTTGATAATTATCTACGTTAAAAGTAAACGTACATTCGAAATGTTCTATCGGTGTGTTTTATTATTTAACGGGTATAAGTTAAGGTGAAAAAAAACAGCTTTGTCTGTGCTTTTGCTTCCTTTTGTATTTATTTGAATAGAAAATTAAAACACTAGCTATATTATTTAGCCTTGATGTATACCCGTTAACTAATAAAAATATCAAATACACTAAAAGAAACGGGACCACACACGTGATGTGTACTGTGCCAGGTCTGTTTTCCATAGGGTTATTATTATTATTTTTAAATTTGTAAATATTAATTTTTAATCGCTTCAGGGGGCCAATTCCGAATAAAGTTGCTTTGCGCAGTGATAAATAATTTATAATTTTCACTTCACAGTTATTCACAGCGGTGTTTTTTGCTAATCTTAGCAACACATGTCTGCTGACAATGAAATTTGTAGAGAAATTAGCTGCCGCTACTAAGTTTTAGTAAACTTTTTGTAAAGTGGAATTTGAAATCTTTTTGCTAAAATCAGCAAAAAACAATTACTAAATATTATTAATACTAGTACAAAATTTTAAAATTATTTTTTTTATCGAGCATCAAAATTTTTTTTATGTTTTTTCCAAAAAAATATTTTATACAAAATTAAAAACAAAATCAAAAGTAATCATTTTGTTTTAATTTAGTAATTTCTGTTTTGAAAAATATTTTAGTCCATTTTTTTTCACTTTTAGGGTAAAATTTTAATTGTTTTTAGGGCTGATTTTTAGAACTGAAGAGATTTTTTAGTGCTGTTTCAAGTGGATGTCCTATTTTCAGACATGAGTCGGTATATTAACTTCCTATCCCTTTTTTAAATATGTAACATTTTAAGGCAATTTCAGTTTGTAGGTGTAAGGTTTAATTAGAAATAACATTTCCTTCAATATCCACTATTTTAAAAATTAGTATTTTTTTTTTTTTTGCTAATTTTCGCAAATCGGTTTTCAAAAATTTGTAAAATGATTTCTGAAGTTAGCAACAAAAATTTTTAAGCATTCTGTAAAAATGTTGTAATTTGTAAAATGTAAATAGCAAAAAGATTTGCTAAATATAAATTTTTTTACTAAAATTCAGTACAAAAATAGTAAAGTGGAATTGAAAACCGTTTACAAATTTTTCTACTCAATTTTTTTTCTGAGTGTAAACAAAATTTGCATTATCGGTGTGAGTTAATTTGTTTATCGCGCAAATTTTATTAAAAAAAAAATAAGTCGCCCTGTGTCTATTTCATAAAGACTGATCATCCCTGGAGATTCCTTTCGCTTCTATGTTATTTGTGTGGTCGGAGTGTGATTTTCACCCAGCTTTGAAATTTTTTTTGTCAATTGGCCATTTTGTAAAATGACCATTTTTTACAATGGCCAATATCTCGAAAACTGAGCGAGATATGGCAAACGCACAGAAATTCCGCTACAGCGATAATAAAAATAGGCAAGGTCTGAGGGGGATCCTGAGGGATACATTTTTATAAAGAAGCCAATGTAAAGCAATTTAAACATCCCTTTTTTGTGTAAAAAAATGTTTTTTAGTACGATTTCATTAGCATTAGTAGGACAAATGCTTATGCCATAAAATAACATTACCATTACCATTGTAATAATATTTTTTTGGCATTGGCATTATTGACTAATGCTTATGAAATTCCAATGCCAATGAAAAAATCCCAAGTGTGCAATACCATCAGTTATATCTAATGTTGAGTGAGGTCACTTATAAAACTACGACTCTTAAATGTTTTACTCTTATGAAAACCCGTTTAATAGATTAAATTTTATTCATGGTAAGCAATAAAAATTCACAACAAAAGTTAGCATTTAAGCCGCGCTTTAATTTGGACATCATGGGATTTTTTATATAATTAAGAAAGTGAAGATGAAATAGAAAAAAAAACTAAAGAAGAGTAATGTAAAGATGTTCAAGTATGTAAAAATATTTAAATATTGTGCTGGAGTGCAGTGGAGTAGAGTACAGAGTAAAGAGAGGTCAACAAAGAAGGTGGCATTTAAAAATTTCAATGTTAAATATTAACAGCGATACATAATTAATGTTGTTGTAAATAAACAACTAAGAAAAAAAAATTTTAAGTTTTTTCTTTCAAATAATTGAATAATGGTTAACTGTTTAAAATACATTTGAAAAATATATTAATAATGATTTCTATATATTTATAGCTTTTTTTTATTTGAGGGAACCAAAATTTCACTTTTGTTTTAAAATTATTAAATAATTTAGTTTTATTTTTAATTTTAGCAATTTCTGTATATTGTTGTCGAAATTTGTTTTCTATAAACTTACAATATGTTAATAAACAAAAACAAAATTGTGTTGCACTTTTTTTTTAAACGAACTGAGAAAATCACGAATTTTTCGAATAACTTTACACTGAGATTGAATAAACACAGAAAGAAGTAGTAATAACGACCGAAAAAAATATAACAAACAAAACGAGGAAATCACGATTGAGCTTTTTAAGCTTACACGAAAAACACTTTTATTTTTTTTTTTGTTGGAAATTAATTATAATAAAAATTTTGCAAACATAAATTTTTTTATGATTTTATTTTTTTAATTAAATTTTGATTTTTTCAAGAAATTTGTTTTAAACACGTTTTTATTTTTGTATTAGATTTTTTTTAATAAAATTTTATTCTATTTAACACTTATTTATTTTTTTTTGGAAAAAAAAACCCGTCCGTTTTATTTTGTTGTTGTACAAAATAATAAAAACAATGTATGGTTAGAAGACGAAGAAACGTTATACGAAAATTGCAAGCGTCACTTTAATACAACGAACCGTTTAGCTATACGCTCCAACTATAACTAAAGTTTTCAAATTGGATTTTATTTGGAGCTCTAGACTCTATTGTTGTAGTTGTACAAATTGCTAAAACACACACACACACACACACCCCCCGACACACTAAAATCTTGTTTGTCTTTATGATACAACAAAATGTTGTTGTTTTTATGATGATAATGATGGTTTTTGTTTTTGTTTTTTAGATGGTGAAGAATAAAAAAGTACAAAACGAAAACAAGTAAATTTAACGAAACTAAATTGCTCCCCATACGACTTAAAATACAAAGAGAGCAATTAAAAGAGAAATATTAAGTCTCTTGCTTAGTTAACATCATCGTTAAACAGTGCTGCCATATTGTGGGTAATTATTATCCATTCAAGTAATCATAATAATAATATACCCCAGGAAAAAGTTAGTTGGAATTCGATCCACACTTAAAATTTATTTGTTAGCATGTTATTTTATTTGAAACTACCTGCAAACCATTAATAAAACGTATTGTTTTGGGAGGGAAGAAGGAACTAAAAAAAACTTTCTGTTAACCAATTATTGATATTTTCAATAAACTTACAAAACTAAATTCGTTTAGTAATTGTGTAAAGTAGAATCAACTATTTATTTATAGGTTGGTTGAAAAGTTCCTGCGCTCGAAATGAAAGAATACTGTTTTTGTTACGAAATATATTTTTTTATTCAATATAATCCCCTAGAAGCTCAATACACTTGTTCCAATGATCTTTCAATAATTTTATCCCATCCTTATAATGGTTTTCCGGAAGCTCTGCAAAATAAGCGTCTACGGCTGCTATGGCCTCTTCATTCAACGAAAAATGTTTTCCACGAAGGAATTGTTTGAGATTTCTGAAGAGATAGTAGTCACTGGGAGCCAAATCTGGTGAATACGGTGGATGTTCAATCAATTCGTACTTTAATTCTTTGAATTTAGCCATCGTCAAAACACTTTTGTGATCAGGTGCCTTGTCTTGATGAAAAATGATTTTGTTTCTTCTTTAAACCAGGTCTTTTCTCACGAATTTTTTCATCCAGCTGATCCAAAAGGCTGCAATAATATTCAGAGTTGATTGTTTTACCTTTCTAAAGATAATCAATCAACAAAATTCCTTTTGCATCCCAAAAAACTGATGCCATAAACTTCTTTGATGATCGTTGTGACTTCACCTGCTTTGGAGCTGAACAACCAGCTTCAGTCCAATGTAAACGTTCTGGTTTCAATTTAGGATTATGGTGGTAGATCCAAGTCTCATCCATAGTTATAAAACGACGCAAGAAGTCGGTTTTATTCGGCTTAAAACGCTCCAAATTACGCTGAGAAATTTGTTCTCGATCCAGTTTTTGTTGAATTGTTAATGTGTAAACAAAGAAGTAAACAAAGAAAGAATTGACAGAATGACTTGCAACTTTGCATGTGTTCACAGGACAGTTATACCAACTTGAGAAAAAAAAGTTTGGAGCTAGCAGTGCCATCTCTGGTGAGCGCAGGAACTTTTCAACCAACCTGTAGTGAATGTATTAGAAAAATTTTTAACTACAAAAAATATAGTTAACTACAAATTGAGTTATTCTGGTAGAATTTATTATTAAATTAGGGTTTTAGAAGAACCAACAGAATTGTGGATTGTCTTGATTACACACAGAGAAAAAAAATCCGAATCAAATCAATTATGTTTATCTTATTTAAAACAACTTCTTATTTTTCTGAGAACATGTTTAATTTAAGTATGAAAATTAATAAACAGAGTATGATTCCAGCTAAAAAAAAACTATTTCCTTTTAGATTTTGCTTACGCATTTAAAATAAAGTGGAAATATATTTAAACAAAAATGAAAACTAAATTCGTTTGATTTCAAGACTATTTCTATGTAATTTAATGCTGTTTCTATTTGTTCTTGTGACCATTGAAGCATTGTTTGAATGTGAGCTTTGTAACACTATTCTATCGTTACTAAAATAGAAAGCGTTCTTTTGGGATATGTAAACTCAGAGCCCAGATTTTGGTTCACAACACCCGTTTGTTGTATTACAGGGAAAATTCGCCGAACTTGCATTGAAATAGACTCTCCTCTGGTCTTCCCTAAGAACTATCATGTCGATTAATTAAAATATAATGGTCACAAACACTACTCCCTCTTTCATCCTCCTCATAAGCCACTTTCCTGATTCAACCTACATTTTTTCCTGGTTCAACGCAAAAAAAAAAAGTGAATTTATTTATTTATGTATTATTTTTTTTGTATAGATATTTTTTGGGAATTGACTAAATCAAAACCATTTTGGGCCCATGTAAACCCCAAACATCCCCTTTGAAGCTCATTCGGAATGCCAAATTTTCAATTCTTTTATTCAGCTAATTGTGAAAGTCAAAAATTTTTCATTTTTGCCATTGTGATAAAATAACCTGTACCTGATGATTTTTACTTAATATTATATTTTATAAATCTTACAAAATGCTTCGATTATACGCTTGTAAATAGACGTACAAAAAGCTTTCTTTTAAAGAAATTCTTAATAATGTATACCGCATTACTTTCAAAGTGAAAATCATGAGTTACTAGTAAAGTGTTTTAACTACTTATTTGGCAGTTAAAATCTATTTTTGGTTTTGCTTATATTTTTTGGTTGTTATTCATATTTTTTTCAAATTATTGACAAAAATCAGTTTTAATTATAACCAGCCTTACCATAAACTAGTTATTTTACTCCCTACCTTTAACAAAAATCAGTTTTTGGAGGCAACTACCCAGCAAAAATAAATGGAAGTGATTCTTAATGAATTAATTTTTCATTGATTCTAAAGTATCGTTTAGTTCTGATTTTTCTCTTCTAAGGAAGTTCTTTTCACAACTTATAAAAATGTGATTTTTAATGAAATTAAACACTTTTCAAATCTATGACGCTACAAAAAGTAAAAAGTTTACATATTGTAGTAAAAATTGCAAGGATTTCGAATAGAGATAAATAAGGCCCGATTGCTGAATTTCCCGCTAAAATTTACCGAACAGTAAAACTCAAACTTTGTATAGGAAACAACAACAAATGCGTCAGTTAAATTCCCAGGTAGAAGCTAACGGGAGATTGTGAAAATGAGGCTAAGGCCCGATTACTGATGTCCTGTAGAAATCTAAATTAAAAATTCAAAATTTATTTAGGAAGAACAAAAGATTTAATTTTTCACTAAACCATAAGAAGGGCTTTAGATGCAATGAAAAAGGATCATAAAAGAAAACTTCCACCCTATGACACCCCTATGTAAAAATCATTGGTTCCGATCCAAATTTTCACATCACCAGAATCAAAATCACTGCTTCTTTTTCTTTTCTTTTGCTATTTTTTTTTTTTTTTGCTGGGTAGCTACCTCCAATGACATTCCTGTGTGTAGATTATTTGGTAAGGTTTTTTTATTCAAAAATACTTTCAAGTACAAAAATATTTTACATTATTTAAGGGGAATTTTTTTTAGTTTTTGAATAAAAATATGAAATTTTGAAAATGTTTTTGTTTGTGATTGCTATTTTTATAATTTTTGCAATTTATTTTTCTTAATTTATTTTTCTAGGAATTGTAGTCATAAACACATTTTATAAATAAAGCAAGCTTTTTCTGAAGGAATAAAACAGAAAAAATAGATGATTAAAAAAAATATTAGATTAAAAATAAATATTTTCTTTTATAAAATTGATCGTGGGCTTGAATAGTTATTACCCAGAACTTATTTAAAAAAATTTAATGGATAATTTCTTAATTTCTGGGTAATTTTTTCAACACATATGGGCAAATTTAAATCTTCCTTGTGGCAATGCTGGCGTTAACTTAAAACAAAATATATCATTATTTTTTCTCTTTCCCAATTCCAAACAATTAAATTATTAAATTACTTTCCACAAATTCTCTTTCAAACGCTCTGCTCTATTTTAACAAAACCGGAACATTTTTTTTTGTTTTTGTTTGCTTTTCTGTTATTGGCACAACAAACATTTTTACTTCCGCTTTGTGTATATAGAGCAAAAAGCATTTAACTTAATTATGACGTTCTCTTTTATTACATGCTATAAAAATTTAACGAATGCTAAGAGAATTTTTTTATTGACTATAAAAATCGAGATGAATTTTTAATTTGCAGTACAATAATTTGAAAGAGCTGTTTGTACTTGAAATCCACACAAATGCAACAAGCAATTGTTTTTGATATATTTTAACTACAATTTAGTTTAAGGTGTTATAAGTTCATTAAATGTGCCGCAAATATGTACATATATAGTGCCTTTCAAATAAATAGCATCACTATTAGTATTTTCTTGTTGCAACATAATTAAGTCTTTTGCATATTGTTTGAGAAAAGCGAGCGAAAATAAGGAAAAATATCTTGGGAGTATGTCAATCATCAAGTGGAATGACGATGTGTGCTAATTTAATGGTCACAAGGTGGGGCAATAAGCATCACTCTATTCGATAGTGCTGTCAATTTTGCAAGTCACATTGTATGTCAGTTTGGATTTGACAATCGTAAAGTAGATACGTGCGAAATTTATAGTGAACGCCAAAAAAATAGATGACTTCCAACAGTTCATATGAACGACAAAAACATTTTTATCTCAGCAGCCACATCAATAGGAAAATTACTCGGTTGTGGGGGAAAGGAAAATCCACGAAAATTTATGGAGCACCATTACACCCTCTCAAAGTCACTGTGTGATGTGTTACGTAGGAAAATATGAAAAAATTGTTTCGGCGAAGCCTATTACGGTGAACGGCGACAGGTATAGAGTCATGCTGACTAAATTTTTCTTAAGGGAAGTTGACGACGAGGATTTGGAAGACATGTGGTTCCAACAGGACGGGCCTACTTGTTATACTGCACGTGACACAATGCGTATTTTTAAGGATGCCTTCTAAGGCAGATTCCAGCCAGCCAGATCTTCCGATTTTACTATTCCGGACTTCCTCCTCTGGGTATATTTGAAGTCGTAAATAAATATATATTATTTATGATATATTATTTCTTATTTTCGGCTTCAGCCGGTTGAAGCCGACGGTGGCTATTAACCAGCGGTTTGCATTTGTTATAATAATTTTTTTATTTATTTTATTTAAACGTGAAAGACAATTTAAGAAATCCAATGATTAAATAATTTCGTAAATTATTGTTGGTTTTAGCTACTCTAGATTCGCGAAATTTAACGAAGTTGCCATTAAACATCTATATATATGCAGCATCACAATTATATGGGTAACTGTATGAATTCACGTTATGGCTGTGGATGGTGCATGAATTTTAAGTATTTTTTGATTTCTAAAAATTTCATCTAATAAAAAATTTTTACACAGACTTCGACTTAAAGTTTTGCTTTTCAGTATTGTAACGGAAATTCGATTCATCGATTTCCATTTACCGTAGAAAGAAAAAACCCTATATGTCAACCCTAAATCGTAAATCTATTAGGCTGGCAACTCTTCACTATCAACACATAGCAAATATCATAAGCTTCCATTCTGGATAAGTCTGAACAAAAACATTATGTTCTTGATATTGTCAACATCATCTTGCGAATAAGTAAGGATATTTCTTTCTACTAGATATCGATATCACTATTCAAATGGGCGGCCACAGACATGGGCTTCAGTTTGAGATAGGACGTTAATAAAACAAAAGTTCGGCAACATAAAAAAAGGGTGATTAATTTAAATAATTGTGTAAAAGTGTTTAAGTGTAATTTATTAAAGCTTATTTGTGTAATAAAAAGTTGCTATAAAAATTTCAACTACTGTTTATTATATGATTTCTAAAAAAAATTAAAGGTATTTTGACCTCCTTAATACGAATCAGAAGCTTTTTTTAAATAAAAAATTTGATTAAAAATTTTGAACTTTTTTTCAGATCATTTTGAATCTAATGGATTTGAAAGTTTGACTCATACTTTCAAACATACACTTACAATATTACTTCGTCAAAAATAATGTAAAATACATATTAAATTAATTGAAAATACAATCAAGAAAGAACACTTCTGATTTTCCAGTATATTCAGCCCATTTGGTTATTTATTTTCAATCATTATTTAATTATTCACAAAAGTAGTAAAACAAATCGAAAGTTGTTTAAAATAGTCAACAATTTTTAACTGACAAAACGTTAGAAAAAAACGATTTTTGTAGTTAGTTTTTCAAGTTGAAAGTTTTTTGTTTATTTCCTGCAGGAAAAGGACTTATCCCGGGACACGTCACATGACCGGTTCATTGTGATAGGGACCGGTCACGGGAAAGATCACTTTAACATGGGCTTGTCCTAGAAGGGGGTCAATTGCCCTCTGTGACATGTCACAGGACTGGTATAAAAGGACAAGTCGTTACTTTTAAGCCGGTCACGTGATAGGTACTTTAGTAACCGGTGCTTTTTTCACCTATCTCGTGATACGTTTTTTCGGAACCGGTCCAGTTTTCACCTATCCCGGGACAGGTCCCAATTCCCAACTGACCCCTTTTTTCCGCAGGGTTTGTATGTTATGTATTTACAAGACACACATATGTATATATTTTTATTTTCTATGTATGCATGTATGTGTAATTGAACAATTTGTTGTAATTTATAATGAAATAATTTTGTATTTAAACAAACTATTTTAATAAAAAAACGAAAAGGAATTATTTGAGTTTCTGTATTTCTGTATTTCGTAACAGAAAAAAAATTTACATTTAACTGAAAATATCAACGCCTACTGGAAGTCTGTAATTTTTTATGACTTCTTATAAAAAATAAATAGAAGTGAATTAAGGAATTTATATTTCATTGATTCCAAAGTATCGTTTAGTTCTGATTTTCCTCTTCTAAAGCAGTTATTTTTCCAAACATCCAAAAATGTGATTTTTAATAAAATTTACCACTTTTTAAATCTATGACAGCAACTTATTTTAAAAACAACCAAAGTTAAAACATTAATCATAGATATTTATATATAAATTTGACACTTATAACTACAGTTTAAGTGATTTGTTTCAAACTTTAACTTATAATTTACCAGATTTTAAATTCTTAAATAAAAAAATTAGTGTACTAAAAATTGTAAGAATTTTGAATAAAGTAATTTAATACATAAGGCCCGATTACCGTAAAAAATTAAGCAACAGTCAAACTCAAACTGGCACAACATATGTGCCAGTTAAATTCTCAGGTAAAAGCTTACGGAAGGTTGTGAAAATGAGGCTATGGCTCGATTACTGATGTCCTATTAAAATCTAAATTACAAATTCAAAATATATTTGGGAACATCAAAAGATCTCCTTTTTCAATAAAAAAGGATCATAAAGGAAAACTTCCACCCTATGAAATTCCCGTTATTTGAAAATCTATTCCATCAAAGTTTTTGTTATTCAGATTTGGGCTTAGGAAACGAAAATACTTTAAAAAAGTAATAAGCAGTTTCCAAATTTACGTGTCATATATGCCAATTTGCACCTGTCCCTAAAGTGACGATCCTACATTAACAATGTTCAAGGCTGAACACATTTTTAAATCCATAATAAAAAATTTCTTAAAAATTCTTAAAGCACAGCTAAAATATTTATTTTATTAAAAAAAAAATATATAAATCTGCAAATTTGCTTAAATACTTGAAGACGTAAATGATGGAAAATGAGACCACGTAAGGTTAAGATTTGAATCACTATTTATTTCGGTAGTACTGCCATCAGTGCTCATCATCATGTCTTCAGTTAAAATTCGTGAACTTGTGCTTGCAACATTTTGTTCAGATGATTGCTCGTAATAATCTTCATTGGTAATAGCATCGCTTTTATTTTGCTGTTCTCCACTTTCCTCCATAAACTTTATTTCACATATGTAACCAAATTTTGCGGATTGACACGAATCATCCTTCCAAGCAAAAGGTGGATAAGAATTTTCTAATATATGTACACAATGCTCTATATATCTATTATTATCAGGTTGACCTTCAGCCCAATATGTGTAAGAAAATTCTTGTTTTGTGGCATCCCGATAAAACCAATAAAATGGTGGAACATCTCTTTGACCTCTATCGCCATATGCTGTTTTACCGCCGATCCACAAATTGTAACCTTTTACTAAAACATAAAAACCAATAGATATTTTGAAAAATACATTTAAATTACAATACTTTATTTATCCCATTGGTAACTCACAAATATTGTCCAGTAATATTTCTTTAACAAGATTGTTTTTTTCTGCAGAATCTATTGTTACAAGTTGGGAACTTCGTAGATTACAATCTTTTACAGCCTGGAAAAAATTGTACTGAAATTACAATAACACAATATCCCATTAAAATGTAACCAACTGTTAAACTCAAAATTGTACTGAAATTACAATAACACAATATCCCATTAAAATGTAACCAACTGTTAAACTCAACAACACAATAACAAATCCCCAGTTAGTAGCTATTAGTAAATTGTGATATTGGGGCTGAAATATATATTTAATGATATTTATTTTTTATTTCTACCTTTTGATCAATTTCTATTAAAAATGTTGTATTATCTCCTGCTGTAACCCATAATGGATTCGATACCACAAGTTGTATTAAGCACAAAGAAACTATGGAAATGTATTTCCAAGATTTAGCACTCATTATGGTTGAGAGTTTAAAATGCAACTGCGGGCGCAAATATTATTTCTTATGAAATTTATATAAAGATATTCAAAAAATTGCCTTTGTTGCAAATCATTTAAACTAATTTATTTATGTATATTTTTAAATTAAATTTATTTCTACACCATTTGACTTATTTGTATACCCGAGTAAAACGGTTTATATATAATCATATGTCCTATAATATTAACATAAATTATCACATATTTGACTTTAAAATAATCTTCAGTTATACTGTGCCATAAATAAACACATCGTGTTAAATGTTAATCTTTATAAAACTAGATATGATTTATATTATCCCTACGGGAAATGAAGGGTCGATTGATCCAAGGTGATAAGTCTGTGATAGATAAATGAGCGACCTGTCAGAAAATTGATGTAAAATATAATTCAGTGTCTGAAAAAGTGGTAATTACTGTAAAATTACCAGTGTCCCAAATGGTGGCAGAACATTGACTGGTTCTTTCTGGATATATCATGTAACTAGAGAGAAATGCACATAACAATAATGTGGACTAAAGAAATGAGGACTGTTATAGTTGAAATAATGACAGAACACGGAACTGGTTTAACAATTTTTGCTGTGTATAAAAGAATGTCAATCGGTGGCGAAAACCTCAATCCCGCGTCTGTTGCAAAGCAGACATAATACTGAACTGACTTAAACAGAACCCACTTTGTGTCTGCAGAAATGATGACATAACACTAATCTAGTTCAAAAAGAAGTGATTACACATCTGTTTAGATAGTGACATATAACTGCATTAATTCAAAATGAATCCAATGTGCATGATGAAGTGTCAAAGACAGGCAAATCAAGCAGCCCGCGCTTGACTAATAGGTATCACAACACTTAAAAATTTATTACGATACACTCAGATGTTATCCCCAAAAATCCAAAATTTGTTATTGAAAATTTCGATCGAAGACTCTTTTTTCTTAACATTGTTAAAATTTTATTAGAAAATTCATTGAATATATTAAAATTATTTTTCGCTTAACTCCATTATGGACAAAATGGCTATCTGTTTGAAAATTTCTTAAGTAACATTTAAGTGAAAAATCCTAATAAGTTGTTACTATAATACAGACTCTTAGACTTTATTTGTCCAAATTATATTAATCCATTTTCCGAATTAATTTGAACAAATATTTTTCAGAAGTCTATGATTAATTTATTGAATTAAGTGGGATATGATTTAATATAATTTATATTAAATTAATTTTGTTTCTATAGAAAAATTAGTTTTTTGATTTAATACGTGAAATATACATACATACATATGTACATGATTTTTTGTTGGAATGATTTGGTAAAATATGCTAAATAAATATTAACGATCACAAAAATTGCATAAGAGTCAAAAATTTAATAATTAAAGGAAAAGTCGGGAAAACATTGACAGCCAAAGAGCTAAACTTCGTGCTGGGGCATTAGCGTGAATAGGATTGTGCTCTTTGACATATAACAAGTTTTTTAATAATAACTTGTCATTAGACCTGTGATATGTACACTTGAGCCAGTCAAGTCACATAACGTTTCATTTCGCACAAGATCTGATACACATCACGTAGTATCTAACATGAGAATAGTGTGTAAGATAACTCTAACCTGTTCTATTGCGCTTTCACTTACACCAATGCAGTGATATGGTACCCTAAACGAGGTCAGCGATATGTCGCAAGTATCTTAAAAGGTAGAAATTGCCACCTCCTATGACAAGCCCATGTTAAAGTTACCGGTTACTTTCATATAAGAGAACCAACTCGAGGACCGGTTTCTGTCACAAAGTTCCGGTCACGTGACTAACTCTGTGACTGGTCCATTTCCCGTAGGGATAAGATATGGTAAATTTTATTTCATATAAAATTATATATAACACTATTTATAATTAAACATGACTTACACACGTACACTTTACTTATATATGACAGAACCATTAAATCTTATTATATATAATTATATATAATTACATAAATATATTACTTTATATTAAAACATTTTTTATATGATAGAACATAAAATTATACATGTTACAATATTTGTAAACGCATTTGAAATATTGTAACATATAGTTTCATATCTAGAGTATTTTTGATATGATATAAGATATAATTATATATAATTATATGTGGTTCCATATCAAGAGTTTCAAATTCGAGGTGAAAAAAAAATATTTTTTATTTTGTGTTTTTTAATTGACTTTTATATTTTTATTAATATTTTTTTCCTCCAAAACTTTAAAATGTTTACCCATTTCGGAACAACAAGATCTAGAAATTTTGTTTACTATACCAGATACATATTATTAGATAAATTATATAGGGTTATATGGCAATTGTTTCCATCCAATCCCAGCCAGGGAGATAAATAACATAAAAAATTATAATTTATTTTTTTCTTTTAAACCTTAAAATAAGTTTATATTCATTTAGGCTTTTACATTTTCATATAACATTTGTTGCCAAAAGTCCTCTTAGTGGTGAAAATTAACGTATTTTTTTTATCTTAAATACTATCGTTTCTACTCTACAGTGTGAAGCTGAGTGAGTGAAGCGATATAGCGAATAGCAAGAATAGTCCCACTGATGCGTCAAAAAAATATAACTATGAGGTTAAATTTTGGCAAGGAACACTTGCTCTGGAGCGGAATTGAAGGCGAAAAAAGGTGGCGCAATATTTTATGGAGTGTTGAAACTAAAATAAATTTGTTTGGTAATGATTACTAAAGGAACGTACGTCGCCCCAAAGGTAAAGAATTTCACGTTAGATTTACAAAAAAGACGGTCAAACATGGCGGCGGAAATATCATGGTATGGGGATGTTTCTCTTGGTATGGAGTAGGTCCAATATTTCGAATAGAAAATACGATGAATGCAATAGGGTACAGAGATATCTTGCAAGATGTTATGCTTCCATATGCACGAGAAGAAATGCCGTTGCTTTGGGTTTATCAGCAAGATAATGCCCCAAAGCAAACTTCTGCATTGGTCGAAAATTCGTTCATTGAGAACAATGTGGATGTTTTAAGCTGGCCTAGCCAATCACCCGACTTAAATCCAATCGAAAATCTTCGGGGTGAACTTAAGCAAAAGCTAAGCCACTTAACTTTTAGAAATAAGGACGATTTGTGGGAAAAAACCAAGGAGGCGTGGTATGAAATAAGAACAGAAACATGCGAAAAATTAATAGCCAGTATGCCAAATAGAATGAATAAACTGGTTCAAAATAGAGGTGCTTTCACTGGATACTATTCCTTATTAAATATTTAAAAGTATTTCACAAGAGAAAATTAAGTTTTGTTATTAATTTTTAAGTATTAATGAAATGTATCTATTTTTATGATCAGCTATTGAAATCCCTTAATTTAAAAAAGTACCTGAATTTTTTTAGCTTTTTTCTATTTATGTTAGGTGTTATAGTTTTTGTATTAATTTGATCTCAAGGAATAAATATTGCCTAATTTTTGATTTTTAAATTACATAAAAATGATTTTGTTTTATTTCAAAGAGGGAATTTTTAAGTGTATCTATTATTATGATCATGTGTGTACACACAAGAATATAAAAAAAAAATATATACATCTGTGTGTGTTGTGTTTTGTAAAATTTCATACAAATAAAAAAAATTTCAATTTGAAAAACAAACCCAAAAATCGTTTTTTTTTTTTACTTTTTGTCAGTTAAAAATTGATGGTTATTTTAAACAACTTTCTATTGATGGGCTGAATATAATGAAAAATCAGTAGTCCTTTTTTTTATTGTATTTTCGATTAATTTAATTTGTATTTTAGATTGTTTTTAACGATATAATATTGTGAGTGTATAAATTTGGATCTTATTTAATCCCAAAATGTATGTAATTTGTTCTGTAATTTTTGGGATCAATTTAGATCTCAAGAAATCCCAAAATATATTCTTGGATCTAATTTGATCGACCAGCAGATATTGAATAATATTAAATTGGATATGTTTAAATATTACATCAGATAAATTTTTAGAGCTGCAAATTTTTCCATTTTTTTTTTTTTTTTTTTTTTGAGATCAAATCCTACTTTGTTTAATATTTCCATCACCAATAAGGAAAAGTATCAGTCATAAAAAAATCTTAAAACTACAAAGAAAATATTTTTTGACTGTTCACTTATCTTAAAATAAACAAAGCTTAGAGCTTAACAGTTGTTATGAATTACAAATTTACTGGGTGGGCCATTTAAAACTTTAAATTTGAATCGTCTATAAAAAAGTACTGATTATTTTTCATTTATTTTCTTTCAAATAATTTAACATTTGAGATAAGTTGGAAATGGTGTAAAAGTCAAAAGTTTTTTGTTATTCGTGAGGAAATCAAACATATAAATTAAATTTAATTAACTGCAATAAATTACACATAAAAATAACCCCAGCAAAAAAGACATAAAAGATGCAAAAGCAGTAGAAAAATCACTACTCTCGATCATTCAAGATGTATTGAATTTTCATCAGAAAATCTAATCACTTAAACATTGAGCTGTCATAGGAGGGGTTTACTTTCACCTAAACATTTTTTTAAGTATTTTTTGAACCAGACCAAAACGATAAATTTGTTCATCAATTGACAAATAGCAGGAATATTTGCTTCAGTATTTTTTCAGAAGTACAAAGCAATTTGCATAATTTTCAAATATTTTATTTATTTTTAAAAATTTTAAATTTAAATAAATATTGAATTTAAAAAAATTTATTATGAATAAAAAAAAAAATAAAATAATTTTAAACAATAAAAAATAATAAATTTAAAAAAGATTGGTCTCCCCAGGAATCAAACCTGCAGTCATCTGCCTGAAAATAAACAGCATTGTAATCACTTCTTAGGATCACTTTTTAAGCAATTATGCTTAAGAAGCAATGATAAAGTGAACTTCAGAATTACTGCTAAAATATATTAGCGGATAATATATTAGCGGGTAATGGAAAAGAGGATTTTGTTGAAGTTATTCTTAAATCGCTATAAAGATACCATATCAGATACTTTGGAAACAATAAAAAAGTGGTTTGTAAAGACTGGTCTGTTCTAAACATAAAATTGTAGAATCGCCCAAAATTTTTTATACTAAAAATGTTTCAATTTTTCGGGCGATAATTTGCAATTTTAGGGTGTTAATGTAAACTGGGTTATAAAAAAAGAAAAAATACGAAAAATTTTCCAAATTTCTTAAGTTTTGAAGTCGTATCCAAGTTTTAGTTTACATTAATTGCATTTTTTGTTATGTCCTGGAAAAAACACACCTTTCTAAGTAATGAGTCTAGTAATGTAATTCATAAAAATGTAATTTAATTTAAACTTTTTTATGTGGGACTCTCCAAAAGAAAAGGTGTTCTGCTTGCATGCAAGCTTAAGAAAAAATAATATCCAAATTGAGTAACACATTATTTTTAACTCCTGGTAACCAATTATTAATTGACTTCGTGTAAGCAACAAGGTAATGGCATAAAGTGATGTGGATCAAAATCTCAAATGCGTTTATCTTTTTTAAAAATACATAAATTAACCCTTTGACTAACAATGACTGTTAAATGTGCCATTTTAAGGTTTTGCCATATTTTGAACATTCTCTAACCGCGTTTCCTATATTTGGCATTTATTTACACAGGATAGTTAAAGCTTTCACACATTACTACTAACTACTTGGATCAATATGGTCTCAACGCCAAATAGGATCACTTCAATTAAAAAAAAAATATTTATATTTTTTTATAATTTTTGCAACTCATTTTCTCTATTTTTTTTTATTGTTAAATAATTTTAAATTATTTTGTAAAATGTCTGTAAGGAATAAAATTCTATAGACAAATAAATTAAAGAAATAAATCCTATTGGAAACAGGGGATCAAAATTTTGATATGACATGGTCCATTTAAGTTTTCAGAAACATCGCGATATTTGGAATTGGATCATTTCATTTCTTACAGGATGCTGATAATCTATTTGAGACATATGTATGTATCCCGTTGATAGTCAAAGTTCAAAATAGAGAAGGTTTTTGTTAAGTTTTGAGCATTTTTTGTTGGACTGGAAATTTAAGTAATTTTTATTTAATTTGAGTTTTATAGATTTTTTTCTTCGGATTTCAAATCTGGTCTACAAATTTTTTTATTTCTTCACAATTTTTAAAAATTGTATGTAAAGGCTATTCTGGGACTACAATCAATGTAACTTGGATTCCATAGAGAGCACTACACTCAAAAAAAAAAAATGAAATAGAATTTAAAAACATTAACTTATTTAGAGGAAAAATTTAAATGAAAACGGCGCCAAAGATACTTTTTACCAATATTAAATAAAATTTTTCTTGAAATATAGAAACAAATTTTACTTAAAATTTGGTCAAAGTTTCTAAATTATAGAAAAATTTTACTGCTGAGTAGTAAATTTTTATTAGAAAACAGTAAAATTTCCTCCAAATTAGTTCATATATCATCTAAAATTTTACTGTTAGTTAGGAAATGTTTCCTTGGTTTTAAGAAAAAATTTTAATTTTTTAAGTTCATTAGATAATTTTTTTTTTCTAAAAACTAGGACTTTACTCCCTAAAAATGAGAAAATATTTTCTAACAACAAGTTAAATAGCACTACTTTTAAGTGAAAATTATCCTTATCCTGCTTCTATGGTGAAGATACTTTACACTCATTGAGTAAAGTTTTCCCACTTTCGGAGGACTTCCGCTTTGTGAGGATACTGCTCTCTTAACAAGCTTTTACATTTTTGTCTTAAAATTAAATTGAATTATACCAAATTCATGTATTTAAAATATAAATTAAATTTCATTAGCAACAAGGTAAACATATTAAAAAAAATGTACTGCAGGATATAGTGAAACGTAATAAATTATGACAAAGACAGATCCTTTTCGTAGTTAATTAACGGTTCTGCTTGAGAGAACTACAAAAAAGGACGCCCTAAGTGACACACGGCATCTATGGCTAAGGAACACTGGGGGTCCTTTGTCTTCTTAAATTAACTAATTTATGGAAAATGTTGCAAAAATACAAAATATCACAGTAACATTTCTTGTTATTATTGGAAAATGGAAAAGTCATAACTTCATTTAAAGGGATTTTTAGCTTAAACTTTATTTGACATATAAAAATTTAAACTTTTTTATTATTAAGTTTAAAAAAATAGTTCGATATTATAGGGCAGCCATTATGCCGTAATATATAAAATGTGCTTGCGATATTTTGTATTATAGTCAGCAAACAAAATTATTACATAAAAGCGCAAATTCGAAATTTTTAATCTTTTGCTAACAAAATTAAAAAAAATATATTTTAAGCTACTTTAAGTTCAATGTAAAAGACTGTTAAGATAAAAGATGGGCATGTGAGCCATTTTTGAATCACGCACCAAAAATTACAATCATGCACGATAATTTTTTAAATGGTTTGTTTCCTTTAAAATCATTTTTTCTTGGAAATTAGGAAAACTAACTAGTTTGTTTTTAAATTTATTGTTTTTTTTTTTTTTTTAATAGAATATTAAAAATAATTTAAACGTTTTCCAACAAAAAAAATCCTATACCAAATTTTATTATTTTTTAAAAATTAGAAAACTTTTACTTGAAAAAAATAATATTTTATTAAAATTTATATGAACTAAGTTACATGAAAATTTACCTTAGAAATGGTTCATCAATTTCTAACATCAAATAAATATTTATTATTACATAGGAACAAATTTATTACTTTTTGCTTTTAATTGTCTGAACTAATTTTTAGAAAACAATTCTTCAAAATTAGAAAGTGGTATACTAAAAAACTGAATACGGAAATGGCTTTCTAAAATTTAGTTAATTTTACTACTCGCGAACAAAAAATGAACACACATTAAGTTCAAGTTAGACACAATTTTTGAACTAAATGGGAGTAAATTATGTCCTCCATTTTTTTTTTTTTTTGAACTAAACTTTATTTTATTACATTTAAGTATGAAAATTTCTTAACAAATTTTTATATAATTGACTTGTTTTTTTCCTAAAATCAAGAAATATGAACTATTTCTGGGTGTATAAACTGTTTCATTTTTCCTCAAACTTAGAAGTTTTTATTCTCTTTAAGAAAATTTTGCTAAGTTTTAATAAAATTTTACTTAAATTGAGGACAATTTATAAACAATTTTAAAGGAAACTTTTGATTACATTTTAGTTCATGTCTTTTTTTGAGTGTATGTATAAAACAGATTATCTCACCATTTTAAAAGATTATTTGCCAATAGGTGTCAAATTTAAATTTTGTTTGCTGTTTGTTTAAAATAAAAAAATATTCAAAAAACTTCCAATTTGTTTTTGATTTAAATTGTTTGTTTATATACAAAATTATGAAACACAAAATATGTCTATGTACCATACATACATACATTTTGTAGATAAAACACAAACAAATATTCAAAAACGAAAATAATTTCATATAAATGATTAAATCATTTATTTTTTAAGAAATTTGTAGGTAAAAAATTTTAACATTTATTTTTGCTGATTAATCATTTTGTTTAAACAATATTTAAAAATAAATAACAAAAGCCATTTGATTTAAATGAAAAGTAAGTATACCATATTTTAAATGATTGTAAATGGAATTTTTTGTTATTTTTTCAATACAAACTATGTTACTAAATTCTCTTGTTATTTTTACTATACGATTTCTTTAGGCAATGTAAATATGAAGTATTTTTATTGTATATATTTTCTTTTTTTTTTGTTTGTTGTTTTTGTATAAAATTAAAAAAGAGAAAATATATTTTTCTAAAAACAATTAAATATTGAATTTAATGATAAAGTAAATCAGTTAAATATAGTAGAAAAACATTCAGACTAAAGTGTACAGTTTTTTTTTGAAGCTCGCAGTAGGTATTTTATTCGTAAGACAAGAAATAATTTTTTTTTGAGTTCCCCGATAGGCTAGTTGGTAGCATACTGGCTTATCAGTGCGGGGATCGTGGGTTCAATTCCCACGAGAGACTCTGGTCTGTTTTTAAGTGACCCGGTAGGCTAGTGGGTAGCGTGCTAGCTTATCAGTGTAGGGCTCGTTGGTTCGATTCCAACGAGAGGCTCTGCTCTGTTTACGCTACACCGAGCCGATAGCCTTCGTTGGTAGTGCTCGGTTAGGGTATTAGGCTATGATTAGTAGTTATATGATTTTTTTAAATAAAATAAATGTTTTTTTTTTTCATTTTTAAATTGTTAATATTTTATAGATTTATTTATAAAATATATTATATAAATATATGGACAAAAAATACATATTTATAACTTATTTTTCACCTTCAGCTACTTTGTCAACATCCCTTTCCAGACTGAATAAACTTCCAAAAATATCTAATTCAGTTTTTCTTAAAGAGCTCTTAATTATATCTTTCCATTTGCGATTATTTACCAAAATAGTATTTAATGGTATATTAGTCCCATCTATGGCTATTGAATTTTCGGTTGGCTTTGTTTGACCAGCTAGCAACTTTGGATGGATTTTTTCCGCTGTCTGTTGTACAATATCTTCCTCTTCTGTCTCTTGTACAATATCTTTCTCATCACTATATTGTTGCTTGACTACTGGTACTTTAGGCTTAACACTTTCTTCAGTTTCTTCTGTCACATCTTTCTCATTCGATTTCTCTATGAGTTTGTTATTCGTTTCCTTATTAATCTGAGGACTTTTCTCTTCACATATATAACCAAGTTCGGCATTATGACAAGAATTATCATTCCATCCATATGATGGTAATGAATCACGTAATATATGAACACAATGCTCTTTATATCTATTATTATCAGGTTGATTATCGGCCCAATTTGTAAATGAAAGTTCTTCTCCAGTTGCTGACCAATAAAATGGACGCATTTTATCTTGTCTATCGCCATATGCATCATTGGCACCAATCCATAAATTATAGGTGGGAACTGAAAAGAAAATTAATGATATTTAAAAAGTTCGTAAAAAAAATTATTAAAAATTGTTGTAAAACTTACTAAACTTATCTGTCAAAAGATGTTCGATAATATTATTTTTTTCATGCGTATCTATAACAACTAATTGGGCATTTTGGCGTGCACATTCATGCCAGGCTTGATACCAGTTGTACTAAAATACATATAAATATTTTATACTCAAAAATAAATCCAAAAATAAAAAAAAAAATATTTGTATACCTCATATTCCGTTTCTATTAAAAATTGTGTACCATCTTTTGCCGTATACCATTTTGGTACCGATAATACCGCCTGTATTATGAATACTAAGAAAATTGCAAAAACTTGTAAAGTCTTCATAGTAAAGAGTTTTGATTGCAACTACTGACATTGATCTTCATATCAGGTAATATTTATATAGAGAATAAAGAATGGATTTATTTTCTGTTGGAATTTGTAGATATAAATTTTCATTATTATTTTCATAGATATTATACAATTTCTAAGTAATCACAATACTAAATAGTCTTTTGTAATGCAAAAGAAATTTTTATTAGTTCATAATAAGTGCAGTTATTGAATATATAAAATTTCCAGGAATTCTGACAAAGAAATTATTGAATTAAGAAAATTTCTTGGAATTAAGACATTTAAATAAATTTCTTAGAATGTGAGAAGTAAAAATAAAGCAAAAAAGCGGTCACTTTCATTTACAGAACAATTTAGAATTAACCAGCTTTAACCCTAGAATCATAAGCTTTGTTTGGAGTTACGTAAATCATAAGCACTCGTAAATTTTACGTCTTTTTTTATTGCAATCAAGAACACATTTATTTATTTATTAATTTTCCTTTAATTTATTACCATATACAGCAACGTGCTCAGTGTTCGGCGCAGAAGGCTCGTTTGCAGTGTTTACAACATTGCGTCGTCATTCTACGTTTTTATGCTGGGCATATAAAACAAATGGTTGTTTTTGGTTCAGAAGACTCCAATTGTTGTTCAGCAATCTTTCCTAGCAAAACTTTGGTAATGGGTGCAATATTCTCATGCGTTACCTTGTAATGATAGCTCATTACCTTTTTCATTATTTGCAAGCATAAAGTAATAAGTAACTCATTATTGGTTACGTAATATATGATTTATAAATGTAAAGTAATAATTGAAATATTTTTGAAAATCTATTTTTAGATACATTACTTTGTGTTTTTTTGTAAGCAAAAGGGTAATGTATGTTTGTTTTGATAAGACTAGCGAAAAAACGAAGCGCAACAATTCATTTAAGTTTGAAGCAATCAAATACTATATGCGACGATAGCTCAGTGGGTAGAGTTCTTGGCTGGCAACCAGATTTCCCTGGTTCGTTTCCCATCTTGACCACATTAATTTTAATTACAAATATTTTAAATAAAATAATTGTAATAATTTTTTTTTTTTTAAAAATCTTTTTTTTAAAAATCTATTTTTAGACACATTACCTTTTCCATTCTCGTAACCATATAAGTAACCCCTTACATTATCACTCCTAAAGTAATGGGTATATACATTACTTTGAGGCTCATCGCCTTTAAAATTCATCAATGAAGTAAGGTGTAAAGTAACCCATCGGCCCCTATGGCTATACATTACTTTACTCATTATTTGGTAATGTGTGGTTTTGCTGGGTTATATTTATTATTTAGCATATCATTTGTTTAAGTAAGCGTTGTAAAATTGATAGTTTAGGTAGTTAGGTTTACGGGAATAACTTCTCTTACCTGTTGATTTTCGTTAGAGTACTGCTCCATGATTTATTGTCGGGTTATGCTGACGTCTTCAGTGTTCTGTCGTGCAACATTAGTCTTAATTTTAGCTTTTTTAGAACATTCGAAATCAGAACTTTCATCACTAGTACAAACATACTCTGATTCGGATGCACTAAAATCATTTTCAACATTATCCTTAGTTTCTTATCCGCTTTTCTGTTCTACTTTGAATGTAGAACAGGGACGGTATACTATTATTGGAGTGCTTTCGGGGGGTTGGTTTTAAAATAACAGGGGTACTGAATTCTTCAGATAGACTGGAATGTATATTTACGTAGTTTTGTAAAGTGAACAACATGCAGATTTTTAAGTGATCATGAAGGGCAGAATCTACGACCGATATTTACAAGTTACAGTTAATCCAGACTGACTATATAATACCCTACAACACTGAATACAATTTTAAAATATTTTGGGTCCGGAATTTGAATAAGTCAGCATGTTTAATAAGTCTGATCGTGCCAGATGGATCATTAGATAGCCTACATTAGTATGGGTAAAAATCCACAATGGTTTGGGTCCGAAATTTTGGTGTTTATTCTTTAATTAAGAAAATTTCGTTGCATTTCACTTTTTGTAGGGAATTAATTCCCTTTCGAAAGAATTTCCAAAATTTAATTAATTTTTTAATTCAAGGAATTAATTCATTAATAAGAAAAAACCTGGAATTAATTGTTGTGAATGAATTCAAAGGCTTGAAATCAATTAATGAATTCCATTATATAAATATTAAGAATACATATTAAGCAATTCATTCTAATCTAGTGAATAGAACTAAAATAAAAAGTTAATTCATAAGGGAATTAAAAGAAAAAATTAAATCCTAAGAGAATTAAAAGAAAAAGTTAAAAGAATTAAGAATAAATAAAAGAAAAAAGTTAATTTCTTTGCGAATTAAGCGAAAATTTACTTACTTAAGAGAAAAGTTTTTTACTTAGGGAATTAGGCAAAAACGCAGATTTGTTCCGGGAATAAAACGAAAATTGATAAATTCAAGTTGAATAAACTAGATTTGAATGAATTCATTTACCAATTAATTCTTAAATTTTATGAAGAAATTAAAAACTAATACTAATACTAATAATCAAGATAAATCGAATCAAAATAGAAATTCATTAAATTCCTTAAGTTTGGTTATAGGCTTTTTCCACTGAGCTACATCTTTCATCAATTTGCAAAGTTGTTAACATCTTCCCATAAAAATTATACAGGCTAAAAATTATACATCTTTCTACATCTACAGAAGATGATTCTTTCTCATTTTGTTCCATCTTTCGTTATTTTATGTGTCATCACTAAAAAAAGGCAACTGAGCGGCACATGTAAGAGTTTCATACTAATGTTTACTAAAAATTCTATTTCATCATCAATGTACTGCATTAAAATTCAGGTTTGTTTTTGCAAAGCAACAACTACCTACGCCAATGATTAATGCTTTCTCTAAGTCCACTTTTTGTTTGTAACAAAAATTATGCGTCTTTTTTTATTTTTTTAACAGCTGAATAAATGACAGATGAAAGATGTTGCCAATGTAAACACATGTTTCACGTTTTCAACATCTTCCTTGCGTTCCACAATGATGTTGTTCAGTGTAAAAAGCCTAAAGGGAATCTAAACATAGGCCAATTCTCACTAAAATCTGTACGTTTTGCCCTTGAGCCAATACATACAAATCAAATTTCACCGAATTATCGATTTGTAGAGTGCAAATAAGAATACGTGAACATACGGACGAACATCGCTATATCAGAAATGTGGCGTTTAACTTAATCGTCTTTTTTACAAAACCTTTTTTTACAAAACTGAAGAAATTACTTTTGAAGACTGCTGTAAGAGGCACTTTGCTGAATTTAAAAGCAAAAATTCCATATTTCACAAGTTCAAACCTCAATAACTCGAGATATGAGAAATGTGTGGGCGTGAAATTAAAACTGTTAGATAAGTATTCGAAATAGCTTTTATTAAAAACGGCCCAGTAAAATCTTGGGTTGGACCTATTTAAGGCACTTTGCTTTAATTTGAGACTAAAAGTAATATGTTTAAAAATTTTGTGATATACTACTTATTTGAAAGTCAGGAAATAATATGTTAACGGTAAAAAGATATATCCCTTATTTTTAGAGGCTTTAAACAAATTTCAATTGAGAAGGATACAAATAATGAGCTAAAATGAGCTTATTGATCAATGACCAAATGCATAGACATTTTGTAAATTTTGTAACAGTCTTTTAACTTAAATTAAACCTCCGATGCCATATGTCAACAAGCGGATTCCTTGAAATTTTTAGTTCAACATGTTCGAACCCGAATGCAGGTTCATATTGTGGAGTCGTGGATTTTTATTTCTAAGTTTGTACTAATAATTTTATCCCTTAAAAGTAAAATATTCCGTTTTGCGAATGTAAAGCACCAGAGAGAACTAAAAAATTAACGTTTCCTAAACTCAGTGTTTGGTTAAAATCATTTCCGAAGATCCCGTACAAGCCTCAAAAAAATCTCAACAATTTTTGGGTAATCAAAAATCATATACAACTTCCAAAGATTCAAATAAAAAATATTTGTGTTGAAATCCCTTAATGTGTATGTCAGAGTGTTTTGATAGAATTAATTTTATTTAAATTTCTTAAGTCCATTGTTCAGTAATGTCTAATGACACTTTTTGATGCCTTTGTAACTTTAATAATCTATTTGTGATAAATTAAATTGTTTGCCGGAATAAATTTAATTTAAAATTTTTTATATAAATGATGCTAGAACTGCTTTTAATTTATACAGTTGCATTTACAGCGTTCTACAATAATGAAGGTTTTAAAAATTGGCGGGGAATTGTTCATAATATTATTGTGCATTTTTCAAGCTGTATATTGCAAACCAGAATGGTATGAAGCTAAAGATGGAACAAGGTTTCTAATAGAAAATCAGGAAGAGGTAATTATTGAATGAGAAAAATTGAAATTCTGGATATTATTATTAATTCAATAATATTTCAAAACTGATTTTACAAGAACTGATTTCAAAGAATAAGTTCAATAAGATAAAAGAAAACCACTTTTTGTTTTAAATAAAGGATTCGGATATGTAAAACAGAAAGTAAAAATTTGACGTTTCTTCTTGCAAAAATTAAAACAGAATAACAAATACATGTCTTTCAATATTTGTTGACAGATCATTGAAAGTACAGTTATAATGGAGAGTTTTAAATACAGCTTCAGTTAGAGTAGATTTTGAAAATTTAGCATGATCTTAAATCGAACTCAAAAAATTTCAATTATAGTGAACATTTATTAACTACAAAATTTATTACTTCATTTAAAATTGGATTTCAGCGATTAAATTTATTTTTTTTTTTTTTTATTTTAGTACAATTGGTATGATGCTTTTTATAAATGTGCTGACAGGAATTTAAAACTACTTGCTATTGAATCGAAAGCAAAAAATAATGCTTTAAAGGAAGTACTACTTGCAAATTTTGGTAAGTAAATTACATGTTACAATTAAAGATTAAAAGCGATTGACATCGATATGTATACTTTCAGATAATATCAATAACCTATGGATTGGGGGTTTTGATAAATTCGGTGAAAGACATGATAAATCCAGACCCTTCTACTGGATAGATAGTGATTTTGCTACCGGTAAACCAATTTCATACACACATTGGGCTATTCGCCAACCCGATAATTATAAGCGAAGAGAGCATTGTGTCCATATTTGGGGTCATTACAGCTTTCGCTGGAATGATAACTCATGTCATAAACAAGAATTTGGTTATATATGTGAAGAAAAAGATATACAATATAACAAAGTGGAAAATGTAAATGACAAAGAAACTCAAGATGAGAAGGAAAATAGTAAACAACATGATAATATCAATTATTCACACACGAGTGACATTAAGACAGAAGTTCCAATTGAAGAAATGCTAAATAATGATCCTAATCATAATAATGATTGGGTTGAATCATTACATCATATACAACAAAAGACTGAAGTGAATATTTTAGATATTTTATTTAATCAAAAAGCTTACCGCCTGATGTGTATTAAGAAGTAAGGTGTAATTGTAATAAAATAAAATAAAAAAAAAAATAATATAAAATAAAATAAAATAAAAAATTATATATTGAGAATATTGCAGCATTTGTTGTATGTAAAAGAATTATTTTCTATTGTACATTTGCAACATAATTAATAAAAATCAAGCCATTATTAGTAATTAAAATTAAATATATTGAAAATGTAGGGAAATCTGGCGTTTAATGAAAAACTCATGTTGATTCAAAAAATGTACCAAAAATATTATATATATGTGTTTAGCTTTTACCGAGGGATTCATTCATCCCAAATAAGTACTGACGTTATGCCAACGTTGGCACGTTCATTCCATTCAATCGATGGACGATGTTATCAATCGGTTAAGAGCAAAATAATGTCAAGTGTTTTAATCGAACTTTCTGCCAACGCATTAGCGAACATTTCCGATGCTGTGCCAGCATTCTAACGATCATTCTAACGATCATATGTATCCATAAAGTATGGGCTAATTCACGGAAAACTACTTTTTTAAATTTTCGACAGGAACACGTGGTAAAAAGGGTGTTTAAAAGTAGAAAAGCCTTCCTCTTCCAAATCATTTTGTCCAGAAATGCTCAAGTAAAAGAACGAATGGAATTATATTGAGAAGCGAAATGGAATGGAACGAGGAAAAACCAATCTTTCCTCTTTACTCGGCAGATTTTCCCATTATTCTCCTCCAGCAAAAATTCCGCATTAAATTTGAAAAATGTCCTGATCGGTATTGGATTAAGTTAGATATTTATATACACATAAATATTGACAACTATTTAGTGGAATTTTGCTGTCAAAAAATTTACATTAACAGAACGCATATAATTAATTTAAGTTTTCGCGGAGTTTTTCGAAAATTAATCATTTTAAACAATATCTCATGCTACTCTAGTGAAAACAAGTTAAAAAAAACTTAAATTCGGCTGAGCCAAATCTTTGAATACCCCCCACCAATATCTTATAAAATGTTCTCTATTGTTTTTGATACAAATAATGTAAAAAACTTTTGAAGTAAAATTATGGTGGTGAAAAAATTTTTTGAGGTGATAAACTTATTTGGATGCAAAAATAAATAAGGTGTAAATATTTATTAAATTTTAAACAAATGAAAAAAAAAAATGAAACTTAAACAAGTAAAAAAGGGCTAAATTCGGCTGTGCCGAATCTTTGAATACCCTCCACCATAGGGGCTGAAGATGATATACGTATATACTAAATTTTGCATGAACTGTAATATGAATATGTTTTGTCAATTTATGTAACGAACTTTTGTTATTTAGTTTTAGCAATGTTATTTACAGAGGTCTGCTCTGCTAGCGACTTTAACATTGTTGCTTTTAACGTTAACTTAGTTATTAAGAGTAACACACATGTAGCTCTAAAATGATATTATTCTCATAGTATGTAAGACAGTAAATGTAATCGAACAAGAAGAATACTTAATAACATTTTTACTTACTTAACAGAAAACAAAAATAAATACAGAAAAATTGTACAAATTTGTATGGAAAATTTAGAGGTACCTTCACATTTTCACTCATAACTTTTGAACCGCTTAACCGATTTTGCTCATTTTAAATACCAAACTGCTCAGAAGGATGTTCAATAATCTGGGTAAAAATAGGCACCCCGCTTGCGCCTTCACGTCGTGATCGCCATTTCAACAGACAGACAGACAGACGGACAGACAGACGGACATCGCTAAATCGACTTAAAATTGCATAAGGATCACGAATATATATACTTTATGGGGTCTTAAACCTATATTTCGACATATTACAAACGGAATGACAAACTGATATATACCCTCACCATATATGGTGGAGGGTATAACAAAAAATGGTTAATAATAGTAAATTATTTCGAATAAATGTATAAAAAAGTTAATATAGATATTTCATTGAAAAATAAATGTATGTTCCCAAATTTCTAAATGGAACGGAAATTTTTTTTATTAAACTGCAAACAATAAACTATATAATACTCTGAGTGTACTAAAAGACACTAATTTGTATGGATAAATTAGAGGTACCTTCACATTTTCACTCTTTTTCAATAGCAAGCTTCTCGGGAAAATCTGGGTAAAAATTAGTACCCCGCTTGTGTCCTCCTGCCGTGATCACTATTTTAACAGACAGACATCGCTAAATCGACTTAAAATTGCATAAGGATCACAAAAATATATACTTAATGGGTAGAGATAGGATTCTACCGAGTATTTACCTGATGCATGGGTAAATACCGGGTAAAAAAAGATAAATACCTTCTTTGGGAATTTATTTGGGTGTTTATAAAAAGCATTTGGAATCTCGCCAATAAAGACATACGACAAATAAATACTTCTCCAAAAATATTACCGGCTGAGGATACAATCAATTTTGCAAATTCATTTGAGGAAGCCCCTGCCCCTTCCACTTCCACTGGCATCACCCACTGTTCGTTTAATTATTTTCGGAGCGAAAGTGACGATGAAACATTCAGCGACAGTGTTTTCGATTTGATAATGTATAGTTGCAAAAATAAATATAATATACATATCGATTTACCGATCAATATTGTGCCATCCTTACAAATCGTCCCACCCTAATATATATATAATATAGTTATTGCTTTAAGTTCTTATTTTCCAACTACTCTGTAAGAATTTTAATTTATATTAAAATTTAGTATAAAATTCATTAAATTTTGCTGCAAAGTTTTTTTGTTCACCAAATCTTCTACAACATAGATAATGCCCACCTTTTTGGTAAATACCCGGGTATTTACCCATTTTTACCCAATTTACACATTTTACCGGGTATTTACCATTTGGATATTTACCCTTTGAGCATCTCTATTTATCTGGTGTTAAACATATATTTCGACTTGTTACAAACGGAATGAAAAACTGATATATACCCTCACCATATATGGTGGAGGGTACAAACCCAGCATTACAACGCGTTTGGTAGAAATTATTTTAAGACGTCTTAAAACTTATGCCTGTTTCAATGGCGACCACATAATTTAATCGAAAGGTTACTTTAACTTTTACCCTAATTGGATTTTATTCTCTCAAGCAGCTTTGTGTTGTAAACTACTAAATAAAATTAAACGTTAAAAATTTACCTGTTAAAAATTTACCTGTTGTTCTGTGTAATCAGCAAAAAAAATATATTTTAAAAACTTGGTGTTAATAGAAAATTTAAGCTTCACTTTTTCTACAGTGGTGTTAAATTTCTTATATTACTGTGTACATGAACTTGACAATCTTAATTTGAGAACAATTAAAAGTTTTGAATTGCTTAAGAAACTAATAAAATGACCATGCACAAACATATAAAAAGTGTAAAGATATTTAAATTAAATAATAAAAAGAAATGCAATAAAAAAAAATATATATGTCAGCTGTCAAGTTCAAAATTTTATTGAATTGAAGATTCTAAGATTTAATATTTATTGTTAACCATGTGAAACTTTAAGGGTTTTCGCAAAGCATTGTATTGTGATATTGGGAATAGAGTTAAAAATTACAGCAATAGATGATAGTACGACAAAACATTTATACCTATGAATATTTACTATCCTATGTTTAAGTGTACTAACAAAAATAACACCATACAGAAAATATTTTTTTTAGTGTAATACAAAATTTTACAACTCTGCTTTTCAATACAATAATACAAAACTAAGTACACCTTGTCAACTTCCTTACAAATAATAATATTAAATGCAGCTAAATTCAGCTACAACATGCCGTGAAAAAACATGGTTGCAACACGATCACTGCTATTATATTATTCCCGCTGCATTCTACCCAAATGGTTGTCACAATCCAGTTATTGGTTAATAAAAACGTTTTATTATTTCATGATTGTCAATTTCTAGTTTATAACATGATTGACTGTAACCATAGTGTGGTTGACCAAAATTATGACTATAAAATTATGATAATTATGGAACTATTAAATGCTGACAATATTCAATAAG
Source organism: Eustalomyia histrio (assembly GCA_949748255.1). Taxonomy (NCBI): domain Eukaryota; kingdom Metazoa; phylum Arthropoda; class Insecta; order Diptera; family Anthomyiidae; genus Eustalomyia; species Eustalomyia histrio. Next base: position 42,674,683 of record OX456525.1, on the reverse strand, counting down.
TTATTATAAATATATCAAATGAAATATGATGATCATTGCCCCAACCATGTTTTTTCACCGTGTGAAAAAGTATAATTCTCTTCAACTGACAAAATATAATTATTTCCATGTCATTTTCATAGATATTTCCCTAGTCTTTACGCAGAGAAAAACATGGTTGAGCCAATCATATTCGAAGAGCATCATATATTTTTGAGATTATGATAGTGCCAACCATAGTCGTATTATAATAACTATGTTTAATAGTTTTATTTTACTATAATATGTTCCCTACAGTTATATTATGACTCGGAACTTTGAAAAAGTTGAATAAATTTAAGAATATTTCTTAAAAAAAAATTTGAAGGATAACATTTGATATTAAAGACTTTTTCAAGAAAACTTCCATGATTCTATATAAGCATAGTTATATGAAATGCAACACTGCTCCCATCAAGTACCACCCGTTAATAGACTACTGTCAAATTTTGAGCAATTTCCCTCAATTTGCGTTTAACAGCAGGATTTTTCGAGGTCCATAAAATAGGCATTTGTTTGAACAATAATTTTATCGTTGGGGCTAAATTTCTTTCTACCGAGCCATTTCTTTAGGTTTGGAAATAGGAAATAGTCACTGGGGGCTAAATCCGGAGAATATGGCAGATGAGGTACCAATTTGTGGCCCGATTCATGGAATTTTGCATTGAGACTATACACTTGTGCACCTATACATTATGGTCAATTGAGAGCAAATGCGGCACCCATCTTGCAGACAGCTTTTTTAAATCCAACTGATAATTTAAAATCGAAATCACACTGCCATATGAAATGCCTATGGCATCAACAATCTCACGCACTTTTACTCTTCGATTGGCCAACACCATATCGTGGATTTTTCGACATTTTCGGCTGTATTGACCTCAATTGGTCGTCCAGAACGTTCAGCGTCATTTGTACTTGTGCGACCATAACGAAAGTCAGTAAACCACTTTTTAACCATTGAAATCGATGGTGCAGAGTCCCCATAGTATTTTCGAAAGCACTCGAAATTTACTTTTGTCCATTTTTAAAAAAATCCACGAGGTTGTATGTTTTGAACAGTTGTTAAACGCAAAGTAAATGACGGAACTTGTTCAAAATTTGACACACGCAAAGAAAAAACATGGTTGGGTCAATCATATTCGAAGAGCATCATATATTTTTGGGTTTATGCTTGTGCCGATCATAATCTATAGTACGATATTATGGTTATCATATTATGATAATAAAATAACCATATTTTGACCGTAATACGATCCCTACAGTTATATTATGATTCAAAAATTACCATATTATTGTCCCACATAAACATGTTATAATGAATTAATCATAATATGATCGTACGTTATTATAGTATGCTAAAAATGTGATCATATTATGGTCCCTCATTACTATATTATGATTCCTGGATTATAATTATATGATCCATAATCTAAGAAAATTTCTTAAAAGAAAAGTTCTTAGAAACTATGAAAAAGCTCTGTAAATTTAAGAATATTTTCTTAAGAAATGTTTTTTCTAAAAAGAACAAATATTACAGACTTTTTGAAGAAAAATTGTTGAGGAAAAATCAAAGACTTTAAGAACTTTTCTTTCTTTGATTGTATAATTATTTATTGATTGTTGCCAGCATTTTGTCGTTGCATAATTATCATATTTTTTCATAGTCAGAATTTTTGTTACCACAGTATCAATCCTGAAACCCTTCGATACGTTTTGAGAGCAAACAATTTCCCTAGGAAAAGACGTTTGATGTACCAAGTGAACATGGCAATTGAGTTCGCAAAACTGTACAAAAATAATAATTTCCATTACTGAAAAGTCTTTACTTAGCGTTAGAATACCATAATAAGCAAAGTGTGTGGCGGAAACCTAATAAAACGATGGATACTCAGAATTTTTTACAAACAGTAAAACATGAAAGCTGATCTGTTATGGTATGGGGGTGCATGTCGGTTACTAGAGTTGAAAACCTGGTCTTTATGGATTGTCATGTTTATTTAAGCCTTTTGAGAGCTAATCTGATTAGTTCGGCAAATAACTTGGAACTTTCAAGCAATTGGATCTTCCACCAGGACAACTATCTGAAACACATAGCTCATATCGTACAGGAGTGATTACTTTATAATGTCCCAAAACAGTTGCATTATACTCCTTCATCACCGGATATAAATCCAAATGAAAATCTACGGGATTACTTAGACTGGCGTGTCCAAAAACAAAACAAAAATAAAATATCTAAAAAGAAAGATCTTAAAAGACTTTACTAGAGGAATGGAACAAAAAACCGCATACAAAATTTAGATTCTTCTATGCTCAGACGAATATAAACAGTATTAGATTCTGAAGGCAATCCGATAAAATATTAATTTGTTTTATTTTATTAAATCACTGCGGGAAAAGACCTATCCCAGCACACGCCACGTTCATTATGATAGGGACCGATCCCGGACCTGCCTTTTTATATGAAAAGGATCGGGCACTTTAACATGTGCTTGTCTTTAGAGAGGGACACTTGCCCTCTGTTAAATGTCATAGGACTGGTCTAAGAGAACAAGTCACACAACTAATCCCGAAGAGCATATCACAGGACCGGAACTTTCAAACTCATCACGTAATAGAGGTAAGATTTTTACTAACTAACTTTCAGAACCAATATGTGATAGGCTTTTTATACCGATCACGTGATAGGTACTTTAGAAACCGATCTTGTTCTCGCCTACCACAACTGGTACTTTCAGACCCATCACATGGTATAGACTTTTAAACCGTTAACGTGGTAGGTACTTTAGGAACCGGAACTATTTTCGCCTATCTCGTGATATGTTTTTCGGAACCGGTCCTGTTTTCACCTATCACGGGACAGGCCCCAAATCCAACTACTCCCTTTTTTGCCCGCAGGGATAGTTTATAAAAACAATGTGTATTGAACTATATGTAAACTTTTTTTTTTAGGCGATGCGCCTCAAAGTAATGAGCTCATTCTTACAATTATGCTTATTAAAAAATGAAAAGTAATGGGTTACCTTTTTGCATATAGGGGGTAAAAGATAATTGGTTACCTAAATGATTACGAAGAGGTTAACAATAATTGGTTACTTTGACTTTTCATTTTTTAACTTAGGCTTTTCTACAGAAATACAAACTTAGAAAAACACGAATGCTAGAGTTTCTGAGCCTTCGGCTCGTTGTAGCAAAAACAGACCAGAGCCTCTGGTGGAAATTGAACCCACGACCCCCGCACTGATAAGCTAGCACGCTACCAACTAGCCTACCGGGGCGCTCAGTTTCTGAAATTAAAAATGCTTGTTATCAATAAATGGCAGTAGTTTTTTAGATTTTTAGAATTGAGACAAAAATGTGTGGTAAGAAGAAAACCAGTTAATATTTGGAAATGCAAAAGTTCAGAATTTACCCAGTCCATATGCACAGTCAGGTACGGCGATGGTTCGGTAGCATGGTGAGCACTATGAATAGAACAGATTGTTTCACTATTTTCAAAGATAATTTGAGAAAAATTGAGCTTGTATTAGATTTTGGTCTTTAAATAAGACATTGATCCCAAGTACACATCCCAAAAATATCGGTACTCAGCTGTATCATCCTGTCCAGTCAAACAACCTCAATCCTATCAAACATTTGTGTCAGCAAGAAAAAGATCAATTACCAGTAGGGACTCTCTCAAATCAGTGATAATCAAGAAATTGCAAAGAACCCCTCCCGAAGAAACATGAAACATAGAGGAATCTATGCCCGGAAGACTTTCAGAAAATTCAAAGCAAACAAGATACTAAATTCCTTTAAATTTTTTTATTACTTTTACTGTATATTTTTTGGTCTTGTAAGATTTTTTCATAAAATATTAAAGTTAACTAATAAAGCAAATTGGTAAAATAAAGTTGAAAACATAAAATACTAACGTGTACAGTTTCTTTTGACCCCCACTGTATATGCACATACATGTCAGTTTATTGTTGTATATACATATACACTTATAAACCCTGACCGTTAGTGAAAACAATGGCCTATTAAAATAACCCAATAAAAACAGGCTCACATCTGTTTATGATTTAAAATTCAAGAAAATGTCTTCAGTTAAATAAAAAGAATTATGTTTAAGACGATTTACAATATTAACACTTCTCAATTATACGAGAACCTAAATATGTTAGAAAAAAAAAAAAGAAATTGTTCATCAACTTTGTAGCATAAGAAAATTTAAGCACATGACAAAACTATCCAAAAATGTAATACTATGACAGATGTTTTGATAAATTATAACCCAAAGAGAAAGAAATTTCCTTAAGTTTTTTATTTGTATAAAGTGTCAAAATTAAGATAAATAAAATGATTGATTGTATGAAAAGAACTAAAAAATAGGACTTAAGAAAATTAAGTCCATTAAGGACCTACTTTTGAAACAATTTTGTTTGTTTGTTCTATATCTATTAGATTTTTTTCATGTTTACTAACTATGAATTTTTAAAAATGTCCACTTGTTTTCAATTGTTGTTATATGGGTGTTGTTATATTTATATTAAAGCGCATGTTTCTATTATCGCTCTCTACTGCCTGCTCTTTTATGTTCTCTATAAAACTGCTAGAATTTGTATTTATAATAATTGTAAAGGAAAATCTTAAATACTCTTCTACTAACTATGTTACATATATTGTATGTTTATCATTATGATTGACATTTGAAATGTCATTTTATTTTTGTTTTCATTTCGAATTTCCGACCATACTTAAGAATTTTTTTATTTAACCCAGCAAATTAAAAAATTATTACTGGACATATATAAGCAGCGGTACTACATACATATAAAAATTTAAGGATATGCAAAGCTTAACTTATTGTCAGCTATAATTAGAATTTCTTGCTAATTGAATTATTTTGTTATCGTCATGCAATGTAAAAATATCTGTTCTATTCGCGATTTTCTATAGTCACAAAAAAAAAAACAAACCAAAGGATTTAATTGAAAAAAAAAAAAATAATGAAAATTCGGTTGTCCCAACGAATAAATTTTGTTTGTGATTTAGGTCAACAGTTAGGAGAATTAAAAAATCTATCAAAAATTTAGAATTTATTTTCTTACGCTTAAAATATATCGAAAAAATAAGTTAAGCTTTGGATCACTGAAAAATTTTATTTGAAAACGATTTTGTATAAAAACAAGTAAGAGCGGCTAAATTCGGCCATGCCGAATCTTATATACCCTTCACCATGGTTAGAAAAAAACTGAAGTTTATATATGGACATATATGGAATGGACAGATTTATATACGGACGCCTTTAAGAGGAAATTAACCATTTAGTTTGGTGATAAAACTTGGACTTGGGAAGATTTATGGTTCCAGAAAATAGGTATTTAAAAAAATGTATGTTTTGGGCATAACTTGTTTGTATCTGAACCGATATTTCCGAGTTTTTTAGCAAATATGTTATACTCAAAATTTTCGATCTTTTGCTATATAAGACGTATCCGTAGGTCATATTACAGCTCTAAAATAATATATGAGAAATAAAATAATATATGAAAAATAAAATGGTTTAAAAATCTTTTTACAATTTTTTTTAAATTGGAGCAAAAAATAGAAATAAAACCGTTTGTATTTTGTTTGTATCAGAGGTTTTTTAAAATAAATTTTGATGTTTTTAGCCTATTTATGGATTATTTAATTATTAATATAAAATTTTATTTAAATTAATTATTAAATGTTAAAAAAAAAAACAAAAAACAAAAGTCTAAAGAAAATAAAAAAAAAATATGTACAAAAAAAATTTGAATTGTGTCTTGTGTAGGAATTGAACCCGCGTTCTTAAAGAAAAAAAGTATTTGTGACATAGCGTTTAGACAACTGAGCTATTAAGGTCATATGGAATCATCGTTAATAGAATTAAATAAACAGTTTTCGTCCAATAGGGATTTGTTTGGTTTTTATTTAAATGACAAATCTTTGTATGTGTTTGTTGTTTGTGTATAAAAGATGAAGAAAAGAATTTCAACAAATTGATGTGATTGTTATGCGTAATATTCAACATACATATAAAAACAAAGGGATTTTACGGAAAAAATTAGAGGTAGTCTTGGTTTTTTGCTAATATCTCAGCCATTTATCAACCGATCTGGCTGATTTTTAATAGCAAGCAGAAATGGATCACATTTAACAGAAATATATAACAATCAAGTCCTTATCATGTCTGGGTCTTCGGAAGACCCATTTCAACACACAGGCGGACATCGTTAAATCAACTTCGCTCTTCATAAGGACCCAGAATATATATACTTTATAGGGTCTTAGATCAATATTGTAGAAATTACAAAAGTTATATATACCCTTCCACCTGTGGTGAAGGGTATAATTATATATAAAACTAAATTTATCTCCTTAATTGGTTATGGTAAAAAATAATCTGTAAAAGATAAGAAATAACGGTTTAATACCCTTTGTCTGACTGTCTGGTGATCATAACGTGCACATGCCAGCGGTCTGGTTTTTTTTTTCTTCAGCGTTTTTTTATCCCCCCTAGCAGTTTGATATTAAAAAAAGGCGAAACCGGACTAGTGGCTAAAATTGTGCGTGTAAAAATATGAAAAACCTTTAAATTTTCTATACAAATTGGTGCATTTATTAACGATTTCATTTTAGCGTCCGCAATATTTACCAAACGCCTAGAGGTGAATAATATTTTATATTCACTACAAAATTTCTCTCACCTCCACAATATTGTCTCATTAAAATATTTTTGTACACTTAAAATAATATTGGGACCTTGAATTAATAATGAGCGTTTCCAACACGAGGCTGCCAATAGTATACGAACCAATATTCCAGTTTTCAATGTTTTGCCGCTAAAATCTATTGTGAATGATCGTCTTTGGCAGCTTGTGGCATTTGGTTGAAACACAAACAGCAATACCAAATATTGCCTCGAACATGTCGAATTTTGTACCAGATAAAGTATTTTTGCGGGGAATTCTTCGTCATTACACAAGATTTCGGCCGAGTGGCATTGAATCTTAGTGGAAGTTTATGGCAAGCATGCTCTATCTGAGGAGGTGAATTTGAGATCGAAAGCAAGGAACGGCCGGTTCAACTTAAAAAGTTTGAAGACGAAGAATTGGATTCATTGTTCTATGTAGACCATTGCAAACGCTTCAGGAGTTTACTGTCAGAAAACTCCTAAAAGACATGAGATTGATTCAAAAGCAAGGACGTTGTGGTGTCATGTTTAGCGCGTTAGACTGTTACACAAAAGTTTGCAGGTTCGATCGTCAGCGATCCGATACATATCGCAACGTCCTCCTTTGGTGTTTCCATAGTACTTAACCGAACTGAAGTAAAGAACATAACAAGGCTTAGAACTAAAAAGCCAAATCTTGATTAGATATCGGTCAACAACTGTGCTAAGAATTATCATCCCACAACCTTTCATCCCTTTTCCAAATAAAGCAAAACATTAATTAGTAGGAAGAATTTTCTGAGTGTTACTTCTCTTTAACTTACTTCTCCAACTTAATGAAACGATGAAACGGGAAAGCGGAATACGAATAAAGGCTCGCCACATGTTGCAAAAAAGATCAAGACCTACTTGGAAACGCTGAAATAGGAAGTCCTACCCCACCCGTTTTTTTTTCCGGTCGATTAGACATGTTCTGTCCACTTCATGTGGGCAATGCAAAAATGGGTCGATGATTGGATTGCCTCAAAAGACGAGTCGTTCTTCCGAGCTGGTATCCGAAAATCGCTAGAAAGAATGAAACGATAATGGGGGAAAGCTATCAGACTCAACTAATGCGTCTGAAGCCAAAATGGTCGGAGTATGAAGAAAGGCTCGGCCACATGTTGCAAAAAAGATCAATACCTACTTGGAAACGATTAGACATGTTCTGTCCACTTCATGTGGACAATGCAAAAATTGGTCGATGATTGGATTGCCTCAAAAGACGAGTCATTCTTCCGAGCTGGTATCCCAAAAATTCCCTGAAAGATGAATAAATTTTGTGGCCGGCGATGCACAAAAATTTTAATAATATATTTGTAACCATTTTTCCACAATAAATCTGTAAATGCTCATTAATAATTAAAAATTGTTTCATATCGATTCCACTAAGTTTTAACAAATTTTTTGTTGAAACACTTAAAAACAAATACTTTAGCTATTTTAGTTTAACACAACTCTAAAAATTCTCTGTGATTTTACTAATATTGAGAAATAATTTTTTAAATAATTATTCATTAATTTCTAAAAACACATTTTGTAAATTTTGTAAATTTTACAATTTTTACAATTTATTGTTGAAATATAATTATTGCATGTCTCTGCTTTTACCTATTTGAAATCGCTACTAGAGTATCAGAAGTTTACAAAATGGAGCTATTTCGTCCCCTACTGGTTTTAAAAAATGGTCCATATTTTGAAAACTTGAGAGATAGAGCAAAATGGACGGAAATTTTGACGACGCTTTATCTTATCTAAATGGATACGTCATCTATATCCAGAAATGGTCTATATTAAGAAATGGTTGTTTTTATAAAAACATCCGTTTTATTAAATGACCCATATCTCGAAAACTATACTTGATAGGACATAACGGACAAAATGTTTGTACCCATGAAATATCGATGGTCTATATGGACCAGGTCTGGGGAAGAATACGATACCCTATAATTTAAAAAAAAATTGTACACCTCTGTAAAATCACAAATAAAACTGTAATGATACTACTTTATTTGTTTAATTAAAATTTTTTTGATTTAACTCAAAATGGCGCTAAAATTAACAAATCTGATTCTAAGCCAAAAATAAGGGAAATATATTTTGTTTAATTAATAAATTTAAAATATTTAAATATTATTTTGAGTGTAACAAAAACACTGTGTATTACAAAAAGTTGGTCTATATTCAATTCTATATTTAATTCCTTTAAATAATATTTTTACTAAACAAAAAAAATCATATCAAAAATATTTCAATTTGTTTACTCCAGTTTTGTAAAAAAAAAAAACAATTATGAAAACTTGAAAACTTCTGTTAAGAGCTGCTCACTAGTTCATTTTAACGTGTTTAACTCGAAACTTATTAGTTACTTAAGTAATAAATCTCATATAATTACTTTACAAACTTCAATTAATGCTCGTGGCAGAAATATATGTTATACGACAACCACATTATAACTTCTTATCATAATCAAACCAATAATGACTGGAACATAACATTTAACAATTTTATGTTATCATTTGCAAACAACAAATGAAAATCATCGTCTAACAACATCACTATTGTGTATAGTATTATCTATATATATAAAAGAATAAAGTGACTGACTATTTGACTCGCTCACTGACTCAATATCGACCACACGCAAAGAAAAAAACATGATTCGGGCAATCATATTCGAAGAGCATCATATATTTTTGGGTTTATGGTTGTGCCAACTATAGTCGTACTTCATTATGGTTATCATATTATGATAATAAAATAACCATATTTTTACCATAATATAGTCCCTACAGTTATATTGTGATTCAAAAATTACCATATTATGGTCCTAAATAAACATGTTATATTGAATTTATCATAATATGATCGCACGTAATGATAGTATACTCAAATTGTTATCATATTATTGTCCCTCATAACTATAATATGATTTCTGGATTATCATTATTTAATCCATAATCAGAGAAAGTTCTTAGAAACTATGAAAAAGCTCTTTAAATTTAAGAATATTTCCTTTAGAAATGGTTTTTCTAAAAAAAATTGATATTAAGGACTTTTTGAAGCAAAATTGTTAAGGAAAAAATCATAGATTCTAAGAACTTTTCTTTCAAGAAAACTTTGATTCTGTGAAATGAAGTAATAAACATATTTAAAAAAAAAATCTAATTGTTTTTATTGAAAAGTATTAAAAAACATAAAATCTTTCAATGGAATCTTTTTGATAATGAATTGATTAGTGTAAACAATATTATATGTTTAAGAAATTTTCGAAAAACCCCTTTAAAAAAAAATCTTCTAAAGCTAAAAAAACATTAACTGGATCTTAATGCGTCAATTGATGAAATGTTTTAATGACATGTGAAAAGTATTTTCTACCCATCTGATATTTGTCCAGTTTTAGTAAATAATATATGATTGTTTTTTTAAGACATTTTGTAGTACAACCAAACTGACTGAACTGATAAAATTTTGGTTTTTATGAAAACAAGACAATATTATGACTGTTAATGTCAAAGTCATCTTTTACTTTATGTATAATTATTTATTAATTGTTGCCAGCATTTTATCGTTGAATAATTATCATATTTTTTTCATAGTCAGAATTTTTGTAACCACAGTATGGTTACAGCCAATCATGTTTTAAAATAGAAGGTGTCAATTATAAAATAGTAAAATATTTACTAAATAATGATGGTAGAGACCATGTTGATGGTTAGAAAACCGATAACTTGGTTGTGACAACCATACCCGATTGCAGCAAATCGTGCAGCTCAAATCGATGATAAAGTAAATTTAGCAATTTTTTCCAAGCACTTGGTAAAAATGAGGGCTCAAATAGCGAAACGTCTCCGCCTTAAAGGACTGCCTCAACCTCGTTAGCTACAAAACTGAAATTTAATGTATGTTTTCCTCGTAGTATGGGCTAAAAAAGTGATAAGGTACATTTTAGAACATTCTCCAGAGACGTGGTAAAAATAAAGCTTTAAAGTCTCTTCTAGAACTGAACAAATAGACTGTGGCACGAATAAAAAGAAATGCAACGGGAAACAAGTGGAATTGAAAAACTACACAAGGGAACCGAAATGAAATGAATGGGGTTACGAATGGAATTGAATCACTGGGAACGGAAGGGAAAGGGGAAGAAGTGGGATTAAAACACTATACAAGAGGAACGAAAAGGAATGTAATGAAACGGGGAACGAGTAGAATTGAAATTCAACGGCGAACGAGTGAAATTAAAACTTTTTACACCGGAAATAAATGTAGTGTGTGTTCCTTGGACTATGGGTTAATTGACTGGTAAGGCAGTAGAATGATTCAGGAGGTAATTCACTAAAAAGGTTCTAGAAACCTTAAGCTAGGAACTTGAAATGTTGCACGTAAGGTCCTCCTCCAACATAGACATAAAAAAAACGGGATTATTGGAAATCTTTGAAGAAAAATTTTCCCCATTAGTTGCTCAAATATCAACCCAAAATCTGAAACCCTAACAAATTTATTTAAAGACCCAGCAAAACTTTGGTAATGGGTGCGATATTCTCATGCGTTACCTTGTAATGATAGCTCGTTACCGTTTTCATTATTTGCAAGCATAAAGTAATAAGTTACTGATTATTGATTACGTAATATATAATTTATAAATGTAAAGTAATAATTGAAATATTTTTGAAAATTTAGTTTTAGATACATTACTTTGTGTTTTTTTGTAAGCAAAAGGGTAATGTATGTTTGTTTTGACAACACTAGCGAAAAAACGAAGCGCAACAATTTATTTAAGTTCAAAGCAATCAAATACTATATGCGTCGATAGCTCAGTAGGTAGAGTTCAAGAGTTCCCTGGTTCGATTCCCATCCTGACCACATTATTTTTAATAACGTTTAAAATATTTTTAATAATATTTTTAATAAAAATTCCTATTTTTTAAAAATCTATTTTTAGACACATTACTTTTTCTATTCTCGTAAACATATACGTAACCCCTTACATTATCACCTCTAAAATAATGGGTATATACATTACTTTGAGGCTCATCGCCTGTAAAATTCATCAGTGAAGTAAGAAGTAAAGTAATAATACACATTACTTTACACATTATTTGGTAATGTGTGGTTTTGCTGGGAAAGAAGATCCTTAGAAAAAAGAATTTAATTTTCTTCTTATTTCGATATTAAAATTTACCGCTAACGAAGTGTCGGGCTTTTAAACTTGTCAGCCATAAACCTAACAGAAAGTCAACACAGCTACAGCACCCGAATAAGCATCAATATCTTCTTCATCAAAAAGTTACTACTGTCAATAATAAACATCACTAGCTTACAAAAATTTGTAGTATTACTTCAAAGATAATATTTAAAACCAACAGACTACTACACCCTGTTAAATAGCAGTCCACCAAACGTACCAGTAAATGAGTGTTGACTATTGATAGAAACTACAAACATTTAATGGAAAGAAAGAAATATTTTTGTTTGTTCAAAATTGAAAGGGATGAAAATGTTAGAATACATATTGAATAAGCGGTTTGTTTTTATAAAAAAGGGGAATTTTGTCACACTCCTAATCTCTTAAAAAAGAACCATAATATTTTTACACGATATCTAACCATTTTATTTTTGTTGGTTACCCCAATTAAAATAAGTTAAAGCATTAAATTTGGTTTTACAATTTTTTATACCCTCTATCAGGTATGACAAATGAGAATTTCAATTGGGTACCAAACATCACTGGAAATAGTACTTTTTCTCAAAAAAAACTACAAATAAATTTGTACATTTTTGAAATTTTTAATTTAAGAAATTTAACAAATCTTTCAAACTTTTAAGGCTCTAATTGTCACACAAACAGTACTATAGTACCAACTTTATTGTCCACTATAATATTACTTTCTTACAATATGTAAAATAAATAATATCACAAAAAAGTTATCCTAAATAAGAAATTCCAATTAATATATATGTAGTATTTTTTGTGTACTGGAGATCGCCCTCTATCCAAATTTATGGTTGACAAACTCAGTTTTATAATGGTCTAAAATATACACGAATGTCTCTACTTTCAAAAGCCGAGCGACGCAATATGGTGGTGACGATAATAGAGCTGCTATGGACGCGCGAGTTGAGATACAACAGAGTAAGTTAAAATAACTGAAAATATCATTTAAAAGAAATGATATTTCATTTAAAAACCGGTCTACTTAATTTATATTTGTTATTTATTTTTATATGTTGATTAATCAACTGACACATCTGTAAGAAACAAATAATACAATTAGTTAAAATAAATGTTAAAATTTTAACTAACAATTCCTTAAAAAATAAATAATTTTATCATTTATTTAAAATTGTTTCCGTTTCCGTTTTTGTATTTTTTGTTTTTTTTAAATATACTCGTACAATACAAAATATATGTATGCATATGAAGCTATAAACACTTTTTGTGTGAATGTGTTTGTGTATGTATGTGTGTTTATGAAATTCTTATAATTGGTAAAATTATTGTATATAAACAACAAATTTAAATAAAAAATCAAATTGAAATTTTTTGAATATTTTTTTTTTAAACAGACAGCAAACAAAATTTAAGTTTGTAACAACTGTTACGGACACAAATAAACCACAAGTTTCCGTTTTGTGGGTAAATTTTTATTAAATTTCAAACAAATGAAAAAAATAAATGAAACTGAAAAAAATGGTAAATGATAGTAAATTATTTCGAATAAATGTATAAAAAAGTTATTATAGATATTTCTTTGAAAAATAAATGTATTTTCCTTTATTTTTAAATGGAACGGAAAACTTTTTTATTAAACTATAAACAGTTTACTACAAACAGTTAACTAAATACGAATGTAACATTCGACTTTTATCATTCAATATGACGAATGACATTTTTAAAAAAGTAATTGTATTCTCGTGATATATATTTTAAGAAAGTTATAGTGCTCGCTGAATACGAAGCTTTAACCGGAGGTTTTAATATGACGGATGTTTTTCTTAAACAATTATCTTTTTCGTTTTAAATTTTTTTAACGGCAATTTTTGGCAGCCGTTAAAACGAACCTGATATTGGATTCAAAACATAAAAATGGAGAAAGTTTTTCTAATAAGTCAAGTGTATATATTTGGTTTCCTAAGTGTTATAGGGGATTATTACTAAATAATATTAAAAGTATTACTTTACAGCATACAACGACAAGTTTTCCTCCAGTTGCGGTGGTATAGCTGACGGGCGATTATTATTCGCAAAGTAATTACACTCACCAAAAAAAGTCTGTAATGGCAACTGAAAATTTTGCTGTTATTACGGTAAATTCTGCTAATTTGAGCCCAGCGGTATTTTTTGCTAATCTTAGCAACACATGTCTGCTGACGTGTAGTACAACGAAATTAGTAGAAAAATTAGTACCCGCTACTAAATTTTAGTAGACTTTTTGTAAAGTGGAATTTTAAATCTGTTTGCTAAAATCAGCAAAAAAAAAATTACTAAATATTAGTACAAAGTTTTAAATTTATTTTTTTTATCGAGCATTTTGATTATACTTTTCAAAATTATTTTATACAAAATTAAAAAAAAAAAATCAAAGGCTTAAAAATCTTAAAATCTATTAAAACATAAACGAATTTATAATTTAGTTTTATTTTGGTAATTTCTGTTTTGAAAAATATTTTAGTCAATTTTTTTTTTTACTTTTAAGGTTATATTTTCACTGTTTTTAGGGCTGATTTTTAGAACTAAAAACCTTTTTAGTTCTGTTGTAAGTGGATGTCCTCTTTTTAGACATGAGTCGGTATATTCACTTCCGATCCTTTTTTTAATCTTTGTAACATTTTAAGGCAATTTAAATTTGTTGTTGTAAGTTTTAATTAGAAATAAATTTTCCTTCAATACCCACACTTAAAAAAGTTTGTAAGTTAAAATAACTGAAAATATCCTTTAAATGAAATGATATTTCATTTAAAAACCGGTCTACTTAATTTTCATTTAAATTAAATGCCATTTGTTATTTATTTTTAAATGTTGATTAATCAACTGACACATCCGTAAGAAACAAATGATATAATCAGTTAAAATAAATGTCAAAATTTTACCTACCAATCCTTAAAAAATAACTGTTTTTTTCATTTATTTGAAATTATTTCCGTTTTTGTATTTTTTGTTTTTTTTAATATACTCGTATAATACAAAATGTATGTATGCATATGAAGCTATAAACACTTTTTGTGTATGTATGTGTGTTTATGAAGTTCTTGTAATTTGTATTAAAAAATTTTGTATATATACACTCACAATATATTTTCCGTTACCGACTGTAGTTTATTTAAAAAGTAATACGTAGAGTTTGTTTTTAAATGAATAATCAATTGAAATTCATAGAAATATATTTTTTAACTATTTGAATCAGTCATTCAAAAAACAAACTATAAAAATCTACAGAAATTCAGTAGGAGTTGATATTTTCAGTTAAATGTAAAATTTTATGTTTTCTGTTTCTAAAAATTGAAATTCAAATAATTCTTTTTTGTTTTTTTACCAAAATAGTTTGCATATATACAAAATAATTTCAATAAAAAATACAATAAATTATTCAAATATACATACACACAAAGCCAATAGACATATGTACATCTGTGTGTTGTGTTGTGTTGTGTTTTGTAACTACATACATATAAAAAAACTTTCAATTTGAAAAACAAACCACAAAAGTAAGTTTTTTCTAACTTTTTGTCGTTAAAAAATGTATGGTTATTTTAAACAACTTTCTATTGTTTTTACTACTTTTGTTGGTTATTAAACAATGATTGAAAATAAACAACAAAATGGACTGAATATGATAAAAAATCAGTAGTCCTCTTTTTGATTGTATTTTCGATTAATTTAATATGTATTTTAAGTTGTTTTTAACAATTTAATATTGTGAGTGTACAACCAATTTAAATAAAAAAACAAATTGAAATTTTTTGAATATTTTTTTTTGAAACAGACAGCAAACAAAATTTAAATTTGTAATAACTGTTACGGACACAAATAAACCACAAGTTTCCGTTTTGTGGGTAAATTTTTATTAAATTTCAAACAAATGAAAAAAATAAATAAAACTGAAAAAAATGGAATAAATGTATAAAAAAGTTAATATAGATATTTCTTTGAAAAATAAATGTATGTTCCTTTATTTTTAAATGAAACGGAAAACTTTTTTATTAAACTACAAACAGTTAACTACATAATATTCTGAGTGCACTTTTTTAAAATTAGTAATTTTTTTTGCTAACTTTAGCAAATCTGTTTTCAAAAATTTGTAAAATGATTTCTAAAATTAGCAACAAAAATTTATAAATATTATGTAAAAATTCTGTAATTTGTAAAATGTAAGTAGCAAAAAGATTTGCTGAATAATAATTTTTTTACTAAAAATCAGTACAAAAATATTAAAGTAGGATTGAAAACCGTTTACAAATTTTTCTACTAACTTTTTTTCTGAGTGTACAGCGTAACTATTATAGTTTAAAAATGAATTAAGTCACTCAACATATAAGCCCATAACATTCCCCATCTGTCTTTGACATCTAGGGGATGGATAATAACTACGATTCCCAAAAAAATCTTTAGAATTTGAAAAAGATATCACTCCGAAATCTCGGCACCAACACACGCGAGCTCTTTGTCAGCTTAATAATTAAGACTCCGAAGAAGAACTGCTGCTTTCAGCACATCCCTCGGCATTTACTTTACAAAAGACGACCTCAGAAACAGATCCGGAGCTGATGGAGAAAACCAAAGTAACAGAAGATGGTTGTTGCTCCGGCCCATTACCCTCGGTATCATGCTTTTCAGAATTAATTTCGCACAATCAAACTCCTACTTAGAATATATACTCTGTACATTTTACATTTGGTTTACTAATTGTTCATGAAAGAATCCTCACTAGAAGCGCGACCTCGAACAAATTCTTCCAGCGAATCAAAGAATGACGATGCCACTGCAGATGAACAGGTAACCAAAGGAGAAATGAGCTTAGGTCAGGGATCTCCCTAAGTAATCTACATAAGTGCTTACGAATATTTCCCTGCAACAAACGGTTAGTTTATGCCGTCGAATGAAGTGCTTACGCCAGGCCGCTCCACGAAAAGTTAAGGGAAATGCTTACCGGAGGTAGGCATGAAAAGTTGGACTTTACAAAGTTAAGTTTTCTTACTCAAAGAATTCGATAAGAATAATTTGTATTCATAACTAAAATATTTGAAATATCTGTTTTTTACATTAAAAAATTTAAGTTTAAAAAGGGTGGTCCAACCATAATGCACGATGTTAATTGTGTGTCACACCTTAACGTCAAGTTTTTTGCCCAACTTAATTTGACATATCTTTGTTTCAGTGTTTGAAAAATTCAACCATGGAGAGGTACAAAATTGAACAGCTCCTTAAGATTGTTGAAGCCTTTTACGAAAATGGGCGTTGAAAATCATCTTCAGCGACGAGGCCCACTTTCACCTCGGTGGATTCGATAACAGGCAGATTTTGCCGCATTTGGGAAAATTAAAATCTACGAGTAATTGTTGTAGAGCCGATACATCGACAAAGAGTGATTGCTTGGTACGGTTTATGGGCTGGCGGCGTCATCGGATCCTACTGCTACGAAAATGAGGTCGGCCAACCAGTTACCGCGAATGGTGCTCGCTATCTCGGACGAACTTCTTGTGGCTAGAAATTGAGGATATGGACCTGGACGATATGTGGTTTCAGCAGGATGGTGCTACTTGCCCCTCAGCCAACGAAACAATGGCTCTTTTGCGCGAGAAATTCAATGGCGATGTTAATTGGCCATTGAATTTGACACCGTTGGACTTCTTTCTTTAGGGATATTTAAAATAAAAAGTGTACGTCTATAAGCGAAGAACAGTTCAAGAGCTAAAGGATAAGATAATTCGGAACATTATCGACATTGAACCTCAATTATGTCTCAGAGTCAGTATGCCACCGAAGCCGTGACGAGAATTTGGCCGATATTTTGTTTTACACATAATTGTCATTGATCCTTCTATCATAATGTAAAATATTAAGATAATTCTCTGAGAACTTTTTGTTTTATTTACAAGCATGGTGTATTATGGTTGGAAACCCTTTAAAATCTTAAAATTATTGCAAAATCACTTTTTACAACAGATAATTTTCTATTTTGTTGTACAGTTTTTCAAAACAAATTAATCAATAAATATTAAAAAACCGAAATACGAATTCGGTACTTAATTCAGTAACTGCCAGTACAACAATATTTTACATGAACATATAAGTACTTCTACCATCATTTATCAGTATTTGTATATTAAAGTAATGGGAAATGTAACAACCTTTCATTACAATGTACAGAGTAATGACCTGTCATCACCATAGAACTCTTGAATTAAAAACTAAACTAAATTTAAAGTAGTTTCTCTCTAAGTTTTTTTTCGAGCATTAATTTCTGCAACTGCCCTGACCCCCATGAGTCACCACGAAACCAAAGGAAAACTAATCGTTAAAACTATTGCTGATTTTTCATTTTGGTAAACCTCAACACAATGGGTAATATGCAGGTGGAAAAGTAATAGATTTGTTTTTCTTAAAAAAAAAAATTTAAATAATTTTTGCATTCGAAACTGGGACCTCTGCCCTAAACTCTATCCCCTGAGCCATTCCTTTATATGGAATTATAGTACTTCAGTTTTTCGTACATGATGCTGATATATTCCTTACATTCTAACTTACAAGAAACAAAAAATAATGTTTTCACAAAATTGTTTTAATTTTTATTATATAGGGTCCGCCAAATAACTTTTTTTTTTTTTTTGAAAATGCTATAAAAAAAAACTGCTGAATATTTTCTCAAATTTCTTTTTTTATTTGAAAGTACAATCCTTCCGGTTAATAATAGAAAATAATTTCATTCAAATGGCTGCCTCGGCTGGCCATGCAGCAGCCTACACGATCGGTCCAATTTTTAAGCACATTATCGATTGTGTGCAGTTGTATTTCATCAATGGCTTCACGAATATTATCCTTTAAAGCGTCAATTGTCTCTGGCTTGTCGGCGTAACTCTTATCTTTGACGGCACCCCACAAATAATAGTCCAACGGTGTCAAATCGCAGCTCAGAGGTGGCCAAACGACATCAGCTCTGCGGCTGATAATACGATCTTCAAAAACAGGGTGCAAAACATCGAGTGTAGCTTCAAAACCAAAATATTGCCAATATCCTCCTCTTCAATTTTTGTGAACAAAAATTCGTTCAACATGGCCCGCTAACGATTGCCATTGACTGTAACGGCCACTCCTTGCTCATTTTCGAAGAAAAATTACCCAATTATGCCTCTGGACCAAAATCCGCACCAAACAGTGACTCGTTTTGGATGCATCGGCTTTTCAATGTATTCGTGCGGGTTTTCCGTGCCCTAAATGCGACAATTTTGCTTGTTTACATACCCGCCAAGATCAAAATGAGCTTCATCTGAAAAGATGACATTGAAAAGATGACATTCTGCAACATTACCATGATTTTCAAAGTAATGTCGCAATATTTCCCAGCGTTCTTCAAGTGTATACACAACCATATTCGTTCAGCGGAAGGATAAAACTAATTATCTGTCAAATCAGACATGAGCTAAGTGTTACCGTTCACGAAATAAGCACTAGTTGAAAACAAGTAAAAAAGGGCTAAATTCGGCTGTGCCGAATCTTTGAATACCCTCCACCATAGGGGCTGAAGATGATATACGTATATACTAAATTTTGCATGAACTGTAATATGAATATGTTTTGTCAATTTATGTAACGAACTTTTGTTATTTAGTTCTAGCAATGTTATTTACAGAGGTCTGCTCTGTTAGCGACTTTAACATTGTTAATTTTTACGTTAACTTAGTTATCATAGTATGTAAGACAATAAATTTAATCGAACAATAAGAAGACTTAATAATATTTTTACTTACTTAACAGAAAAAATAATAGATACAGAAAAATTGTACAAATTTGTATGGAAAATTTGGAGGTACCTTCACATTTTCACTCATAACTTTTGAACCGCTTGACCGATTTTGCTCATTTTAAATACCAAACTGCTCAGGAGGGTGTTCAATAATCTGGGTAAAAATAGGCACCCCCGCTTGCGTCTTCGCGTCGTGATCGTGATTTCAACAGACAGACAGACGGACAGACAGACGGACATCGCTAAATCGACTTAAAATTGCATAAGGATCACGAATATATATACTTTATGGGGTCTTAAACCTATATTTCGACATATTACAAACGGAATGACAAACTGATATATACCCTCACCGTATATGGTGGAGGGTATAAAAAAAGTTAGATGGCGGACCCTATTCATAATATGTAACAATTAAGGGGAAAGCCTTTATTTAATATTTTAAAATATTGAAGAATGCAATAACAAAGTAATATACTCGTATGAAATTATCCTAAACATTAACCAAGTTTTGATGAGGTGTGTTTAATATGTAGTACCTTTTAATATTGTGACACTAAATCAATACAATTACTTCATAAAGTTCTATAATTTTAACAAAATTTCCCACTCTGTGTGTGTCTTAGACTATGTACGTCAATTGTCAACTAAATTGACTGGAGGTGGTTGTAAGAAAAATTATAGACTTTAGATTGTGTGGGATTAAAACCCATTGTCACTCAAAACTTTCATTGACGCGAAGACAAAAAGAAAAAAGGGTATTTGATGAAAATTGATATATATTACATACAGATACACACATATTTATATAAGCCAAAACCACATTATTTTACTTTATCATCCCCACTTTTATTTAACTCTTTTTTTTTTTTTTGGCACTAACAATAAAAGTAAGTGTTGCACAAACAAACATGTTGTTAAAGTCAGAGTGGCAGATAGATAGACAGCCAGACTGGCACAATCGAAGACAACAGACAATATATATTTTTAGACACGCCAAACAACCAATTAAGTCAAGTAATGTTAAATATTCATTTTATTTTAATAGACAAATCAACAACAACAAAAATTACATTGATTACAGAAGGCTTACAACAACCATAACAACATAGAATATAAATAATAATGATGATAACGCGATGTTAAAGTAATTAAGAAACTTTACTGCAATTAAGAAAATTTTAAGCTCATTGTTGGCAGTCGATTTGAAATTAAAAACATACGCTTAACGGGTTTGATTAAAGTGTGTTTTTTTGGAGTACATATGAAAAAGTCCACAGAAAGATGTGATTGCAAATATAATTTACTTTGTTTAATATACTATGGAGAAATTCCTAATAACTGGAAATATTTATACTTATATGTTCCAACTATAAAATACAGGGTATTCAGAAACAATGTTCACACCTAATTTTTTATAATATATTTATTTATATTTATTTTATATAATATAAGGGATGATAAAAATATATAAAACTTGAAAAAAAAATGCATATGTCAGAATAATAATATTATAAAAAAAATAAACTTTATAAGTCATTAAAATGTTTACCATATAGTATCGCCAATTTTTCGTTCAGAAATATTATGATCTACATAAAAATATTGAACATGTGATCTGGACGTTAAAAGAAAAATTTAATATCTTAATATATTAATCAATAAAAAATATTGATATTTTTTTGTCATCCATTAATTTATAAAATAATTAAAATTTTATGGGTTGCTTTAAAAAAAGAAACAAAAAAACACAACTGAGTTAGGCAACATATTTTCTGAACTCCCTGTACAATTTAAGGTAGACTTTATTTTGTGTTTTTTTATGTAAACCAGCACTTAGGGGATGCCCCTATTAATGCATTGCGTTGACATAAGGAAACTAGGTTTGGGAAGCAGGAAAGAGGGAGTAGTGTTTGTGGACATTTGACTTCAATTTCTCTATATTGTGGATAAAAGGGGAAGACCTGTGGTAAGTTTATTCAACTTACAATTTGTAGGATTTATAAACGAATTTTCGTTGTAATGCATTGTTCGCTGCACTGGGCAGTCGACTACAAATGAATGGACTTTACTGTATAAGCGAGTATTCCAACTATAAACCCGGGCCTTAGGGATCAGTTCACTTATCTCTGAAGAACAATTCTCATGGTAATATCGATAGAACAATGATACATAGCACACATTCCGACGGTGCTCCAATGAGCCAATAGAGCTATACTGATAATAAGTGCCGACGCCGAAGTCTATTGGGTCGGATACTAGGAAGGAGATGGAATAGGGTGAAATATTTTTTACACCGTTTTAAGAAACCAAAACACTTGACTGCTTTCGACACTTCAAATATGTGCTTACTCCAACGGCCATCATACTGTATTCTCCTGCCCAGAATATAAAGAGTATCTTATTCTTCGATATTGACACCACCTATATTATTCACGTTAGTCAACAATGCTAAACCTAACACTGTCAACGCTCCCTACACATCATATATGGCAGTTGTTGGCATGCGTACTTCACTAGGATGCTAGCTGACGTTTATTCCTGCGCGAACACTTGGCAACAAACAACAATAACACCAAACCCATAAAACTAATTTTTATATTTTAATATTGAATCTAGACTGTGAACCAAATTGCTTGTGAATTTTCTAAAACTACTTAAATCCATTCATAGACTACTTAAATCCATTCATTCACTAACCTCCAAGAGGCTTGGCCTACAACCGAAAGAAAACTAATGAGTATAAGCAAAAGAGAGGGAAAGGAATCGAACCTTGCGGTACCCCAGTTGACATAACAGTTGCTTTTTGGTTCACAGCCCTGTTATGTTATTTTACTTGGGTGGGAATAAGTACAATAGCATCACCGAAGGGGGAAGTTGCGATTTGTGTCAGGGATAGAAAACTTATACTGTAGGTATAATACGAGGGTGGGTAAATGGGTCTGCGACTTTTTGAATTTCCCGCCTCTTAACAGAAAGGAAATTGTGGAAGCCATGTATATGTTTGTATATTTTTTTTCATCCGTACACACATTCATGACGGCAAACATAATGCAAATGAAATTTTGTGGTCAATCACAACAGGAGACGATCAAATAATCAGCCTTCAAATTAAAATATTAAAACATTTTTGATTTTTATCAATCATTGCCGACAACACGTATGTGTAGCCGAAAAGGAACGACTACACGCAGACAACTTTATGATTGATGGGTTTATTTGATCATCACCATTGGCCTTAAAAAAGAAAAGAAAGAAGAGTGAAATTTACTTTTGACGAACACATAGTGTTTATATTCTAACCCTTTTCGGTGAACTTGAACAATTTTTTGTTCGATAATATTTTTTTTTTTTTTTTGGTTTGAAGGAAAAATCTGATCTTCATGGTCGAACGGTTAATTAAGAGTAGTTAAAGTTATGCGCCGCTTGCGAAAAGCAGTATGAAAAAAAACTTCCGGAATTATGGAAAAACAATTCATGAGTTTTGCAACACGATAATGCACCTACTCACTCGTCATTGCTTGTTCGTAATTTTTTGGCCCAAAAGAATACCGTAATCATGACTCAGCCAACGTATTCAACAGATTTGGCCCCCTGCGACTTTTTCCTGTTCCCAAAATTGAAGAGACCTATGAAAGGACGGCATTTTGCGACGATTGAGGAGATAAAACCCGATTTGCTGAGAGTGCTCAAGGCCATACTAAAAAGTGCGTATCAGAACTTCTTCGAGAATTGGAAAAAACGTTGGCACAAGTGTATTATACCTAAGGAAAAATACTTTGAAGGGAACAAAATGGAATTTTGTGAATAAATATTTTCTGAAAAAAAATTCATATTAACGTTTTCTACTGAACAGACCTCTTACATATTTTAATCAGGCGTGCGATTGATTATATCAGAAAAAAACACACACTCACTTTAATGTGCCATATTTATTTATCAGTGATAGTTAATTGTGCTTATTTTTATTTTAAAACCCTAAGTCATTAATATACAATAGCAAAATTAAAGTTTTTTTTTATAACATGTATGGGTGATTCCATTTTAAATCATTTTCCTATAAACGCTATAGTTGGCGAGATAAATGCATGGTTTGTTTCTGGTTATAATGTTCATAAAAAATTGGAAGTGTAACTCAAATTTCTTGGTGTGTAATCTATTAATCTGGCAACATTATCTAGAAATTAATTTATAAGACTTTTACTACTAAATTATTAGAGTACATATAAGAGAATCATGTGAACAAAACAAAATCAACAATAGTAATAAAATATACAAAAAAAAAAACCGGCGCAAAACTAACTATACTTTTAAATTATGAAAGTACAAATAAATTTAATTTGTGAATGGTAGTAAATTGATATGTATTTATGGCATTGATTTATTTCAAATGAGTATGCCAAATATTAACACCGAGGTCTTGTAACCTACTTCATCCCAATTTTAATACATAGCGCTATTCCAATTTATGACCATTATAAATATTAAAGGGTTAATAATTGTTTACATAGAGACTTACCATTCTTCTATCAAATGTCATGATACTGCCGAATAGTAATACTGCCGATTTCTGATGTTTGGATGTTATAAAATAGCAGCAAGTGGTTTTAATATTTTAAACCAAACCAGTTTCATCTTCTTCTTTATTTTAACACAAACAACGAACAGGAAGCTTTTTTTTTTTAATGAACACACGACAAAGACGAATAACAAGAAAAAGCAAAAATAAAACACACTCACTTACAAAAGTAACCCAGCAAAATTTTGTGGTAAAAGCCTTGAAAATGTACAATATTTCATATTTAAAAGGAGTTGTTACAGCTTAGGCTTAACATATTCGCGGCCAGTGATATCATACGGCATCACGAGGTTTCCTTGAAATTGTTTACTTCGGCCGCGTAATATGAACATACATGAACTTGTTTGGACCCGGTTGTAGTTCATATTTATCTCAACTTAAAAAATCTACATAAATTAGTCTTTTAATTAACTGTAATCATGATAATTTACTGCAAGAATTGCCTGCAACCAAAATATTTAATATAATGTGGCTTCAAACTAAATTCACGATATGTTTATTAAAACAATTTTAATGAAAAAAAATATTAAAAATTCTATAACATTTTTTCATCGATATTTTTTAGGAGCTTTTTTAGCCTATTAATAACCAACAACTTATCAAAAATTTTGGGATTTAAATAAGTGAAATAAACAAATAATTCAATTTTGGTAAATATAATAATATTTTAAAATTAGCAATTAAAATTTTAACTATTATTATAAAAAAATTTGTAAATATGTTATTTTTATTCATAATTGGACAACAATAAAATGTAAGTTTCTGTGGATGCTGAGTTCATATCACAGAAATGTTATAGGATTTTTTTTTTTTTTTTGTAATTACAGGTTGGTTGAAAAGTTCCTGCGCTCGAAATTAAAGAATACTGTTTTGTTACGAAATATATTTTTTTATTCAATATAATCTCCTAGAAGCTCAATACACTTGTTCCAATGATCTTCCAATAATTTTATCCTATCCTTATAATGGTTTTCCGGAAGCTCTGCAAAATAACCGTCTACGGCTGCTATGGCCTCTTCATTCGACGAAAAATGCTTTCCACGAAGGAATTGTTTGAGATTTCTGAAGAGATAGTAGTCACTGGGAGCCAAATCTGGTGAATACGGTGGATGTTCAAGCAATTCGTACTGTAATTCTTTTAATTTAGCCATCGTCAAAACACTTTTGTGAGCAGGTGCCTTGTCTTGATGAAAAATTAGTTTTTTCTTCTTTAAACCAGGTCTTTTCTCACGAATTTTTTCATCCAGCTAATCCAAAAGGCTGCAATAATATTCAGAATTGATTGTTTTACCTTTCTGAAGATAATCAATCAACAAAATTCCTTTTGCATCCCAAAAAACTGATGCCATAACCTTCTTTACTGATCGTTGTGACTTCACCTGCTTTGGAGCTGAACAACCAGCTTCAGTCCACTGTAAACGTTCTTGTTTCAATTTAGGATAATGGTGGTAGATCCAAGTCTCATCCATAGTTATAAAACGATGCAAGAATTCGGTTTTATTCGGCTTAAAACGCTCCAAATTGCGCTGAGAAATTTGTTTTCGATCCAGTTTTTGTTGAATTGTTAATGTGTGCGGTACTAACTTTCCAAACAGTTTTTTCAAACATAATTCTTCATGTAAAATATGGAGTACTCGTTCGTTTGAGATGCCTATGGCAATAGCAATTTCACGCTTAGTCAAACTTGGATCTTCACTAACCATATTATGTACCTGCTCAATGATTTATGCTGTGTTTGCAGGTTTTGGTCGTCCTTTGCGTGGATCGTCTTTAAGGCTGGTACGACCACGTTTTAATTCACCAGCCCAAAATTCAACGGTGCGTTTCGAAGGTGAGGACTCCCTATACACTTCTAACAATTGTTCATAAATTTCCTTTGCTTTTAAACCCTTCAAAACAAAGAATCTAATGACTGCACGTTATTCAATTTTTTCCATATTAAAAAAATCAATGACACATCAACTTCAAATGGCTTGTAAACAAAGAAAGAATTGACAGCATGACTTGCAACTTTGCATGTGTTCTCAGGACAGTTATACCAACTTGAGGAAAAAAAAAAGTTTGGAGCTAGCAGTGCCATCTCTTGGTGAGCGCAGGAACTTTTCAACCAAGCTGTATTTTTGAAATAATTTTATTTTTATTGATTAATAGTAAAATTATCTGTTGTGGCCGCAAAGTTTTTTTTAAACAAATATATTAAAATTTAAAGTAATGCGATCCTCATAAGTCCGTGACTTTTCGAACTTCCCTCATAGTTATATGAAATGCAACACTGCTCCCATCAAGTACCACTGTCAAATTTTGAGCAAATTCCGTCATAAACAGCTGTTCAAAATATACAACCTCTTGGATTTTTTAAAACGGAAAAAAGTGAATTTCGAGTGCTCATAAAATATTATTTTTTGCAAAAAAAATCGTCAATCAAACCAAAGAAAAGCTTAATAAATACTATGAGGACTCTGCACCATCTATTTCAATGGTAAAAAAGTGTTTTATTGACTTTCGTTGTGTCCTTACATTCTGAACGCCCAGTTGAGGTCTCTACACCCAAAACAATTGGAAAAATTCAGGATATGGTTTTGGCCGATCGGACATTGAATGTGCGATAGATTATGGAAGACATAGGCATCTCACATGGCTCAGTGGTTTCAATTTTGAACGATCACTTGGGTATGAGAAAGCTTTCCGCAAGATGGCTGCCGCATTTGCCCACAATAGACCAACAACGGAATCGTGAGACAGCTTAGTTTACATGTCAAAAAACAGTGAAGTAGACTGCGAATTGCTCCCTCATTCGCCTTGTTCTCCGGATTTAGCCCCTAGTCTCTATTTACTATTTCCAAACCTAAAGAAAGAGATTTAGCTCCAACGATGAAATAATTGATCAAACAAATTGCTATTTTATGGACCTCGAAAAATCCTATTTTTTGGAAGGGATACACAAATTGGAGAAACGTTGGACTAAGTGCATTGAGCTAAAAGGAGATTAAGTTAAAAAAATAATTTTTTTTTTTCAAAAAAAACTGTGTTTCATTTAAAAAGTCACGGACTTATTGAGCCGCCCTCGTTAAATTAAAATTGAGTGTAGCCTCGGGGAAAAAGCAAAGGGCTGACACACAGAAGGTCGCTAGATATAGCATAAAAATATTTAATATTTAAATAAATTTTATGTAACATATTATATTTATAGAATGTTACAAACCATAAAAAATCGAAATATAAAAAAAATTTCGCTAATTACAACAGTAACATTAAAAATACATTAAATTGATTATACCTGAAACTACAAGAATTCGTTGGCAGCTACCAATCCGTTGTACCTTCTTTAAAAATCCAAAATAATATTGTGTCAAAAATCGAGAATTATTAAACTAATTTTCTACACTGATTTGCACATTCCTTAATGTCTTTCTAAATATTACACTAAAATATTTGCTGGGAAAAATTACAATAAAAATGCGACTTTGGCAAAACGTAAAATTTGTTTCATAATTTTCACAACACACACGCACCAGTTTTGATTGCCAAAATTGCAATTTATATTTTTACACAAGTGTGAAATTAATTAATTGTGTTACTTTTTATAAAAATCTTGTTTTAACTGTGATATTTTGTTTGTATTTATATTTTTTTATTTTTAGAAAATTCATTTCGATACAAACAGGTTATTTTGTTACTTATCGATTTCACGTTTATTTATAATACTAACAAAACAACAAACAAATTGTGTTAATATCTCAAAGACAGCTGATTAAAACAAATGTCAAAACTGGCTCTCCTGACTTTTGACATTTGAAAGAGAATACCTGTAACAAAAGAAACTGCAAAATTTAAGTATCAAAAGTTAATACATTATTGCAGTCATGCGCTTTTTGATTTACCTTCCACTTTCAATTTTTTGAAAAATAACAAAACAACAATTTTAAAGAGCGCTAGTGCACGTGACATTTTTAAGAGTTTTTATTTTTAAGCTAAACTTTAATTTTGTTTGCTGCTCTGTACTCTTAATTTTAGTGTTTCTTATACATACATGTTTCTATAATATTTTAAAAACATTTCGTTAAAATGTTTATTGTTGCTTAAGTTTGTTGTGAAACATTTTGTTGTATACAAAATTGAAAGTAATTTTTTTAAATAAAAAAAGTATAGCATATGAGAGGTTGAAATTTTAGGACAATGGTCATATTGGAGTTTTAAAAGAATAGTGAATTAATTTAGATAAACTAAATATATATGTTTGAAAATGTATTTTTAGTTTGATTCGAGATCATAGGAAAAGTCGAATCAAACTAAAAATACATTTTCATACATTTAAGTATTAAAAAGATCAACTATAAAATATAAACTTCAATATTAAAATATAACTTCGCACGGTTAAAAGAATTGTTTAAACATATGTAAAAACAATTAAAAAAAAACACATGTCTTTAGTATTAGCTAATAGCTAATTTGGACATACGGTAAACAAAGGAGAATATAAATAACACAAAAATAGTTGGTAAATTTCATCTGTACTCAATAATAAAAATCAACTGTATGTTAGCATAAAATAGCTTTTTCCGTTGATTTGTGAGTTAAATAGAGATATTTACAATTGGTATTTCGGCACAAAGAATGTTGATGAAAGTCGTAGCTGACCAGAAAATGCATTCCATTCGGCTGGTGTCTAATAACTTTTTCTGTGCATTCTCCATGTTTACTTAAATTAAAAAATAAGGAAAAATTTTTCATTTGAAAAAACTTTTCCTATGATCTCGAATCAAACTAAAACTACATTTTCATACATATAAGTATTAAAAAGATCAACTATAAAATATAAACTTCAATATTAAACTAAAAATATTTATATTTTCATTTAGTTTAGGAAAAAATTTTATCATTTCATATAACATCAACTTTTTGTAAATATGATGAAGTATTTCATACAAATTTATAACAAGTTTTTCATAAATCATCATTTCATAAAAAAAATTAATAAAAACCTCTTACAAATTACTTATTTCGGTTGCAAAATTCTGCTGTTTGAAATTCTCATTAAGTTTGCATTTTTATTTACTTAAATAGTTCCCCAAAAAAATATAATTAAAAAAACGTAAGCCTATTAATGAAACTAATTCATAAATACGATGCAACTTCATCATAAATATGATTAAACTTCTTAATAAATATTGATCAAACTTCTTAAAGAAACACAGCATAACTTCCTACTAAGTAATGGAAAATGGCATAAAAAACAAAAATGTAAGTACTTACACATTGGTCAAATAATGCATTAATTTAATATGGGTACCCCCATGTTTAAGTATAGTCATAAGTAAGTACATACCAAGAAAGAACTAAAGTAAGTAGTTACTTGTAATAAGGGCTATTTGACCTGTGTTAGTACTTACAATTTTTGTTTCATATTCCATTACCCCGGTAATAGCATGTTTTGCTGGGTTATTTTTTTAAACAACTTCGGCGAATTTCGCCTAAATTAACCGACAAGTAATAAAATTTTAAGCCCGCCTTAGCTGTTTAATTCTCGAACCAAACATGTTGAGGGTTTACCAACGCAACCTCGTATCTCATAAACTACTAATTTTTAGGAGACAAAAAACAATGGCCTGTAATCATAGTCCCGCACTAAAGTCGGCTCTTTTTAAAAAGAACTTTAAATTAAAAACTTGTTATTATCTATTTTGCTATTATAGTCAGAATTAAAGCCAGTTTTAAGTTGAACCGGCTTTAAATGGGTATCACATCAAATTTACCAAATGCCCGCATACATTTTGTACTAAAAAAGAAGCAGGTGGCAACATTGATCAGCTGATTTTATATTTGACGAAAAAATGAAAAGTGTGAAAATAAAAGATTTGCAATTGCAAAATGTAAAAACGAAAAAACTTTATAAAAAAGGATTGAAAAGTGTATTTTTATTAATAAAAATTTATTAACTTAATAAATGTTATGCAAAATATCTTATTTATTGAGATAATTTTCCTTTTAATAATTTGCAATTTAAACATTTTTTTCACAAAAATTTTCATGGCGGAAAACAGCTGTTGTGTGTTGTTAAATTGGATAGAGTCAACTTTAGCTAGTTTTAATTTTAAAGCACACTTTAGCGATTAAAGTATACTTTTACTTGTCTATAGTATGCCTAAAGTATACTTTAAAGAAAAGTCGACTTTAGAACTCTTAAAGTATACTTTATTTTAACTATGATTATGCGCCAATGTTTTGAAATAAAATTGTGATATTTTTTAGGGATGAATTTTAAATTAAAAAAATTAATATGTTTTAAATGTTACAAGTTTATTGTAAAACGTCTTTTTTTGCCTTACCTAAAAAGTAGTAGATTTAGATATACGACGCTGCGACAGTTAACCCTCGATATGGTTTGAATCTAACTGCAAACAATAAGAGATTCAACCGATTAATACACTTAAAATAGTTTGTAAGTTGGAATAACATAAAATATAATTTACAAGAAATGATATTTCATTTAAAAACCGGTCTACTTAATGTTCATTTAAATCAAATGGCTCTTGTTATTTATTTTTAAATGTTGTTTAAACAACTGACACAACCGTAAAAAACAAATGATTTAATCAGTTAAAATAAATTTTAAAATTGTACCTACCAATTCCTTAAAAAATAAACGATTTAGTCATTTCAAATTGTTTCCGTTTTTATATTTTTTATTTATTTTTTAATCTAGAATGTGTGTGTTTATTAATTTCTTCTAATTTGAATTGAAATATTTTTGTATGTAAACAAACAATTTAAAAAAAAAGCAAATTGGGATGTTTTTAATATTTTTTTAAAACAGACAGCAAACAATATTTAAATTTGTAATAACTGTAACATACACAAATAAACAACAAATTTCCGTTTTGTGGGTAAGTTTTTATTAAATTTCAATAAATGAAAAAAATAAATGAAACTGAAAGAATTGGTAAATGATAATAAATCATTTCGAACAAATGTATAAAAAAGTTAATATAGATATTTGTTTGAAAAATAAATGTATATTCCTTTATTTGTACAATATATGGAACGGATTTTTTTTATTAAACTACAAGGAGTAAACTACATAATATTCTGAGTATATATATCATATATTTTAACCGTTAAGCATAGTATTTTTTTTTTTTTCACGTGAAAAAATTTCGTTCAAACTTTAAAGGCATAAAATTGCAATTTATGTTGTAAAAATTAATAGTTTTTAGTTGCAATAAGCCCAAAATATTGCTTTTCACCAAAGAAATAATTGTCTTCTATATAAAATTTACTTAATGACAAATTATACAATTTTAGGTAAAAAAATATTTTTTTTTCACGTGAAATTTAATAACTGTTGTTTATTTTAAATCGTAAATATTTTCAATTATTTATTTTATTATAAATTATTTTTTTTTATTTATTTTTCTTTATTCGATCTTCAATATTATATTATTCTTTTTAAATTGAGTTTAAGATCTTTTTTACAAAAAAATAATGATTATTTATTATTTTCTTCCAATATTTCGTCTCCACATTGGGTGACTTCAGTGAAATAATATAAAAAAAATTATATTATTTCCCTGAAGAAGTCACCCAATGTGGAGACGAAATATTGGAAGAAAATAATAAATAATCATTATTTTTTTAAAAAGATCTTCAACTCGATTTAAAAAGAATAATATATTATAAATTATTTTTTAATTTCAAACAAAAACCTTAAACTAATTAAATAATCATCACTTCGAACGATAAACGAATTTGCGATTTATTCAGGGTAGGCGTATTTTTAAATTATTATTTTTCAGCCAATTTCAGAGTGGTCCATCGGAGTGTTAGGTTGGGATACTTTTATTTTTAGTGTCATATTACCTATTTGAAGTGGAATGATGTTTACAAACTAAAATATATTTATGTTTGAAGAATGCTTCCAATTTTTTATGTTTCTAGACAAACATTATCATGTTTGTATTTTAGTCATGTTTTGCCATCTTAACATAAATATACTTGCAAGTTTAATTTTAGCATTATTACATTTGTAAGATTCAATAAAACATATATTTGCAAACACGGCTAATTGATATAAATATAACTAGAGTGGTACTAAATCGTTCAATTTGGTGACTCAGTTATTATTGCTCAATTGGAATTAGTGAACAAGTTGGTTAAATTTTTGTTTTTTATTTTTATCTGGGACTGAACAGCATGTCGTGTTCTGTATTATTAATGTTTCACATGCTATTTAATTTCATAATTTTTTCATAAAGCAAAATTGTGTTTTTTTTTCTTGATTTGGAACAAAAATATAATTAAAAAGAAATACAAATGAATTAAAATGAATAAAAAGAACAAAAAGACTTAATAATGGTGAACTATTGCTTATATCGATAAATTAATTAAATATGTCAATTGAACTATTTCGAACTATTTGGTTTTAGTGAGTCAATTGAAAAAAAATATTCGTGTGTGATGAAAAAAGTAATTAAAATAAAAAAAGTGTTTGAAATTTAAAATAATAAAATTACTTTCTACATAAAATTCTAGAATTGGAATTAGTGTATTTAATTGTATTACTTCCCTGTAGGAAATGTCGATAGTAAAACTGTACTGATTCACTATTGACTTTGTCACCAGTACTACTGACTAATTATGCCCCAGTCAAAGCTCTCTGCTGTAGACATTTAACATGTGCGTGTCATTGCGAATCCACACAACTATTGACTAGGTGTAGACATTGGAACTAGAGATTCTCTAAAACATTTTAGTAATTCTAGTCTAAACTTTTGGAACTTTTTACCAGATGTCTACACTAGGAAGGAAATAAGTTTAAACAGGTGCATTTATTTTGTTAAATTAAATATTTTATTAATACATTTTTTTTATAAATTTCATTAAATTAAAAAAAAATTTCGTGCAAATTTAATTTTGGAGTAGACAAATCATCAGAAAACTGCTTAAAATCATCCACAGGCTCCGTAAAATCTTCATCAGGCTCCACAAAATCTCTACAGTTGCAACTTTCACTAAAAATTGTTGCCTCTTTCTCGTTATTTTTATTTTTATACAAAATTGATTGTTTTTTCACAAGTGTTTTGTAATTTCTTTTGCTCATTTTTTCAAATTTTTATATTTACCCTTTAAATTAATTTTTCTTTATATTTTTATTAAAAACTTTAATTTTGCGTGCATCTTTGCACATGTATTTTCAACAAAATAAAACAATAAAAAAATAAAGAACAAGCACAGCTTTGCAGCTGCATAAAAGGAATGTAAAAAGTATAGACGCTTTGTGGACATGTCACCAAAAAGTCACCCAAAATAGTCGACAAAAGTGGTGACTTGTAGACACTTGACCCCAGGCTTCCTACAGGGTTATTTTATAATAAAACTATTATTATTAAAAGTATTTTTTATGTGTTTATAAAAATATTGGGTGTTACACATTTTGTTTGTCTTGACTTATAATATTCTTAGTTAAAAGCAGTTAATAAATGACAAACAATAGATGTATTCATTTAATATAGACACAACTTTGAAAGTTAAATTAATACAACATATTGCGTGGCTTTTATTAATAATTGTTATGTAACCTAATATATTACATGTGTTTTACATGTAAACAAATTATGCTTAAGATAAAAATATTTGATGTTTGTAGGCAAACATGTATATATGTTTGTATATATATTTGCAGGCAGAGGCATTTCATGTGTTTTTTAAGAAAAACCACGGCGAACATGCCTCAAAGTTCTTTCAAACATATTTATTTTACCAGCAGAAATATATTTTGGGACAGGCCGTTTATTTTTCAGCGTATGGTAAAACACTTATTTAGGACGCTAAGTCAGCAATTGCGAGAAGCGTTTTGACTGTATTTGTTTAACAAACCTTTCAGTAGTTTGTAAAACAAACACTGACAAATTATTGGGTAATACCGTTATGTCAATGTTTGTAAAGATTGTTTTTGACCCACATCAACCATAACAGTAACAACTAAATGTTCATACAACAATCTGCACCTGTTTTACCTTTGTTAGCAGAATACTACAGTATTTTTTAAACATTTATATAAAAAAAAAACAAAAGAAACGAATTGAAATAAAAAATATTTGCATTTAAATAGAATTCTTTTAAGCAACTCTGTTATTTTTTAAACATGCTTAGACCTTATAGTGTCCCTTAAAATACGTATTATCGAATTTTAATGATAACATTGCCCCAGTTTGATTGCGCCGTGGTCGCAAATGTACTAATTTGAATAAAATTTCCCCATGGAAAACGTTTAGCGATTCCGAAAGTTCATGAGTTTTTGAAAATTTCAAAATAAATTTTAATAACTTGTGAAATATCGTTTCTATGTAATTTTGGTATTTTGAAAATATAAACCTTTTTTAAATCGTTCCAATGAT
Organism: Eustalomyia histrio; assembly: GCA_949748255.1. NCBI lineage: Eukaryota > Metazoa > Arthropoda > Insecta > Diptera > Anthomyiidae > Eustalomyia > Eustalomyia histrio. The sequence continues at coordinate 42,640,003 of OX456525.1, read as the reverse complement.
TTTCAAGTTGTTGCTATTTGATTTTTACTAATAATCGTATTTTTTCGCACATTCGGAAAATTTTCTTTTAATTTTAAAATCGATAAACGTACTTCCAAGCGGAAGTACGTGCTATTACGGAATGTGTGAGATGGATTGAATCGAATATGGGGCCAAAGGGCGATTAGGGCGATATCAGCTAGTAGGGTTAAGTCCAGAACCTTGCTGGACTGTATAAGAGTTTTCCTCTGAGGGCAGGATCCATATTATATGGGCCACTCGGGGATAGCCGGGAACGAGAGGGACAATACACTAGCCGTCGGGGGAGAACTCGAGGCAGTTAACTTGGCGAACGCAAAACCGTTTGAGGCAACGAAAGCGGAATTGAAGTCGTGGACAAGAGAAACCCACTCGACCTGTTGGAACAACGGGACGGTGGCCAGGACCACTAGGATTTTGTGGGGTTGCCAGACGAGAAGAGGACAAGAGGCCTCCTTAATGGAAGTACTTACACTTTGGTCAAATAACATATAATTTTAACATGGTACTGTCATTGTAGGTAAATGGTTATCCAAAGCTTAGGAGTATAGACATAAATAAGTCATTGCCAAGAAAGTATTGAAATAAGTAGTTGCTTGTAATATTGAAATTACTGGTTAGCAATCGGGACTTAAATAAACACATACCTGTAATGAGTAAAATAAGTAATACATAAATAAAAGTATAATTAGAGCATGGGAAAATATTATTTGGGTACAATATTAAAAACTAATATATAATTATTTTTTTTCATTTATGTTTAAATATGTACAAAAATCCATACTCCAATGTAAAAATCGAAATATATATATGATCATACAAGATCATACACGTCCAGCCAAGGCACAAGATATGACCATAAATCTATGATGGTATGTATCCTGACTGGTCATGCAGGATTACGGGCACAACTGTACCGGATTGGACGGGCAGATTCTGACGAGTGTAGAGCGTGTAGCGAGGAGAGCGAAACGCTGGAGCACTTTCTCTGCCACTGTCAGCCATTTGCAGAATTAAGATCCAGGCACCTCGGGGGCGATGTTATATCGGACTTGGAATACCTGAGGAACGTCGACTGGAAAACCTTGAGGAGTTACGTCCGAGAAACCAGGTTTCTGAAAACCGGACGTTAACAATCTTCATGTTCTTAGGGAGCGCACAACAGGCCCAGCAGGGGCCTAGGTGTATATCGTAGCAATATGAGGTTGCATTTCGATGCTTCTTCCTCCTTTCGACCTAACCTAACCTAATAATATTTTGAAAATATTGCAGGAAATATTAGCAAAACCTGGAATTTAATTTTTTTAAGAGAAGCAACGCTCTGTAAATACTTTCTGTGTATGAAAAAAATGCCATAGAAACGACAGCAACATATATACAAATTATTTAAAATTTCGAAAATTTTCAAAAACACGGTAAAAAAGAAATTTCCTGTTTAAATTTTTATATTTTAGATCAAATAGAACAAAACTGGTGTATGTTTGCATCGAAATTCGACATATTAATTTAAGAGACACCTTACTATTATACACAGCATATTTTTTATTGCTTGGATGAACCCAAAAAAATAAATTCATATTTTTTTTATCTCAGCAAGACTTTCTATTAGGAAATAATGGGAACTGGAAGAAAACAATAAATATTGTAAGTACTTACACTTTGGTCAAATAACATATTATTTTAACATGGTACTGTCATTGTAGGTAAATGGTTATCCAAAGCTTAGGAGTATAGACATAAATAAGACATTGCCAAGAAAGTATTGAAATATGTAGTTGAAATCACTGGTTAGCAATAGGGACTTAAATAAATACATACCTGTAATGAGTAAAATAAGTAATTTAAAATATAAGTAAAATTGGAGCATGGAAAAATATTATTTTGAATTAAAAGTTTATAAAAATTGGGTACAATATTAAAAAATAATATTACACGCAGAGAAAAAACATGGTTGCAATATGATCACTGCTACTATATTCTGCTTGCTGCAATCGGGTATGGTTGTCACAACCAAGTTATTGTTTTTCTAACCATCAACATGGTCGCTACCATTACTATTTGGTAAATATTTTACTATTTTATGATTATCACCTTCCATTTTATATCATGATTGGCTGTAACCATACTGTAGTAGAAATTCTGACTATGAAAAAAATATGATAATTATGCAAAGATAAAATGCTGACAACAATCAATAAATAATTATGCATCAAATAAAACATGACTTTAACATTTACAGTCAGAATATTGTCTTGTTTTCATATAAACCAACATTTTTTCAGTACAGTCAGTTTGTTTTTACTACAAAATGTCAGAAATATTATTGTTTACTAAAACTGGACAAATATTAGATGGGTAGAAAATACCTTTCACATGTCATTAAAACATTTTTACAATTGACCCATTAAGAAGATTTTTTTAAAGGGTTTTTTTTCGAAAATTCCTTATACATATTGATTATTTACACTAATCAATATTCATTGCCTTTCTTTGAAAAAAAAATTCATAGATTATGAAGAAAATACTTAGATTCTAAAGACTTTTTGTAGTAGAAATATTATTAGATTCTAAAGAAAATTTTTTAAAAACTTTCTAAAAAAGTCTTAAAAATATCAAAGATTTTTTTATTAAAAAAAGTCATTAGAATTTAAAAAAAGTTTTTAGTATTTTTCTTACTATGATCACGTGCGATCATATTATGATAAATTCAATATAACATGTTTATTTAGGACAATAATATGGTAATTTTTGAATCATAATATAACTGTAGGAACCATATTATGGTAAAAATATGGTTATTTTATTATCATAATATGATAACGATATTATAGTACAACTATGATTGTCACAACCATAAACCCATAAATATATGATGCTCTTTGAATATGATTGCCCCAACAATGTTTTTTCTTTGCGTGTATTTATTTTTCTTCATTTATGTTTAAATATCCGAGTAAAAAAGGCCTCATCTATAATATATTTTCATATATATTTACATATGTCAGTCATATATTTATAAATTGATTTTTATAAAAGTAAATATGATTTATGTGATAAGATATTGTATATGTTATATGTTATATCATATAAAATTGTATATAGCACTATATAAAATTATATATAGCTTACACGGCACCATATTTACTTATATATGATTTACACAGAACTATATATACTTATATATGGCTTATAAGAACCATATACAATTATATATGCTATCTTATATTTGAGATATAATAATATTCAAATTATCAAATATATTTTTCAATTTGGTATGAAATATAATTGTATATGGTTCAATATATGGTCCAATATAAGAAATATTTGCAAACAAATTTGTGATATTGTCATATATAGTTGCATATCTAGATTATTATTAATATGATATAAGATACAATTAGAAATAAGAATATGAGGTACCATGTACCATGGTTTCGAGTCCCAGCCAGGAAGATCAATTTATTAGTGTTTTATTACTATTTTTTTAAAAAACTTTAAAATTTTAACTTATTTCGGGACAACCCCAAAATAATTTTTGATGTAAGATATAATTATCCTTGTTTCCGAAACTCCTCCAAGTGATAAAAATTTATATATATTCTTTTTTTTTTTGTTTTAAATATATTATTTATCTACATTTTTTCTCAGTCCATAAGATATTAATATATATATATATATATATATATATATATATATATATTCATTATGCATACTTTGAAGACATCTGTATATACAGCCAAAAAAGACCCCGTAATATGAGCTGCATCCAGTAAAATGTCTTCAGTGTAAACAGTAGAATAATGAAAAGTTTGTGGACAGTCCCCAAAGTAACAAAATGTCTTCATAGTAACTTGTGGAACGAAATCCCGTCCCCGCAACATGCGCTATGCACATATATATATATATATATATATATATATATATATATATATATATATATATATATATATATATATATATGTGCACAGCACATGTTGCGGGGACGGGTTTTCGTTCCAAAAGTTACTATGAAGACATTTTGTTACTTTGGGGACTGTCCTTAAACTTTTCGTTATTCTACTGTTTACTCTGAAGACATTTTACTGGACACAGCGCATTTTATAGGGACTTTTTTGGCTGTATATACAGATGTCTTCAAAGTATGGGCAATGCATATATATATATATATATATATGTGCACAGCGCATGTTGCGGGGACGGGTTTTCGTTCCACAAGTTACTATGAAGACATTTTGGTACTTTGGGGACCGTCCTCAAACTTTTAATTATTCTACTGTTTACACTGAAGACATTTTACTAGATACGGCGCATATTATAGGGACTTTTTTGGCTGTATATACAGATGTCTTCAAAGTATGCGAAATGAATATATATATATATATATATATATATATACATTGAGCATACTTTGAAGACACCTGTATATACAGACAAAAAAGTCCCTATAATATGCGCTGTATCCAGTAAAATGTCTTCAGAGTAAACAGTAGAATAACGAAAAGTTTAAGGACAGTCCCCAAAGAAACAAAATGTCTTCATAGTAACTTGTGAAACGAAAACCCGTCCCCGCAACATGCTCTATGCACACATATATATATATATATGCATTTCACATACTTTGAAGACATCTGTATATACAGCCAAAAAAGTACCTATAATATGCGCTGTATCCAGTAAAATGTCTTTATTGTATACAGTAGATTAATTAAAAGTTTGAGGACGGTCCCCAAAGTAACAAAATGTCTTCATAGTAACTTGTGTAACGAAAACCCGTCCCCGCAACATGCGCTATGCACATATATATATATATATATATATATATATATATATATATATATGCTTTACCCATACTTTGAAGACATCTGTATATACAGCCAAAAATGTCCCTATAAAATGCGCTGTGTCCAGTAAAATGTCTTCAGAGTAAACACTAGAATAACGAAAAGTTTAAGGACAGTACCCAAAGTAACAAAATGTCTTCATAGTAACTTGTGGAACGAAAACCCGTCCCCGCAACATGTGCTGTGCACACATATATATATATATACTAGCTGACCCGGCAAACGTTGTTCTGCCTAGGAATAGGATTACATTATTATCTAGATAGCTCGCACAAAGCTTGAATATTCTCACAATAATAGTACCCCAGATATGCAATAATAAATTTGTACTTCGTATGGGAGGTGCCACGCCCATTGCTTGGATCCCCCATATTTTTTGGAAGATTATGAATATTATTATCAAAGAAGCTCACACAAAGTTTGAAGACTCCCACTTTAATAGTACCCCAGATATGCAATAATGAATGTTTTCTTCGTATGGGAGGTGCCACGCCCATTGCTTGGATGGCACTCATTTTTTTGGGAGATTATGAGTATTATTATAAAAAAAGCTCACACAAAGTTTGAAGACTCCCACTGTAACAGTACTCCAGATATACAAAAATACATTTTTACTTCGTATGGGAGGTGCCACGCCCATTGTACCCATATAGGTCAATTGTGAATCTAAACCATTCAGGGATCAAATAAAACAGACACAACAAATTTCATCGAAATCGGCCCAGCCGTTAAGGAGGAGTGCAGTCACTAACACACGTACAGGAGAATTATATATATAAAGATATATATATATATGTGCATAGCGCATGTTGCGGGGACGGGTTTTCGTTTCACAGGTTACTATGAAGACATTTTGATTCTTTGGAGACTGACCTCAAACTTTACATTAATCTACTATATACACTGAAGACATTTTACTGGATACAGCGCATATTATAGGGACTTTTTTGGCTGTATATACAGATGTCTTCAAAGTATGCATAATGAATATATATATATATATATATATATATATATATATATATATAATTATATGTTACTTATCTGATTTTCTAAAATTATATTTATAGAAAATCAGATAAGTAACATACAGAACCAATTTAGTCATGATATGTAGAAAATTTTCCCAAATTTCCGAATATATAATTATATATCCCGAAGATATAATTATATATAACACTATTATACGAAAATTATAATCTTATAAAGTCATCCACACACAGCTGAGTGCTTAATAGAGCATTCAAAAAACCGGCCTTTTGAAAAAACCGGTTTCGGTTTTCTTCGAAAAATAGAATTAAAAAAAACCGGTTTCGGTTTCGGTTTTTGCAGAAAAAACCGGTCAACCGGTTTATCGGTTTTTTTTTTTAATTTGGATGAAAAGCTTATATAATTTGTTAATTATGTAAAAAAAAACAGAAATTTAATATATAAAGTAATAAAAATAAAAAAATACATTCTTTGAAAAAAAAAAATTATTTTTTTATTGTATTTCATTTCAACATTTCATTCATTGGTTTTAATATTTTTTAATACAATATCTTAAAAATTAATATTATAAAACTATATTCATATCAAATAAATAGAGATCATTAAGTTTGTAAATTGGGTAAAATTAGGTGCGTTAGTAATTTGAACGTTTAAAACGTGTGGCATTAAATAAGTTTTTTTAATATTACATTTTAAATATGTAAAAAGAAAATCTATTTTTCACTTGTAAAATAATATTTTAGAAATAATATGAAATTTAAATGTTTCGTTTTAAGACGATTTTTTTGTTTGCTTTTGATTAAGCTAGAAGTGAAAAATACTCTTCCAGTAATAGTAGATGTTGGACAAATAGTCAAGAAACAATTATATAAATTTTCCAACTTTTCAGTTCTTTCGTCGCATTTATCAAGATATATGAAATCATCATATAATGATGAATGATTTTATACAGTATCTTTTTTAGGATTTTGGATACTGTTTATTGTGTTATTTAGATCAGAAATTAAACTATTTGAATTTGGAATATCCAAAGTAATGTCTTCATCGGAATCTATCAGACTTACATCTAAATCTTCATAACCAAATAAACGATTATAAGTCTTCGGAAAAAATAAAAAAACCAAGTAACCCAGTTGGTGATGTAATTAAAAAAACCGGTTAACCGAACAAAAAAGACCGGTTTTCGGTTTTCTTCGAATTTACAAAATATTCGAAACCGATCGGTTTTTAAAAATAAAGAAACCGGTTGACCGGTTTTCGGTTTCGGTTTTTGAATACTCTAGTGCTTAACTCACTACAACTCTGGAATGCCTGAAATAGGTCACTCCCTTTACCAAGATATTGCTGGGATATTTTAAAATTTGTTTAAATAAATAATTTAATAAATTATACCCGTATTGTAGCAATAAAAACTTAAGTATTCTTCACCAATTAAGGAAGCAGTCATTGCTTAAGTATTCAACGAAAATGGAATGCAAATGAAAGTACTTGATTGGGTATTCAAATTACTGTACTTTATTTCTGTTGGAGTGAACGAGTTACGCCCCTGTGGGAAATGAATCTACTGCATGACACGCCACGTGACTGGTTCATTGGGACAGTGACCGGTCCTCCGACCGGTTCTTTTATATTAAAGGGACCTGTCACTTCAATAATATAAAAGAAAGGAAAAACAAAACAAAGACTACAAGAAAATCAAAGAAAAAATGGATATTAAAAACCACTAATACTACGAAAAAAAACTTTGTACCAATTTAATAACATGCCCCCGAATTACCGGTCACGGTATAGGTACTTTAAAGTCAACTTACTCATCCTACGGGGAATGATGTAATTATATATTGACTAACAAAATGTAAACTTGCAATAAAAAATTGTAAACTTGCAAATCAAAAAAATCAAATAATATACATTTTATTTAATGTAAATTTAAAATTTTTATTAAATTCAAATAAATATATTCAAAAAATAATAATAATAATATATCAATAGCGAGGAAATGTGATTCTTCGAACCTTTTTGTTTTTACTAGTGTGGTCCCCTTGGAAATTTTAAATTTATATTTTTTTCGAAAACCTTTATCAAATTTTTCGCCCCAAAAAATTTAAAACTAAAAATCTAACTGAAAGTAAGAATACGTTAAAGTGTTTTTAAATTTTTGCATTTTCAATTTATAAAATCACTAAATTTGCTGCCCAAAATTTTATAGTTTTTGTTGCCAATCAATGTTTAGTTTAACGTAAAATAATTTAGGCAATTTTTAATTTTTTGACTGTTTAAAATTATCTCTATTACTATTTATACAATACAGAACTAGTGCAAAATAAAACGTTACGTGACTGGCTCAAATGTACATACCACAGGACTGAGGACAAGTAATTAATAAAAAACTAGTTATATTTTAATCGCAATGTGTTATATCGCAGAACTTGTAGGGAATGCACAGTTTGGTAACATATCACTTGACTGTTGCAAATGCACATGACTCAGAGCAAACGAAAAATTATTAGCATGTAACCTGTCAATATTTCTTCCATGTATATCAGATTAAGAACGCGTTTTTGAACGAATCCATAAACTTCAGTCGTTGAATTTACCTGCAATGTTAATTATAAAAGTTTTTACAAATTATCGCGAATCAAATCAAAAAACAAATTATTCTATCGAAACAAAATTAATTCAAAATAGTTTAAGTTAAATCATATCACATTTTATTCAATACTAAATAATTCCTTAAAAGTGATTAAAAATTAATTACATACTCGTGAAAAATGTTTTTTTAAATTAATTCAGAAAATGGATTAACATAATTTAATCATATAAATAATTAAATGAATTTTGTAATAAAATTTTAACAATTTTAAGGGAAAAGAGTCGTCGATCGAAATTTTCAATAACAAACTTTGGATTATAAGGGATAACATCCCCTTAAGTGTTTCTTAATAAACCCATGTGTTGTGATACCTATTAGCCAGTTGCAACTAGCTGGGTTTGCCTGTCATTGACACTAAATGATGCACATTGGCTACACATTGGTGTTATATTCCCAGCAAAAATAAATGGTAGTCATTCTGTGACTATAACTTCTTTCATTGCTTCCTAAACTTCAGTTGACATTCTTTTATGATTTTTTGGTGTTATTCTAAGGCACTTCCAAAAGAATTCATGTGTTCATATTTCAAATGCAGTGATCTGGATATAAACCCGATACATACCTTAAAAAATCACTCTTCATTACTTCTAAATCATAAGTTATAGTATATCGTATATTTTTTGAATCTAAAGCAAATATTCAAATTGAAAAAATAGTTCTGATGAACTTTTTTTAATTTTTTATTAAATCAATTTTTATATTTTAGTTTAAAATTTCATGAGGGTTAAAATTAATGCAGTTTTGCAATTTTTATAAAAGTTTTGAAAAATCAAGAAAAATAGATTTTTTTTAACCTTTAATTGAAACTAGCTGGCCTGTCAATTGCATTTTTTTCAGCCTTAAATATTTATGACGAGGCAATCTGTGCATTTTTGCATTATGTTTATTATTTAACACTACACCATTTCCAGTTCTGAATTAAGAATTTATCAAAATAATTTTAAAATTGTGCAAAAATTATTTCATATTGCCCAAAAATGCTTTAAAATTGTGCAAAAATTATTTAAAATTGTTCAAAAATATTTTAAAATTGTCTAAATATTGTTTCCAAATTGTAGAACCAGTTTATAAATTATCCAAAAATATTTTAAAATTTGTCTAAAAATTCATTAAAATTTTTAAAAAATGTTTCAAAAATACTTTTATACTAATGCAGAATTATTTATTTGTTTTAATCAAGAGTATTTGTATATCAATGCATAAATTTCTCTTCTTTAAACTTATTTTTCTGCATTCTTATGAATTAAATTTTCATCAAAGCTTAAATATTATATGAACATTTCCCACTCATGCATCAGAATATCCAATCATTGCATTTTCATTGCTTCCTTAGAGTAAAGTATGAGTAATGCTAGTAGCTACATTTGAATACTTCCATCCTATGACACGCTAATGTTAAATTTATCGATGAAACCATTAGAAAAGAAGTGATGCCTTTGCCACAGTAGTGATAATTTTATTGCTTCTTTGGCAGCTTCATTTTTGCTGGGTTCATTCCTCTTTAGTTACATGATATATCTAGAAAGGTCTAGTCAAGCGTCTGCCACCATTTCAATATTTGGGACATTGCTAATTGTACAGCTATTACCACTTTTTCAGACACTGAATTATATTATATACTAGTTTTGTGACATGACCCTCATTCAGCTAACACAGATTTACCACTTTTGATCAATCGACCCTTCATTTTTTTTCTTAAGCCTCACTTTACAAGCCACGGGGTAGGGTGTTTACAGATCGGTTCTCTTTTAACCGATCATCTGGCAGCTTACATGGTGGGTTCTTTCAGACCGGATTGCATCGGTCACAGGGCTGGTGCTTTAACAACAACTGAACTCCTTTTTCCCACAGTGTCGATTTTGGCATTTTTTATTATTTAGTTAATCGAGTAAAATTTCTAAAGTACTCGAATAACTCGAATAATTTTAAAAATTAGTGTAATAGTATATTTAATAACTAAAGTATTTGTAACCGTCAATTAATATTAGAAATAAATCCAAAATAATTTTTTCTTTGGCGGCAATTAAGCCCTTTTTATCTATTACTGGCAAACAATTAGAAAATTATAGATTGCATTTTCAACACATTCCTGATTAACCTTTTGTCAAATGATAAAAACAAAATCACATAAAGGAAAGTAAGTAATTTTTTGGCTGAAGTGCACTTTGTAGGGCGTTGCTCAAAGTAAATTTAAAAATTTATTTTGAGCAACTTCTAGGTCAATTTAAGACCCCTTTGGGACGAATTCCCAAGAAAATTAAAAATTTTTTAGAAAATTCGCGCAATTTTTCGAAAATTTTTTTTTCCGGCGCCGCCTTTACATGTGACTCCCTCTAGATCCATTCAAGGCCCCTTGGTAAACCCCTTGGAAAACCAAATACTATTTCCACCAACATTTGTGTTTGCTTACAAATTTTACCAGTGTTTTCATTTAAGTCGTTAAAATTACAAAAAACTACAGATCTAAAAAAAACACGAAAAACCAGCCATGTTAAACCTAACTTTATATTTGTATTTTCAATAAAAAATCCGGATTTCAACAAAATCAATAACTTAAATTCCTTATTATTAAAAAAATGTTCGTAAAGAATATTAAAGAATTTGTTGCATGCCTTACTAGGGATCATAGGACTAATATTTAGCTCTCTGTTAAGTGTTATGAAATATTCAACAAGTGTGAAATATTTCAATTTATAACTTTTTATTGCCAGCATTTTTAAAATGAACATAAAATTTAACACAATATTATTAGCTAATCTTAATCCTAAATACCTAAAATATCTTATTTAATACTAACATTACCTGTCTATAAAAGTTTTACAATATTTTTTTATTATTAAACGACCACACACATGCATAATATAGGTGAATGTGATAAAAAAATATTATGAATAAAAATATTTAAAAAAAACATAAATATACACTTAAAAAAGTTTGTAAGTTAAAATAACTGAAAATATCATTTAAAAGAAATGATATTTCATTTAAAAACCGGTCTACTTAATTTTCATTTAAATTAAATGCCATTTGTTATTTATTTTTAAATGTTGATTAATCAACTGACACATCCGTAAGAAACAAATGATATAATCAGTTAAAATAAATGTCGAAATTTTACCTACAAAATCCTTAAAAAATAAATGTTTTTTTTTCATTTATTTGAAATTATTTCCGTTTTTGTATTTTTTGTTTTTTTTTTTAATATACTCGTACAATACAAAATGTATGTATGCATATGAAGCTATAAACACGTTTTGTGTGAATGTGTTTGTGTATGTATGTGTGTTTATGAAGTTGTTGTAAATTGTAATGAAAAATTTTGTATATATACAACCATTTTAAATAAAAAAACACATGGAAATTTTTTGAATATTTTTTTCATTTATTTTTTTTTGAAACAGACAGCAAACAAAATTTAAATTTGTAATAACTATTACGGACACAAATAAACCACAAGTTTCCGTTTTGTGGGTAAATTGTTATTAAATTTCAAACAAATGAAAAAAATAAATGAAACTGAAAAAAATCGATAAATGATAGTAAATTATTTCGAATAAATGTATAAAAAAGTGAATATAGATATTTCTTTAAAAAATAAATGTATCTTAATTTATTTTTAAATGGAACGGAAAACTTTTTTATTAAACTACAAACTGTTAACTACATAATATTCTGAGTGTATTAGTAGTTTCAAGCTCTCAGCCACACATTTGCAAAAACATTTACACACACACATATCAATCTGAGAAAATATCCATTGTTTAACAAATTTATATGTATGGATGTTGTATCAATTTATAATGCAACATTTATACATAGTATATCTTATGTTAACAACTACTACATGCCACAAAAATATTAAAAAACCAAAAAACTTTAAGGTGGTTTAATGTAGAAAGCACACATACAAACCTCACAATCACTCATTTGAACAGGTAATGGCAAATTCTATACACAAACATATTTTTTTTTATTTTTGCATATCCTCAAGTGATGTTCCACATCCCAAGCCAAACGAATCTTTTGGTAGTGGTTGTGTATTCGAAATACGTTTGTTTGGTGTTGGTTTTGTATGTATTTAAATACACATTGTTGTATTTGTGGCTTTTCTCTGCATGTACTATGTGTTGTTGTGATTTCGCTACCTCTCCTGTTTTTTTAAGATCATAAATCATTTATCTCATATACCTATATAAAGTACAATTATGATTATCATAATACAAAAAGGTATTTTTTTTATTAGGTTTTAAAAGCAAAAGCCAACAAAAAAAACTAATAAAATTTTTCTAAACGAAGTAATAAAGAACAAAAAATTGGTATACAGAGACGTATAAAAGGGGAAAAAAGTATTTTACACTATCTGCCTCTCACGCAACAATACCCACCTATTTGGTGATCGAAATCATAGTTTAAAAATTGTGTATTGTCCAAAAATCGTAAAGACACCTGCGACGTTATTAATAATTAAGTCGTTTTTTACAATCTCAAAAAAACTTCGGCTGTCCGACTGTATAATATCCTGCACCTAGTAAAGTTTATATCATATTCTGGAAAGCGGTTAAAATTCCGGGAAGTAGGCCGACTTTTTATTTTAACACTAACTAAAATTACATAAAAGCGATTTACGCAAATATAGGAGTGGTGGTATGGAGACATGCTTTTTTCTCCAAAATGATATTCACAACACAGCCAGATTATTTGGTTGACAGACAGAACCTGCCTATAGGAGATAGGTCTAAATTTTGAGAGATTCTAACCATTTTACAAAACTCACCTACTCAATGTTGTCCAGCCCAAACCTCTGGAGCAAGAAAGCCTAAATTTGGGATGTATGTTCGCTTTTCGGTGTACACGTTCGCTTAGATGATATTTTTGAAAATTCCTACAGGGAGGAGCAAACCACTTTTAATAAAAACTTACAATTTTTAATATGTTTGGGCTACATCACTTATAAGAGATAATTGGTAATTTTCGATATGTACATCGTAAAAATGGTGGTTCACAAGGCTAAAAGTCTCTCCCTTAGCGGCCTGCTCACACCGCTGGAGCTTAGAAAGTTGACATTCGTTATGAAGGCTCCACTTCCGGAGCACACATCAGCTAAGATAGCGTTTTCAAAAAATCCCACAGGGCAGGGCATGAAAGGAGAAAATTCTTGACGGCCTGCCACAACTGCTGGAGCTAGGAGCTTGAAATTTGGTACGGCATACACTCAGACGGGATTTTGAGAAATTCCTACAGCAAAAAGGGGAAAGTCTCCTTTGACGGCCTGCTCAAAGTCCTTTGTTTTGTAATCTGAAATTTAAAATATGCGTTCCCTGAGGAATGGGCTAACTTAATGATTTGATACATTTTGAAAGCTTCGTGGGGGGATCAAATAGTGAAGAGTCTCCTCCTTAACGGCCTGCGCAAAAAGATGGAGCTAGGAAGGTGAAATTTTGTATGGATGTTCTCCCTTAAGCTAAGATATCATCCATGACTGTAAAACCACTGGAACTAGGAAGTTGAAATTTGGCCCCTCCTCCGGTCCAAAACGGGGAAAGTCTCCCCCTTGACCGCCTGCTCAAACTTCTTTGGATAGAAACCTAAAATATAAAATATGTGTTCTCTGGTGTAGCTTATGAATAAGGTACATTTTAAAAATAGGAGTTTATAGGCGAAAAAACACCACTTAATGATCTGTTCAATGAACTGGAGCTATGAAGTTGAAATTTGGTATGTAGATTGCTACTCCAAAGTGGACATCAGGTAAGACTAGAGTTTTTGGAAAATGATAACGGGAGAAGCCAAAAAAAGTGGAAAATTGGATATGCATTCCCTGGAGTATTGGCTTACTTATTAATAGGGTAAATTTTACAATTTTCATCAGGCACGTAGTCAGAATAGGGGTTAAAAGGGCGAAAATCCGCCTTCTTAACGCTTGCCCAAACCGCTCGATCTAGGAAGCTAATAATTGGTATAAAGATCCCACCTCTTTTGTAAATATCAGCTGGATCTGGTCTGAAAGAACCGCTGGAACTAGAATGTTTAAATTTACAATGTAGGTTATTTCCCTGCGTGGACATCTGCTCAAATGGAATTTTTGGAAATTTCTACGAGGAGAGACAAGACGTGATTTTGGATATTCTTACGAGGAAAAGTGAGAAGAAGTTTCCCCTTGGCGGGCTGCCCAAACCGCTTTGGCTAGAAATCTGAAATTAAAAAAACGTTTTTTGAATTTTCTCCAGGGTCGTGGTAAAAATGTAGGTTTAAAGGGGCAAGTCTTTCTCTTAACCGAGAGGCACGATAAGGCCTTAATAAGGATTTGTCAGTGTAATTGAATGGATAATGAATGGAATTGAAACACTACACCAGAAGAGCTTGAATAGAATGAAACGGAGAATGAGTGGCATTGAATGTTACGACCTTTAGTATGGTTGACAAGCACTGCAATAAGTATATTGTTAATACTGTTATGGCATTATAACGGAGACAGTTTTTTTTTAATATTTTGGTAACAATTTTTTAGGAGCAAATTTATTTTAGTTAACTATATTACAGTCTTTTAAGGGCAGCATGGTACATAGAAAGTGTTTTTTTTTATGTTTTCCGAACTTTTTCCTCTAAAATTTTCACCAATAACCAATATGAAGACATATTACTGTCATTAATATACACGTAAAATAGTTTGTAAGTTAAAATAACAGAATATTTCATTTAAAAGAATTGATATTTCTACTACTACTAATTTCTAATTCGTTTTCATTAAATTAAATGCCATTTGTTATTTATTCTTAAATGTTGATTAATCAACTGACACATCCGTAAGAAACAAATGATATAATCAGTTAAAATAAATGTCAAAATTTTACCTACCAATTCCTTAAAAAATAAATGTTTTTATACCCTCCACCATATATGGTGAGGGTATATATCAGTTTGTTATTCTGTTTGTAACATGTCGATATATAGGTTTAAGACCCCATAAAGTATATATATTCGTGATCCTTATGCAATTTTAAGTCGATTTAGCGATGTCCGTCTGTCTGTCTCTCTGTCTGTCTGTCCGTCTGTCTGTTGAAATGGCGATCACGACGCGAAGACGCAAGCGGGGGTGCCTATTTTTACCCAGATTATTGAACATCCTCCCGAGCAGTTTGGTATTTAAAATGAGCAAAATCGGTTTAGCGGTTCAAAAGTTATGAGTGAAAATGTGAAGGTACCTCTAAATTTTCCATACAAATTTGTACAATTTTTCTGTATCTATTTTTTTTTTTTCTGTTAAGTAAGTAAAAATGTTATTAAGTCTTCTTATTGTTCGATTACATTTATTGTCTTACATACTAAGAGAATAATAACATTCTTAGAGCTATATGTGTGTTACTGTAATAACTAAGTTAACGTAAAAATGAACAATGTTAAAGTCGCTAACAGAGCAGACCTCTGTAAATAACATTGCTAAAACTAAATAACAAAAGTTTGTTACATAAATTGACAAAACATATTCATATTACAGTTCATGCAAAATTTACTATATACGTATATCATCTTCAGCCCCTATGGTGGAGGGTATTCAAAGATTCGGCACAGCCGAATTTAGACATTTTTTACTTGTTTATATTCATTTATGTGAAATTGTTTCCCTTTTTGTATTTTTTTTTTGTAATATACTCGTACAATACAAAATGTATGTATGCATAGCTATAGACACTTTTTGAATGAATGTGTTTGTGTATGTATGTGTGTTTATGAAGTTCTTGTAATTTGTATTGAAAAATTTTGTATATATATGTACAACCAATTTATTTAAAAAAACAAATTGAAATTTTTTGAATATTTTTCTTTGAAACATACAGCAAACAAAATTTAAATTTGTAATAACTGTTACGGACACAAATAAACCATAAGGTTTCGTTTTGTGGGTGAATTTTTATTAAATTTCAAACAAATAAAAATAAAAAATGAAATTGAAAAAAATGGTAAATGATAGTAAATTATTTGGAATAAATGTATGAAAAATTTATTATAGATATTTCTTTGAAAAATAAATGTATGTTCCTTTATTTTTAAATTTTTAAACTACAAACAGTTAACTACATAATATTCTGAGTGTTATAAAAACTTTTTTTACCGTTTTAAATATTGAATTTTGATCCATTTTTTAGTTTCACGTTTTTAAGAGCAATTTTTATCGGAATATAATTGATTTGTAGGGCCTCCTTTAAATATCAATTTGATTTAGTTTACCAAATCCTATAATTTTATTTTTTTTATTTATACTTAAACAAAAAGTATTCCAAAGAAAAAAGATTTTCCATTTTTTTTTTATGAAATTTGGATATGTGTTAGCAAACCTGACCGGAATGTCTCAATATTAAGACTATTTTAAGGATATAGAATTTTACCTTTTAAAGATAAACAAACAAATTAAGCCGCCTCTGTTTTCTGTTTCAGAATTTTACATTCAACAGTATTTTTATACGGGAAAAAATTCAAACACTTATTTTGTTAAACATATCATTTTCTTGTTAACATATTGAGATGCCCATACTGAATAACTATAAAATGAAAAAAAATAAGCACAAAAAAATGTTTGTCAAATTTTCTTAAAAGGAGTCACATTGAATGTCGTTAGCAAAAGAGGTCTCACATAAAAAAAGTCTCATTTTCTACAACTATAATTTGTAATTTTTGGCCAATTTAAGGCTTTGATAATCTTTTGTTGAGCACAAAATTTATGATACTTTAAAGGTCTCTAAAGCAGTTTTGGCCAACTCGTAAGTGTACAATGGGTCCCTGCTGATGTTATCATTAAAGTACATGAAACTAGAACTCTATATACTAACACACGTTCCATTTACTTTCTCTTTTTCGACAACATAAGAAAATGTTTAAGTATTTTTTTTTGCATTTACATACGTACACTCAAGGAAAAAACCTATATAAAACAGAAAAGCTACTAAAGATTAGTTAAAAATTACCTTGCAAAAACTGTTAAAATACACAGACTTTTTTCTTAATTCTGATAAAATATTAAAAGTAGCAAAAATAACCTTGTGCTAAATTTAAGTTAAAAGTAAAGTGAAAATGACAATTTATCCTGCAAAATCAGCAATAAAAAAATGGGTTTTATTAGTTGACAAAAAAAAAGCAGCAAAAAAAAACTGTTATTACTTATTTTAGTTATATTTAAGCAAAAATTAGTTAAATGCAGAATATCCTAATAAAATCAACAGAAGTGGTTTCTAAAAAATGGTAAACTGCTAATATTAGGTGGGTTATAGATTTTTATTTAGACAGACCCATTACCAAATAATGTGTAAAGTAATGCGTAGCCATAGGGGCTCATGGATTACTTTACACCTTACTCACTGATGAATTTTACAGGCGATGAGCCTCAAAGTAATGTATATACCCATTACTTTAGAGGTGATAATGTAAGGGGTTACTTATATGGTTACGAGAATGGAAAAAGTAATGTGTCTAAAAATAGATTTTTAAAAAAGAGGAATTTTTATTAAAAAAAAATTATTACAAATATTTTATTTATTTCATTGCTTTAAACTTAAATGAATTGTTGCGCTCAGTTTTTTCGCTAGTGTTGTCAAAACAAGCATACATTACGCTTTTGCTTACAAAAAAACACAAAGTAATGTATCTAAAAATAGATTTTAAAAAATATTTCAAATATTACTCTACATTTATAAATCATATATTACGTAATAAATGATGAGTAACTTATTACTTTATACTTGCAAATAATGAAAAAGGTAACGAGCTATCAGTACAAGATAACGCATGAGAATATCGCACCCATTACCAAAGTTTTGCTGGGGAATCCTTTTGTTGTCATGTTTTTTGTCTACTAATATTCAGCCAAAATTTTTAGCTTATTTTAGCTGCATAATTTATCATTTTCGCTTAATAAACTAATTTTTATTTTCACTGTTTTTATCTTACTAATATTTAGTAAACAAGATGATTTTACCTAATTCTTAGTAGTTTTGGCAATATTGTATACAATTTTTTTCTTTTAGTGTACATACTTTCACATTTGCAAATTTGGCTGGCAAAAGTAAAACGTTGGAAAAAAAAACTTTGTTTGAAGAAAAAAACCTATCAGAAAAATATATATTTTATTATTCCAGGTTTTGGAATTAAAACAACTCTCGTGCCCCCTTATCTAACAGCCGTAAGATTTAAAGCATGGTCAAGAAACATCTCTAACGAAAGGGCATAGGAAAGATCTGCATTCTTTTCATTGCCGCAGAGGTGCTTGGAAAGTGAGTTTTAGAGAAAACGACGTTTTCCGGACCCCTTCAGATCCTTTGGATTGCCCAGAATACTTTGATGCCTCACAGACGTTTTTTATGTCTACTAAGAATCGTTTCCAAGACTCGCCTTTAGCTCCATTACTTTCCCTCTTATATAGTTTCTGCACAATTTCTGCCCGCTTAAAGGAAGTTGTTTTATCCAGTTAAAATTCTAGAGATAGAAGATAAATTTGACTGTTTTTTGCTTTTTACTCATATTTGGTTTTTCTGCAATTTTTTTATTTTTTTATTTTTCAGTGTTTAGCTTTAAAGTAGCTTTTTTCTTAAGGTTTTTAAACTTTAAATTACTTTTTTTACATCTTTTGCCTCAAAGTGCAGTTTTCCCTCGCATGCGGTCCCTTAGAGTTTACCTTGGACCTAATCCTTACTTTTTAATACTGTACTTCTGTCCTTAGAAACGTGTGGTAGGGATGTGGTGGCTGATGACATGGTGAAGAGGAAGTGTTCTTCCATCTTGAGTATATTATACAGACGGCTCTGAGGGAGTTTACTATCTGGTAATTGGTATCAATCCTAAAAAAATTGGCGGATGTAATCTTTCACATTGAAATAACGATCGATAGTTATACACTGGCCGGCACTCCATATTCTTCCCTACTGGGGAAGCAGGTGGTATTGGCGTAGTTATATGAAATGCAACACTGCTCCCATCGAAAATCACCTGTTAATAGACTACTGTCAAATTTCGAGCAATTTCCGTCTCGTTGATTTTTTAAAAATGCAAAAAAAGTGAATTTCGATTGCTTATTAAACATTATTTTTTTGCGAAAAAAAACCGTCAATCAAACCAAGGAAAGCATGATAAACACTATGGGGACTCTGCTCCATCAATTTCAATGCTAAACAAGTAAAAAAGGGCTAAATTCGGCTGTGCCGAATCTTTGAATACCCTCCACCAAAGGGGATGAAGATGATATACGTATATACTAAATTTTGCATAAACTGTAATATGAATATGTTTTGTCAATTTATGTAACGAACTTTTGTTATTTAGTTTTAGCAATGTTATTTACAGAGGTCTGCTCTGTTAGCGACTTTAACATTGTTCATTTTTACGTTAACTTAGTTATCATAGTATGTAAGACAATAAATGTAATCGAACAATAAGAAGACTTAATAACATTTTTACTTACTTAACAGAAAAAAAAATAGATACAGAAAAATTGTACAAATTTGTATGGAAAATTTGGAGGTACCTTCACATTTTCACTCATAACTTTTGAACCGCTTGACCGATTTTGCTCATTTTAAATACCAAACTGCTCGGGAGGGTGTTCAATAATCTGGGTAAAAATAGGCACCCCCGCTTGCGTCTTCGCGTCGTGATCGTGATTTCAACAGACAGACAGACAGACGGACATGGCTAAATCAACTTAAAATTGCATAAGGATCACGAATATATATATACTTTATGGGGTCTTAAACCTATATTTCGACATATTACAAACGGAATGACAAACTGATATATACCCTCACCATATATGGTGGAGGGTATAAAAAGTAGTTTACAGATTTTCGTTGTGGTCGCAAAAGTACAAACGACGCTGAACGTTCTGGACGGCCAATTGAGATCAATACACCCGAAAATGTCGAAAAAATCCACGATATGGTGTTGGCCGATCGAAGAGTACAAGTGCGTGAGATTTTTGATGCCATAGACATTTCATATGGCAGTGCGGTTTCGATTTTAAATGATCAGTTGTATTTAAGAAAGCTGCCGGAAAAATGGGTACCGCGTTTGCTCTCTATTGGCCATAATGCACGGGTACACAAGTGTCTCAATGGCAAAAATGCCATTGCCCCCAGTGACTATTTCCAAACCTAAAGAAATGGTTCGGTGAAAAGAGATTCAGCTCCAAAGATGAAATTATTGATTAAGCAAATGCCTATTTTATGGACCTCGAAAAATCCTAGTTTTAGGAAGGGATACAAAAATTGGAGAAACGTTGGAATAAGTGTATTGAGCTAAAAGGAGATTATGTTGAAAAATATTTTTTTTTTGCAAAAAAAAACTGTGTTTTATTCAAAAAGTCGCGGACTTATTAATCCGCCCTCGTAGTCTGGCAATGATTGTGAACGCATTGGGGAATGGTATTTTTACATCGAATGTGGATCATATAACTTTGGTGGCTTTACTTTACTACCCATATGCTGACCAGGACCCATTGACTTATATACGGACCGAGTTGGCTTTGTAGTTTATTCCGAGGAGCTTGGGGTTGGAGCTGGCTCAGATATTGCCAGACCAACGAAACGTCATTCTTAAATTAGATGGTTGTGGGGTTCAATATTCGAAATGTATGGACGCAAATCATTGTACAATTACTCTGTTCGAGATGACTAGGATGATTGGGCAGGGATTGGCGTATTTTCATGACCTCAGTGATCTCTCGGAACTCCAACTGGTTCAACAGTGGAGTCTGATTGATCAATCAGACTCATAGCATCACAATGGACCTAAGAGTCTAAGTGTGCTGCTTCCCATGAAGCCGACCTAACCTAATAATAATTTTGTTAATTTTTTTTTCCTTTTTTAAATATTAACACTAATTCTTTGTAAAAAAAAAGCAGTACCATTTAAAGGTGAGTTCAAAATGGTTTAATTAACTAATGTTGATACTTCATTAGACATATCATCTGATTAATTGATAATTTATTTTTAGTCACTTGTGTAAACTATGTAATAAATTATGTAATTATCCTAAGTAAATAATTGATAATTATCAATTACTAAAAATATGTGTTTATAAACAGGTTAACAAAATACATATTTAACAGTACGGTTCTAACCATCAACGCAAGATGACAGCACAAAAAGAAAAATTTAATAAACACCATAATCTGCCACAACCATTATTGGAAAGCTTTTCTGTTTTATTCTATTTATGTAAATTTTTGGGCATAAGTTCACAGGATTATAAAGAATTTAAAAAATATAAACAATTAAAAACAACACCTAGTGGTAAAGTTTATGTTATAGTGACAACGATATTTATATTTTTAAACTTTAATCTAATGGTTCTGTTATTTGAGTCTTCGACTTATATAGCAGAAAAAAGTAAGTTCATTCAAGAGATCAAAAAAAATAATGTTTCTTAAAAAATGTTTTATTAATTTTAGGTACTTTATCATTAACCATTGGTTTTGTTTTAACCTATTTAAGTATTTTCACCTATTTATGTGACCGCATTATTGGACTAATGAAACAACAAAGCTTTGAGGATATTTTTCAAGATTTGGAAGATGTAGATGAGGATTTTATGGATATTAATATTATTTTCGATAACACAATTATTAAACGTCAAATTTTGATAAACATTATTGCGGCCGCTTTAATAGAAGGTGTAATATTTAGTTTTACATTTACTTTGTTAGTGGAAAAACATAATGTGACCGCCTGGTTATGGATATTCACTGCCTTGCCTACATATTTCAATACCTTAGATAAAATCTGGTATGTGGGTATTCTTTTTGCAATTAATGTGAGATTTGAGGCCATAAACAAGGAACTGGATAGGATGTCTTTAAAATTTGATAAGCAACGTAAAAAGGAGTACAATCTGAATTTTAGTCAAGCAAAAAATAAGAGTCAAAACAAATATTTTTCAAGAAATAAAATACAACCAGGTAGGATTAAGTTTATAATTTTAAATATATTATAAAATATTTGACAAAATTGTACTGATTCTGAAACTACAAATATCGATACACTTCCTCGATTCAATTGCCATTTATTATGAAGGGTGTTTTTTATTTTTTTGCTATTTGATAATTCAATGTAAATTTTTTCAGTGAAACAAAAATCCGTGTCTTGTAGCAATGTCAAAAATGCTTAGTAAGGCTTTCCATTTCACCATGAATAGACTAACAAACTAACAATGTGTTGCAATTATTGAATTTTATTATCAAAAATCGTGCTGTGTGAGAAATGTTTTTCTATCGAAAAACTGTCTTCAGCGGGGAAGCTTATTTTTGGCTCAATGGTTTCGTCAACAAAGAGAACAGCCGAATTTGGTCTTTGGGCCGGCGAATACATTGGACCGTACTTCCTCAAGAACGATGAAAATCGCAATGTTACTGTCAATGGAGCAAGTTACCGTGGAAAAGCTGGAAAATGTATGTCAAAATTGGAGCTCACTAATGGACCACCTACGGCTTAGCCGCGGGCAACAATTACATGAGATAATCCTTAAAAAGTATATGGCAAGCATTCATTTATCGCCCCAAATAAATATTCCATTCACTTGAGCAAATTTTCTGTAATTTTTTCAATTTTCAAAACCCAAACGGTTAAAAAATCCCCCAACCATACACTAATAATTTCCTATGCACTCTAGATAATTATCAAGATGGTAGTTAACCGTGCACTTCATCCCACTCGAGAGCACAGATCATATTACGACTGGTCGTTCATTTTCTAAATATTGGCAACCTTTCAGCATGAGGGAAAGATAACCGCACAGTACGTAAAGCTATTAGCACCTGTGCTGGTATTCAATCCGGCCTCGGTAACTTATTCATGTTGAGATCTACCAGAACACCTTTTACTGCACGAGCACGAAGGAAATAGTTGATTTCCAGCTTTCCAGCAAGAATAAATTTCTTGCAAACATCTCATTTAGCAGAAGGTAAGTCCTACTAACCTGGTCAGTAAATATTTGGTGATGCTTTATAAAATTTAGAATAGAGGAATGACCAAAAGTGTCACTGCCCTGAGGAGCAGCAAAAACTTTAGCATAAAAGAAGTTTTAACGTCTAAGTACTTTGAAACACTGAGTTCTCGCTTTTCAACGTAGCATTTCAAAATTGTTATTGTTCTAAACGCTTCCTCTCGGAATCTGACTGTAAGTCTGGTAAAAACAACATTTATTCTTTGGTTTAGCCGAAACGACTTTTGTAAGAATGAAGAGTTTTCTTCCAATCAATATAACATTTTCACAGCAGCATCAATATTGTCGTTGAGAAAACAAAATTTCCAATTAAAATGCCAGAAAAATTCGTTGCGTTTGGCCCAACGTGCCTATTCTTTTAAAAAACCGCAAATTTCTTAGGAGATATTGAAACAAGAAGGTAGCGAAAATGGTACAAGGATCCATAATATCAAGAGGTGCAAATGTTCTCATTTCATTGCTAGGGTGCGAATCGAGGAAAAGGTCGAGGCTATTGTCGTGTTAACCTTCAACGCTCAAAAAGTGAGTTGATGAATCACTATTAACATTAAAGTTTCTCAGGAGGTGTATGTCTCGAATGGAAAGGAAGCAAAGTAGAGTTGTGGATATTTAAATAGCCAGCAATGATAATTTCACTATATGGGAAACTATTCTAAAGTCTGGTAATTGAATCATAAAGGGCGTCGAATAACGTTATGCACCTTTTCGCATTTGGATCCTACATAAGAACCCGGAAGGCAGTGTGCTGAACATATTCTATAGCATTTTCTAAACCAAGGTTAAATTTGTATTATGCTATATGATAACACGATTCCGAACTTAGTGCACAAAAGCTCGTTTGTTTGATGACATGATACGCCATCGTGCTGAAACTAAAGATTATTCAAGTTTATATTTTCCATTTCAACCCATAAAAAGTACGTAATAATAGTTAAAAAGCAGTCTTCAGCAACTACCACCACAAAATCCACACCAAACTGTAACTTCCTGTGGATGCATTGGGTTATCGACAATGATGTGCGCGTTTTCCGGTCCCTAAATGCAGCAATTTTATTTGTTGACATAGACGCTGAGAGGAAAATGTGCCACGTCCGATTGGAGCTTCTGAAAGGCCTAACCTAAGAAGCCGTAACAAAGTGGATTGTCTTTTGCCTTCAATTGGACCGTGTAAGTGAATAATCCGATATCTTTGTGCAAAACTCTCATTATGCTGATGCGTGAAATGCTGAGTTATTAAAATCAAGAGCGATGTTCCTGGATTAAGTTGCACACTTTTGCCACATCCTGATCTGTGCGCACCGTACGACGACGGGGACCATGAGTGTTGTCAAAAACTTCTTTTCAACAAACGCACAGTTTGTGTACCACAGCCCTCACTTTGGAAATAAGATCGCAATATTTCTCAATGTTGTTCAAGCGAAAAGCGGCTCAATTTGGTCCGCGGAGGCATGATAGTCAATATTTCTAACAGAAAAATCTATCAGTGTCGATCGGCCAACACCATATAGTGGATTTTTTAGACATTTTCGAATGTATTGTACTTGTGCGACCACAACAAAAGTCAATAAACCACTTATTTACCATTGAAATCGATGGTGCAGAGTCCCCATAGTATTTATCAAGATTTTCCTTGGTTTGATTGACGGTGTTTTTTTCGCAAAAAATAATTTTTAATGAGCAGTCGAAATTCACTTTTTTCCAGTTTTAAAAAATCCACGAGGTTGTATGTTTTAAACAGCTGTTAAACGCAAAGTATATGACGGAACTTGTTCCAAATTTGATAGTAGTCTATTAACAGGTGGTACTTGATGGGAGCAGTGTTGCATTTGATATAACTACGAGGGAAGTTTGAAAAGTCACGGACTTATGGATCCGCCCTTGTATTTCTAACAGAAAAATCTAACAGTGTCGAAATAATATATGATTATATATAAACATATGTGTACACAGCGCATGTTGCGGGGACGGTTTTTCGTTCCACAAGTTACTATGAAGACATTTTGTTACTTAGGAAACCGTCCTTAAACTTTTCATTAATCTACTGTATACACTGAAGACATTTATCTGGATACAGCGCACATTATAGGGACTTTTTTGGATGTATATTCAGATGTCTTCAAAGTATGCGCAATGCATATATGTATATATACATATATCGTCATATGCACTCAAATTTAGAATCCGAAAATATATGGTCACATATGACACCATGTATGGTCATATATTGAACTATGCATGCTTGTAAATGATAATGAATACTCATGTATGATTATATATGTTCATATATATTTCGATATTCACCTGAGGTTTCAGAATTTTTAGAATTTTCTCCAACACATTAATAATTACATAATTTTATTGCAGAAAATATTTTACTTTTTGGTGATGTCGTAACAAATCCACAATTTTTTTCAACATCCAATAGTTCAATATCTTCCTTATCAACAACAACAACAGCGCCATCGCCTACTTCTACAAAATTTTCCAATTTAGAAGAACAATTTATTAAATTATGTCAATTGCATGACGGTCTTTGTAATGTGGGAAAACAATTGAATGATATTTGGTCCTTTCCAATTTTTATACTAATGGGTTATGGTTTCTTTATAATAACCGCCCAGTTATATTTTCTCTATTGTTCTCATGCTCGCCAGGTAATTTTCGGGGTAAACAATTTTTCATGTACAATTTACTGATTAACATTTTTTTTCCAGACTATTCCTTCATTATTTCGACATGCTAAAAGTCCTTTAATTACTGCCATTTATCTGTTCTATGTAGCAAGTAAATGTGTAAATATATTATGGCTCGGTTTGAAAACAAATTTGGAATCTAAAAAAACGGGAATTTGTATACATCGTTGTGCCTTAGCAGCCGACAAGGATGATATATATGAAATGGTATGATATAAATGAAAACATTTGCATTTCGGTATTCTTAAATATTTTTACCTTGTTAATTTCATTTGCAGATTAATCATTTTTCATTGAAACTCTTTAACCATTTGATAGATTTTAATGCTTGTAATTATTTTCCACTAAATATGACAACATTGTTTAGTGTAAGTAATTATTTTTACAAACACATGATATCTTGTGGAAATATTGTGTGTAATTTCAATTTCTAATCAATTATAGTTTTGTGGTGGCATAACAACATATTTGATTATATTGATACAATTTAATCTTGAGGGACAACAAGTTGTTAAAACAAATAGCGAAAACAAATCAATTTACTTAAATGCAACGGCTGATAGTGTCTTGGGAAATGATGATATGGAGGCAAACAATAAAAATGCTACATCATTATTGAATGTCATTTTTAAACATTACTTTAAGAATCTGTATTAATATAAAACACATATTACATTTGTTTAAATCCTTTAAAAATAATCTGAAAATTACCTACAGTTTAAAGGAAAGCACTAACAACGCACTTTAGCAGCTGATACAAGTGTTGGCAATAAGTGCTTTCCTAATTCCTAAAGGATAATATCATTAGATAAATAATCTGAGGAAAAAATTCTCAAAAAAAATCTAAAAAAATTTAATGTGTAATTTTAAAAAATTTTGTCGTTTAAATTAACTGAAATTACAGTTAAAAAGTGCACTCTGTAATTACATTATAAATTTAACTACAGTAAGAGTACGAAATAAGTAAAAAAATTAAATTCGGCTTTACTAATTTTTTTACACTCTCCACTGTATTTCAATTACAGATAAAATAAAAAAATTAATAAATTGAGAAAATTTTATCGAGGTGAAACAAGTTTTTATGGATGTGAAAAAATTTTTTTTCAGTGAAAAAAAAATGTTTGTGGTGAAAAATATTTTTTTGCGTAAACAATTTATTTTATGAGGTGAATATAACATATTATTCATCTCTAGACGTCTGAGGGAAAAAATTAAAAATTTTTTTTATTTTCCACACCCATATATGAAATTGTATTAGGTATACAAATTAATAATGTCGATTTTTTTGCTTGTGAAATGCATTTATTATAATAACAAACCGAATTTATACATTATTCAAGGTATTTTCCATCGTCAGCCACTACTTTTTCCCACCTTTCTGGTAGGATATGGATTCCGCGCCAAAAGAACTACTCTGGTTTTGTGGTAAATAATTAATCAAGCCAATTTATGACAATGATGTGCGCGCTTTCCGGTCCCTAAATGCAGCAATTTTATTTGTTGACATAGACGCTGAGAGGAAAATGTGCCACGTCCGATTGGAGCATCTGAAAGGCCTAACCTAAGAAGCCGTAACAAAGTGGATTGTCTTTTGCCTTCAATTGGACTGTGTAAGTGAATAATCCGATATGTTTGTGCAAAGCTCTCATTATGCTGATGTTGTCAAAAACTTCTTTTCAACAAACGCACAGTTTGTGTACCACAGCACTCACTTTGGAAATAAGATCGCAATATTTCTCAATGTTGTTCAAGCGAAAAGCGGCTCAATTTGGTCCGCGGAGGCATGATAGTCAATATTTCTAATAGATTTATGAAGCGTATTCCAGTAAGGGCGTTCTGCATCGATTGAAACAAATGGTACTCAGAAGGGGCAAGATCTGGGCCATAAGGCGGTTGAGCCAAAACTTCCCATTCACTGTTTTCCAAATAGTTTTTGACCGGTCCTGCAACATGTGGCCGAGCGTTGTCGTATCTGGTCGAATATTCTGAACGTTTTCTGTTGATTACTCTCTTCAAACGAATCAATTGTGTTCGGTACAGGTCCACTGTGATCGTCTGACCCAATTTCTACAGCTCATAATAAAAAACACCTTTCTGATCCCACCAAATACAGAGCATTACCTTGCCCCCATGGATATTCGGTTTCGGAGTTGATTAGCTGGTTTGTATATGACTTTTTGCGCTTGGGGTTATCGTGATATATCCATTTTACATTAACAGTAACAATACTATGCAAAAATTACTTCTTTTTGTAGCATTTTAGCAGCATTTCCGACATGCAAAATCGCCTTTCAACGTCTCTCGGCTTCAATTCATATGGGATCCAATTTCCTTGCTTTTGAATGGATCAGAATGCTTTTAAACATAGGGAATTGGCTTGTTGCGCGACTTCCCATGATAATGCAAGTTCTTCTTGCTTTTGCAACAATCTTCGTCGAGTAATGCTGACCAGGCCTCTCCTTGTCTTCTGAGACGAAATCACTACTTTTGAATCGCGCAAACCATCGTTCACAAGTTTTTTGAGTTGGTGCTTCTACCAACAATCGATAACTTTCAGCAGCCGTTTTCTTCTATTGAAAGAAGGGTATCAGACTTCCCCCAAAACATCTTTTTAAGGTACAAAATTCGACATTATTCTAGCGATTGAAAAAAATGTGTGTTTACACTTTGGCGTCTATCGAATACTGAATCATAATGACAGATTTTTACCCTCCAAAATACCATATATGTTATTATTGACACAAACCATATCTGATAGGTATGCCATCTATTGTCAAAATCGACATTATTATCTTGTATGCCCAATACTAAAATTGGTGTTCCCAATTTGGGTAATGGATTAACCTATTCCTCGATTAATCGCCGCTATTTCGGGTTATGTCAGAACAAGTAATTTAAAATACAAATAATTTATCGATCCGATTACTTGGTTAAAATATTCCGATAAAGTGATTACATTTTTGTGGATTTTTTCTTTTACCTCTTTTTAAAAATGCTAAATTCTAAATTGCCATCAAATTCTTTTAAAATCGAGTAAAAGAGATCCTTAAGGCATTAGATAACTTTTTTATGCAACTCACAGCAAGTGATATTACGGAAGGGAAATCGACGCTTTTTGCCTTGAAGATTAAGGCTCCCAGTGAAACCAATCACCCTACTGTGTACAGATTTCAAAGTGGGATAATGTATAACCGTCAAAGAATTGTAGTCTTCTGCCACGAAGCCTAGGATATACGCAAAGTATATGTTCCGCCGTCTCAACTTCTAATCTGCAGAACCTACAAGTGTCCGCATCAGACAGACCCCTAAAATGCAGAGCGCAGCGTCCAGCAAAAAATTTCGTTAAGGCCTTTAAGCCCTTTCTGTTCAGGAAAAGATGTCCCCTGGAATTTTGCCAGCATTCAACGGACGTGGATTACCTCCACATCCTAAGTTTTTCTCTCATATACCACAATGGTACACCACAGAAAGGTTCTCTCCTAGTAGGCCAACCGGTCAGCCCGCTCCTTGCCCACTTGCCCAGGAACCCAGCATAGGGTTGTCTGTTGCGTCAACCGTGTCTATTAAGAGACTTAATGCAATCCAGAACAAGTCTGGAAGGCTCGGAGTGCCTCTTAACTGTCATACATGATGTTGAAGATCTCCATCTTGAATGTGGATGGGTACTTGAAAAGGGCACGTTCACATACGCCTGCACCTGGATCCCCATTGATATGTCTCGAGCCGTTAATGAATTACATCTGGCACCCCCGTTTCCAAGATTTGCTGGTTCATATGCCTCTCTTAAAAATTATCACCTTGTAATTCCTTGGTAATATTTTATACGTGACCACGCCCAGTTGGTCAAATTATATTTGTATGGCCTTCAAGACAAGGCTGCACTCATTCTAAGTCGAATTAACATGATAATACTCCCAAGAACCTTTGAGTTCTATGAAACCCGAACCCGTTTACCTAAACTTAAATATAAGATGGAACTAACTAGAGCTAGTTCCAGATCTGGTAGTACCTATTTTAGAAATAGAACGGGTTACTTTTAAAATAATTACAAATAAAACAGGTTACAAAAGGAAAAGAAATTGTTTTACAAGTCGTTCCTTACTACGGAACACTTTTGCTGATAAATTGTTGTTCCATGTTCTTATCGTAAATTCTCTTGCGAAAATTTTCGGAATCTCAAGCCATTTTAACATTATAATATCCCTGCGGGAAAAGAACCTATCCCAGGACATGTCACATGACCGGTTCGTTGTGATAGGGACCGGTCACGGGACCGATCACTTTAACATGGGCTTGTCCTAGGAGGGAACCGGTGAAAAGAGCACCTATCCCGTGATATGTTTTTTCGGAATAGGTTCAGTTTTCACCTATCCCGGGACAGGTTCCAATTCCCAAATTGCCCCCTTTTTTCCCGCAGGGATAAAAACTATTTTAAATACATCAGGTTTAAAGTTCAAGTAGAAAGCTTCAACTGGAAACTCTTATTGCAGGAAACAATTTCTTTACTTTTTTGGGGAAAAGACAGGGCAAAACGAAATAATATTTTTATGAAACATTTCGAAAAAACCTTTTCTCTGAGTGTAACGGTTAGTTATATATTTATATATAGGTATATATATTGAATTAAAACGAAACAGTGTTTTCAAAAAGTGAACTATGTTGAATCTATTTAAAATATTTAATTTGATTAATTGATAATTTATCAAAACATTTGGGTAAACTATTAAATTAATTACTTAATTCTCGTAATTAATTGATTAATATCAATTATTAATGGGACAATGTGTGAAACAGTTAAACAAATGACTTACTTAACAGTACGGCACTAACCCTCAACATACGATGACAGCCCAAAAAGAAAAATTAAAAAAACAACAAAATCTACCGCGACCTTTATTGGAAAGTTTTACCATTTTATTCCACATATGTAAATATTTTGGAATAAATTCACAAGATTTAAAAGCATTTAAACAATATAAACAATTAAAAAGATCAACTGGCGGTGAAGTGTATGTTATAGTGACAATGATATTGGCATTTGTAAATTTTAATCTAATGATTTGGTTTTTTGAAAGTTCGACATATATACAAGATAAAAGTAAGTTGCAAATTTTAATTAGATAAATTCCACATAAAAAATAATTTTGTATTAATTTTAGATACTCTATCTCTAACCATTGGTTATGTTTTAACCTACTTTAGTATTTTCGTCTATTTATGTGACCGTATTACTGCATTAGTGAAACAACAAAGTTTTGAGAATATTTTTCATAATTTGGATGAATTGGATGACGATTTTATGGAATTTAATATTATTTTAAATAATTCTATTGTAAAATATCATATTGTCTTTAATATTATTGTAGCCACTTTAATGGAAACTATAATCTTTTGTTTCACATTTACACTGTTGGTGAAAGAAGATAATTGGATGGCTTATTTATGGATATTTACGGCATTGCCTACCTATCATAATACTTTAGATAAAATTTGGTATTATGGTATACTTTTGGCAATTAGAATGAGATTTGAAGCTATAAACGATGAACTGGATAAAATGGCTTTAAAATTGGAATTGGAACGCACAAAAGAAAATGATCTGAAATTAAGTCAAGCTAAAGATAAAAAGAGAAAGAAAAATTATTTTAAAAATAAAATTCAACCAGGTAAGACAAAATTTTTTAATTTAGGGCAAATTATGTACATAACATATGAGAAAACTTTTTTTTTTATTTATAATTTTTTTTTTTATATATTTCATTTAAATATAATTTTTAAAATAATAGCTACACAGAAATTATTATACCCTCCACCATATATGGTGAGTTTGTCATTCCGTTTGTAACATCTCGAAATATAGGTCTAAGACCCCATAAAGTATATATATTCGTGATCCTTATGCAATTTTAAGTCGATTTAGCGATGTCCGTCTGCCTGTCTGTTGAAATGGCGATCATGACGCGAAGACGCAAGCACGACTGCCTATTTTTACCTGGATTGTTGGACATCCTCCCAGTTTGGTATTGAAAATGAGCAAAATCGGTCCAGCGGTTAAAAAGTTATGAGTGAAAATGTGAAGATACCTCTTAATTTTCCATAGAAAATGGTGTATTTTAGTAGAATTTCATAGAAGCGACAGGTACAAAATATATTCTCTCATATTTTTTCATCAGTCGCTTAGAAATTAATAATATTTTGTATTCACCTCAAAAAATTTTTATCACCACTAAAATTTTTTTTCACCACAAAAAAAAATTTTCACCTCCATAATTTTACTTCAAAAGTTTTTTACATTATTTGTATCAAAAACAGTAGAGAACATTTTTTTTGGATATTGGTGGAGGGTATTCAAAGATTCGGCACAGCTGAATGTAAGTCTTTTTTTATTTGTTTTTTTGTTTAAATTTGTCTCTAACTTATAATTGGAAAATGTTCTCAAACTTTAAATCGGGTAAATTTAGTCCGTAAATGAAAAAAATATACACATTATGACTACCAACAACCAAAAAACTCTGATTTTAAACAAATTTGGATACGTGATAGAAAAAAGAACATATAAGAACAAGCCGTCTGACATTTTTAGTCACCTCGCCGGTTGAATTAGGGAAAAGAAATTCAGGAATTTTTGGATACTTTTTGTTCATCAGCATGTTGGAGACGTTCGAAATTCTATATAAAAGCTGCAGTGAAGTAAATTATTCATGAAATAAGGAAGTTTGATACAAGTAATGTCCATGTTTTAGCTAGAGTTGTCAAATTGTTGCAAAAATTACCAAAAAGGTATAGCACGAATATCAAAAAGACTAAAAATACTTATCCGCTAAAATTTATTAAGGCACAAGATATGTGAATTTTACTTCTCCATATGAAATACTTAAAGTATTCAATATTTTTCAACAGATAAAAAAAAAGTGTCAAAAATTGTACACTCACAATATATTTTCCGTTACCGAATGTAGTTTATTTAAAATGTAATACGTTAAGTTTGTTTTTAAATGAAGAATCAAATATATTTTTTAACTATTTGAATCAGTCATTAAAAAAACAAACTATAAAAATATACAGACATTCAGTACGAGTTGATATTTTCAGTTAAATGTAAAATTTAATGTTTTCTGCTTCAAAAAATAGAAATTCATATAATTCCTTTTTGTTTTTTTTACCAAAATAGTTTGTATATATACAAAATTATTTCAATGAAAATTAAAAGAAATTATTCAAATATACATACACACAAAGCCAATAAAAATATATACATCCCCAGCAAAATAAAATGGATGTTATTCTTTACGAATCTCTTTTTTAGAACATCCAAAGAAGTTAATAGTGCAAATTTTTCGATTTGTAAGAAGTAATTTTAAGCAACTTCCAAAATGTTGATATTAACCCCTACTAGTAAAAAAAAATAATTATTTAGTTAGTCCATAAATGGTTAATTCCTGCAGTCATTAAATGCATTATTGAAAACATATTTTGCATACCAGTGATATTCACTTTGTCCTGGTCGGAATAATAATTCTTGGCATATTTTTAACTTAGAAAAAGCCACTCCCTATATTTATTTTGTAGTCCCTATATTTAATAACTTCCCTAAACGAATGAAAAAGTCCACCTGCTCATCGATTTTTCATAGCACCGAAACAAACTACTTCCTCCCAATGACACGCCAATGTTAAAATCATTAATGATTCACCGAAATGTTCACAACTTCGTGTTCAGTAGATGTAGTGTTAAACTTCTTCTTCCTCAGCTCTTATTTTGCTCGGTCTGCATGTGTTGTGTTCTGTTTTGTGATTCCACAGGAAATACAACTTGTTGGTAAACTGAGTGATCAATCAACTGAAGAAGAGTTAAGAAAAAATAGAGTGCTTGAACATGATCCAGAAAGAGCTTGTGAGAATAAAAATATTCACATTTACATACAAATAAAAAAACTTTCAATTTGAAAAACAAACCACAAAAGTAGTTTTTTCTAACTTTTTGTCAGTAAAAATTTGATGGTTATTTTAAACGACTTTCTATTGTTTTTACTTTTGTCGATTATTAAACAATGATTGAAAATAAACAACAAAATGGATTGAATATAATGAAAAATCAGTAGTCCTATTTTTCATTGTATTTTCGATTAATTTAATATATATTTTAAGTTGTTTTTAACGAAATAATATTGTGAGTGTACTAGTAAAAAATCCTTAAAAATCCTATTTCACTGCTACATAGTTCAAATAACTTAAAAAGCAGAAAAATAATAAAAGATAAATTTCCGAACCCCTTTAATTAAACAAAATTTTGTGGTGGCATAAACGCTGAGACTTTTTTTTCTATTACATGTCCTAATTTTATCAAAATCCGAGGGTTTAGGTTGGGACACTTTTGATTTTACACAATATGTGTAATTTACATTTTGTATAAATTCACCAAAAAATACGTACAATGCCCAAAAATTCTTAACAACAAATTTTATTTTAATATTTTTACCTAATACAAGGCTCAGATTCTGAGGACATTGCTCTCTGAAAAAAATAGTTTAAGTTCTGAGCACTTTTATTATATAAAAATCCTTGAGAATTTTTCCCTACATAGATAGGATTGATAGGAATTTTTCAAATAGAAAAAACAATTTTTTTTTTATAAAGAAAAGTGTTATTAATTTTTATCTTTTATTTAACCTTTCTAATAATTAATTTATTCTTTTGAGCTTATACTCACCAAAAGAAGTCTGTAATGGCAACTGAATATTTTGCTGTTATTACGGGAAATTTTGCTGATTTGAGCTTAGCGGTATTTTTTGCTTATCTTAGCAACACATGTCTGCTGACGTGTAGTACAATGAAATTTGTAGAAAAATTAGCTGCCGCTACTAAATTTTAGTAAACTTTTTGTTAAGTGAAATTTAAAATCAGTTTGCTAAAATCAGCAAAAAAATTTACTAAATATTATTAATGTTAGTACAAAATTTCAAATTAATCTTTTTTTATCGAGCATCAAAATTTTTTTATTTATTTATATTTTCAAAAAATATTTTAGACAAAATTAAAAAAAAAATCGAAGGCTTAAAAATTATACAAACATAAACGAATTTATCATTTTGATATATTTTTTCTTTTTAAAAAATATTTTAGTCAATCTTTTAACTTTTAAGGTCAAATTTTAATTATTTTTAGGGTTGATTTTAGAACTAAAACAACTTTTTAGTGCTATTTTAAGTGGATGTTCTATTTTTAGACATGAGTCGTTATATTCACTTTCGATCCCATTTTTCATTCTATGTAACATTTTAAGGCAATTTAAGTTCGTAGGTGTAAGTTTTAATTAGAAATAACATTTCCTTCAATATCCACTTTTTTTAAATTCGTAAACGTTTTGCTAATTTTAGCAATTCGGCTTTCCAAAATTTGTAAAATGATTTCTGAAATTAGCAACAAAAATTTGTAAATATTCTGTAAAAATTCTGTAATTTTCAAAATGTAAATATCAAAAAGATTTGCTAAATAATAATTTATTTACTAAAAATCAGTACAAAAAAAGTAAAGTGTTCAATTCCACTTTACTTTTACAAATTTTTATACTAACTTTTTTTCGTTTTTTAGAAAAATATATTATTTATTTTTCGATATTTCGCAACTCCATTGTGTAGCTTCTTCAGGCAATAATAATTATGACAAATTATAAACAAAATGAGTTTTGAAATTTTTTTTAAACTTTTTTTGTTTATAAATTGTCATAATTACTCGTATTATTTCCTGAAGATGCTGCACAAAATAAATAATATATTTTTGTAAAAAACGAACCTTAAGGAAAAGACTTTACTGGAAAAAGGCTATTTTTACCGGAAAATAAAATAAAAATATCAACATATTTATCATATCAAGATCCACTGCCGATGTTAATTAAACATGTTTTTTGTGCTTTTTGCCGATTTATGCTCATGATTTAAATTAAAATTTTTAAACCTTTTTGCATTTTCTCATAATATTTGCAATGTACCCGTATACTTTTAAAAATTTTAATAAAATTTTGTATCTCCTAACTATATTAGCAAATAACTATGAAGTTTTCGGTGAAGTGGTTACAAATCCACAATTATTTTCAACCTCCATGAGTTCAATCACATTCTCATCAACAACAACAACAACATCATCGTCGGGTTCTGCAACATTTTCCGATTTGGAGGAAAAATTCATAAAATTATGTCAACTACATGATGGTCTATGTAGTGTGGGGAAATTATTGAATGATGTTTGGTGTTTTCCAAATCTTGTGCTAATGGGTTATGGTTTTTGTATAATAACTGCACATTTATATTTTTTGTATTGTTCAAATGCTGAGCAGGTAAGTTTTGGGTAACACATTATTCAGACATACAGTAGGGAGCAAAAGTGTTTTAACAAGATTAAACCTGATGACCCGGAACATCAAAGGGGTCTTTTGTACCATAGTCGAAAAGTATATTCAAACTAACTTTAACGTTAATTTTTGTAGCTTATAATCAAGGATGGAGGGTATCGTTTGAGACGCGCTTAAGCTGAAATGTAGGAACACAACTAGGAATATCTCTTTGTAAGTAAAAATGGATCGATCAAAGCCTTTGCAGCTCTCCTATACGACTACGGCCTGATTATATTAGTTCATAAGTTGATGCCATACGTCTATTTCGGACCCAACATCAGTAGCAAAAAACCATCCTTGCAAATTTATCCGCCATCTAATTGTCCTCATATCCAATATTCCGCGGCATTCAGAACATAATAACCTTAATACGGGCAGCCAGTTGCTGCAAACTACTATATCACTTTACAATGAGCACAGGAAAAGAAAATCACGCCAGTATAATTCCTACTGAATCACAATTCATCACCTATGCGATCCACAGTAAATCCCTATCTACAGAATAATTTAATATGACAGTATAACCCGAGACCCCTTAGGATTAATATTCGGTATGAAATCAAGAGAAACCAGTCCAACAAATTCTTTTATGATCAATGTTGGACAGGTCTTCATGGCAACAGTAATAAGAAGAAATGTTAGGCTTTGCACTTTATCGAGAATCGATATGACAGCCCTTGGCAATATATTCGGACACCATGCTATATTTCTTATATTCACATGATCATCTTTGGATTCAAACGCTAAGATCTAATCACCAGACTCCTTGCAACTTAAATGGCTGTAGAGGCCTTGGTTCCATCTGAATTTGTGAGAGCTCCAATTCAAATTTCTACTAAATATCACAACCAGGTACTTCACCTCGTCAGAGTAGCAAATACAAATTCAACTCACTGAAACCGTACCCAAGCTCAGCAACCTTTGGCTAGTTAAGGGAAAAATTATAGACTTGTCTGGTTTAATAGAAAGAACCTAGACCACCACCATATGGAGTGCAGGGTTCATGATGTCCTATAAAGCATCATCATTTTTGCCAGTTACCAAATCATTGGAATGACAAGTAGCCACAGCCATCCAGTCTCTAGTGTAGGTTGTATATGACCAAAGATCATAGAAGGGGTGACACCGCATTTACTGTTACCATTGGATTTACACGGGTCAGATTGATGTCCCTACTCAGAAGAATGACCCTAATATATATAGATTTATCAACTCCTCTGCAAAAGCTTCCTTAAAATCTATGAAAGCACCTGGCGCAGTTTCTCTATCCCTATAGGCTTCCTCTACCCTCATTTGTCCTATGAAGACAGGAATCGATCAAAGTATTGAATCTAATGAGTTAGTCCAGTAACCTCTCCATCAATTTTAGCAAATACTTATGGCGGAAGTAGAAAAACCTCTACGATTTCGGAAGCTCAACCGGTCTATTACCGGCCTTTTAAATGAAGACAACATTCAACTATGTCTAGAAAAAGGAATGCGTCCCAGAGACAAGTTCCTTAAATAGAACGTCCACCCCTTTTTACAGCAGAGCTCAAAAGGGCAAAGGATTGAATATACCATCTACATAATTCTTTCCGAATTAAAAAAATAATACAGGATAGATTAGATACACCTCCAAAGATCGCAAAAGCGTCTCATTTCATTTCCGGTAAATTCACATAAATTCAAGTTCGGTTAGTGAACTTTGATCAGTAGCTCTAAAGTTTCTTTTCGACACGTTCTGTATCTTCCGTCTTCAACCCTTAAGAAGACCAATGTCAGCCAAAGCTAAGCCTGACAAAGTCTTTTGGAGCCTAGCAGATGTGGGAGTATCCTATATACAAGCACAGAATTTCCGTCAGAAATTCCCCTCCTCGGACCTCCAGACTACCTTGTTATACCCAGTAAGTGCCTTCTTGTACTAAACTCTATTCACAGCATGCTTGTTATCATTAAATATTTTTTTTTGTAAATTTCCTGTACATATCCTCAAGTAATTTATTCCACCAGAGGAATAACGTCACGTCTTTTTTTTTGGCGGATTGCACTTTTCTCGTCACAAAATGAGAAATCACCTTATTACCTTGAACTGAAGCAGCTTCTAGTTCTCTAATGCAACCAATATTGGTAATTAGCTTATGAGACATAGAGGCAAATGTCTCTTTGTAAGCAGTCCCGTTGGTACTTTTAAGATGCGCGTACACTCGAGTGAGTGATCATTTCCCAGAAACATCATCACCAATGTGCTGATGATTTTATAAAGAAGCCTCATATAAAATTTCCAGTCTCCAATACAAATAGAAATAAATCGACTAGACAGAGTGAGATTTATAATTTCCTTTCTAATGCCAATAATAAAATTTGGTTTAGAACACCTATTCAGAACGTTAGCCCTGTAACCAATTAAGTATTCAAAAAATTTTATTTTAAATTGGAAATTATTTGTTTAGCAATGGCTCATCAGCTCCTTAACCTTCTTTTATACGCTGCGAAGTAGGCTGATGCGCAGACCTCCAGGTCCCTTCCGTTGGGACTACATCAATGACTGACACCAAGCCCATCGAGAAGAACTCTGGAACCTTGCTCAAATTGAAGACCCAGGATCTTTCATCCGACAGACCATGGTCCTGAGACAAGACCACTGATTATCCCTATTTTGTTTAGACGTAATGCACGGAATTGTTGGCGCTTTCTTGGTGTGGTGCTTTAAATTTTTAACTATGAGAGTAACCAAATAATTTTTTTTGTAAGATTACTCCATTTAATAATTAATACAGCCATCTTGTGATCTGAAAAATATATAAATATTTGACAAACTATTTTTAATTACTTTACGAAATTTTCTTGAATTCTAAGTTAATAACAAAATGATCGAGTGTAAAAGTTAAGCATTTGTATTTAAATAGATACTTAACATATTTTTCATGATAAAATGTGTATTTTATTTGATCAAGTAAAAAAAATGACAAATCTCTATTTTAATATAAATGCTAAATTTATACACTCGATAATTTTTTAAAAATTTTCTTACCATTTTTTTAACTTTTGATTTTATATTAAGATAGAATAGTTAACAAAATACCTTAAAAATATCGATATTTACAAATTTATATCAATATATGGCATCAAGATACACATTTGCTCCTCACTGTAAATATAAATATTATCACTGTAAAACTATAACATGTCTTAGGCTATACCTTCATTTTTTCGACCCGCACAAAAAATATTTATTACTGTCATTTATCTGATCTACATATCGAGGAAATGCATTAGTATACTATATCTGAATTGGAAAACAAATTTAGAAGCTAAAAAAACGGGAATTTGTATACATCGTTGTTCTTTAGCCGCCGACAAGGATGAAATATATGAAATGGTATGATATGATATATTTAAGATTTAAAATTATTATTCTGCTTATTCCCTTCTTTTCAGATTAATCATTTTTCATTGAAACTTTTTAATCATTTGCTAAATTTTAATGCTTGTGGCTATTTTCCATTAAATATGACAACATTATTTAGTGTAAGTTATTAATTAAAGAATTATTAGTTGTTCTTAAATTTGTTGTGAAATTTCTAATCAATTCTAGTTTTGTGGTGGCATAACAACATATTTGATTATATTGATACAATTTAATATTGAAGAACAACAAGTTGCTAAAATGAATAACGAAAGGAAACCAATGGCCTTAACATTAAATGAAACAATTGATAGTTCCAAGGGGAATATGGTTAATGGGACAACATATGAAAATTCTACTTCATTATTGAATATATTTTTTAAGTTGTATTTTAAGGACATCTTTTAAAATAAATTAAACAGTTAAATGTTTTTTTTTTGTTTTGATTTCTTTACAAAACTGTTAACACAACTTTTAGATATAATGGGAGGGAGCCTTATATGAATTAACAAAGCATTGTTTAAATGTTTATTTAAATGCTTTTGATTTTTACCTTTTAAAGTTTCCATCTCATTTTAATTAATACCAGCCCCCAAGGTAACTAAACCTCCAGGTACCTGGCCCCCTCCACCAGGTACCTGGCCCCCTCCACCAGGTACCTGGCCCACTCCACCAGGTACCTGACCCCCCAGGTACCTGACGCTCCCAGGTACCTGCCCTCCACCCCCAGGTACCCCCATCCCAGGTACCTGCCCCCAGGTAACTGAACCCCAGGTACCTGCCCCCAGGTAACTGAACCCCAGGTACCTGCCCCCAGGTAACTGAACCCCAGGTACCTGCCCCCAGGTAACTGAACCCCAGGTACCTGCCCCCAGGTAACTGAACCCTAGGTACCTGTCCCCCTCCCCCAGGTACTTGACCCGTCCAGGTACCTGCCCTCCACCCCCAGGTACCCCCATCCCCAGTTACCCCCATCCCCAGGTACCTGACCCTCCAGGTACCTGACCCCCCAGGTACCTGACCCCCCAGGTGCCTGACCACCAGGTACCTGACCCTTAGGTACCTGCCACCACAGGTACCTGCCCAGGTACCCGCCATGTACCTGCCCCCCAGGTACCTACTCGCCCAATGTACCTACTACCCTAAGGTACCTGCCCCCCGTCAGGTACCTGCCCCAAGGTATATGACCTCCCAGGTAAATGCCCCCCAGGTACCTGACCCCCCAGGTACCTGACCCCAAGGTACCTGCCCTAAGGTACCTGACCTCCCAGGTAAATGCCCCAGGTAAATGCCCCCAGGTACCTGTCCCCCCAAGTACCTGACTTCCCTGGTACCTGACCCCCAGGTACCTGACCCCCCATGCACCGGTCCCCCATGCACCTGACCCCCCAGGTACCTGACCCCCCAGGTACCTGACCACGCAGTTACTTAACCCGCCAGGTACCTGACCCCCCGGGTACCTGACCCCCCAGGTACCTGCGGGGTACCTGACCCCCCAAGTAACTGCCCCCAAGGTACCTGCCTCCCCAGGTACCTGACCCCCAGGTACCTGATCCCTAGGGGACAGCCAATTTACAAATAATTAATTTAAAGTACACTCCAATGAAGCTATTTCATAAAAGTGCAAATGGATGACAGGCTTTTTCGTATTTATGATGAAGTTTAATAGATTGTGTAAGTCGCTTCATAAATATAATGAAACAGTTTTCAGTGGGTGGAACTTAAAAGTTTTAGCGGAATTTTAAATAAGTTTGGAACTACCTATCCCATCAAGAACAATGGGCCGTTATAGAGTTTAGGAACTTTGGTTTTATTTTATTATGATCCTATAGCAGTTTTAAACTTAAAAAGCTTATACTCTCGGGCTCGAGATCAAAATTTACATTCAGTAAGTTGGACAAAAATATATTACAAAAACTGATTTTTACAAATAAATTTATCTTAAAAGCCATTTTTTATAATTGCGATGGTGATCACCGGCAAAAAAAACTGCGATTCCAACAGTCACATATGTCTTCTAATATCACAGGCTTTATTTCATAAAAATTAATCCAAAATTTTCTTTCAAATAGTTTAAAAATTTTCCTCAATTTAAGTAAAATTTTACTATAACTTAGAAAATTTTCTTAAAATGAATAAAAATTCCTATGTTTGGGTAAAAACGAAATAGTTTATATACTCAGAAATAGTTCATACCTTTCTTAAGTAATATTTCTTGATTTTAGAAAAAAAACGAGTTATTAAATTAAAATTTATCAATTATTGAGAAAAACAACTCAGTTTTAAGAAATTTACTCCCATTTAGTTCAAAAAATGTGTCTAATTTAAATTGAGAAAATACTTGAACTTAATGTGTGTTCATTTTGTTGTTTCGCGAGTAGTAAAATTAACTTAATTTAAGAAAGCAATTTCTAAATTCAGTTTTAAATCTACCACTTTCTAATTTAAGAATTGTTTTCTAAAATTTAGTTCATTCGATTAAAAAAATAAAAATTTATTTGATTTTAGAAACTGATGAACTATTTCTAGGGAACATTTTTATTCAACTTAGTTCAGATGAATTTTAAAAATTTTAATAACACATTATTTTTTTTTGTTGTTCAAGTAAATAGGATTTTTTTTGTTGGAAGACGTTTAAATTATTTTCAATATTTTTTTCAACAAAAAAAATAAATAAACACAAAACATGTTAGTTATCCTAATTTTAAAGAAAAATTATTATTAATTCAAACAAATTAAAGTAACCATTTAAAAAAAATTATCGTGAATGATTGAAATTGTTGGTTCATGATCGTGCGTGAGTCAAAAATGGCCCATCTCTAATCTTATCAGTCTTAAATGTTGAACTTAAAATAGTTTTGTCAGCAAAAGATAAAAAAATTTCGAATTTTCGCTTTTATGTAATAATTTTGTTTGCTGACTACAATACAAAATATCGCAAGCACATTTTATACATTACGAGATAATGGCTTTCCTACATTTGACGTTGCGCCTTTTAAACTTTATAGTTATCGGAGGCACAAAAACTATTATTTATTTAACTTAATAATAAAAAAAGTTAACATTTTTAAATGCCAATTAAAGTTTAAGCTTAAAATGCATTTTCCATTTTCAAATAATAACAAGAAATGTAACTTTGATATTTTGTATTTTTGCAACAATTTCCATAAATTATTTAATTTAAGAAGACAAAGGACCCCTAGTGTTCATTAGCCATAGATGCCGTGTGTCACTTAGG
Organism: Eustalomyia histrio; assembly: GCA_949748255.1. Classification (NCBI taxonomy): domain Eukaryota; kingdom Metazoa; phylum Arthropoda; class Insecta; order Diptera; family Anthomyiidae; genus Eustalomyia; species Eustalomyia histrio. The sequence goes on along the minus strand of OX456525.1, from coordinate 42,596,810 downwards.
GTGTCCCTTTTTGTCGTTCTCTCAAGCAGAACCGTTAATTAACTACGGAAAGGATCTGACTTTGTCAGAATTTATAACGTTTCAGGATATCTTGCAGTTCATTTTTTTAATTTGTTTACCTTTTTGCTAATGAAATTTAATTTATATTTTAAATACATGGGCTTAGTATAATTCGATTTAGTTCAAAGACAAAAATGTATAGCAAAAAGCTTGTTAAGAGAAGACTTACACAATGAGCTTAAAATAACTTTACCATATAAACAGTTTCATATTTATTACAAAATTTTTATCAAATTCAAAGATAATTTTCACTTAAAAGAAGTGCTATTTAACTTGATGTTAGAAAATATTTTCTTATTTCTAGGAAGTCAAGTCCCGGTTCTTCGTAAAAAATTATATAATGAACTTTAATAAAATATAGTTTTTCTCAAAACCAAGGAAGCATTTTCTAACTAAAAGTAAAATTTTAGATGATGTATGAACTAATTAGGAGGAAGTTTGACTGTTTTCTAATAAAAATTTACTTCCCAGTAGTAAAATTTTTCTATAATTTAGAAATTTTGACCAAATTTTAAGTAAAATTTGTTTCTTAATTTCAAGGAAAATTTTATTAAATATTGATACAAAGTGTCTTTGGTGCCGTTTTCATTTTAATTTTTTCTCCAAATAAGTTGGTTTTTCTAGTTTCTAGTTCATTGAGTGTACAAAATACCGTTAGGAGTTTCCGAAAATTCCGGTTTAGAAGTTGTCTACACGCGAGGACAAATCTTTAACCCAAATTTCAGCTGAGCAATGTTGTGTGAATTAGTCGGTCAGTAAAGTTAGTCCTTTGTTTCAATGTCTTTAGCAGAAGCTATTGGTTCAGTTTTTAAAAATGTTATTAAAATACTCCGTACCTAATTTTGCTCAACTGCATCAAACATGGGAAGTCCCGTATTTGACCCTTTAATAAGTTGTTATCAGATTCGGTTTAAAATTTTATTTCTACTAAATTTTTCAGCAGGTGCCGTGTAATAAAACTTTTAAAAACTCAGTTTAAATTGGTCGCATTTATAACAGAAATTTAAAAGAATTAAAGAAAATATCATTTGATTTTACGTAATTGTAGTTAGTTTTGTTCAAATAAATGAAAAATCATTAATTTTTACGATTATTATAAGATAATTTATTAAAATTTAAAAACAAATGAAAAGTTCTTTTGATTTATAATGAAAAGATAGTGTACTGGGTTTTAAATAATTTTTCATTTATTTTAAACTACAAACAATTTTGATTTAATTTATTAAAATTTTTGTTTAAAAAATACAAAACAATTAAGACCTGGGTACGGATTCCAAATGATTTTTGAGCGATGAAAATACTTTTCAATCACCAATGACGGATTTTCACTTCACATTGATAAAACCATTTAGAATCGATACCCTGTTATCAACACTATTGCAACATAACAAATAAAATTTGATATTTTTAAATTTTATTATAATTTTGTATAGGAAATATTCTTATAATAGTCACAACTGCTCACAAGTAGGAATAGGCACTTTAGAGTATTCTTAAAAAAGCCTGAAATAGATTTAATTGAGGTTGTATGTAGTATAACTTTCTGGGATTAAAAATCAACCATCAAACAGAAAATAAATATTGTTTTCACAACATTAAGTTTGTGAAAACATAAATATGTTTTGTTTGTTTTCAGTTTACTAACAAAACACAATGATATAAAATCATACACCAACACAAATTTATACTTAAAGTGATACCTATAGAAGGCAATTTACAATAATTGTCTCTTTAAGAAAATAATACAAGGGATGTCCCAAAGAAAACACAAAAAATTTGGGAAATTATTCTTTATTTTCCAACATAATCAACTTTTAGCTAGATACACTTTTCACAGCTATTTTCAATAGCTTTCATTATAGTAAGAAATATCTAGTTCCTTAAAATAGCCATTAACCGCAGACTCCACTTCTTCAATGTGGGCAAATCTGTTATCGCCAAGTTTGAAAATAAAAAATATTCTATAGGATCTAAATCTAGCGAATAAGGTGCGTGATAAGACAATTCAAACTTTGATTTTTTCCAAATTGACCAAATTTCTTTTCATTTATCGTCTATTTTTGATGGCTCAAATAAAAATGAAACTTGAAACTTAAAATATATGTTTTTTAAGGTTGCTTATTCTCACTAAAATATATTTTTTTAAACTACTGCCTTCTTTGCTAATTATTACTTTTTTTTTGCTAAATTTTATATTTTTTTTTTTAAAAGAAAATTTTTTGCGCTTAATTTTTCGCAAGAATTTTTTTTTTTTCACCAAAAATAAATATCTTTCGAAAAGATTTTTGTGAGAAAAAATTTGTTTGAACAAATATATTTTGAAGTAAAAATAAATTTTTTTGGGGAATTTTTTTTAAATGAAATCATTTTTAATTTTTTCATATAAAAAATTGTTTTTTTTACCAAAAACATTTTAATTGAAAAAGTGATATTTGGTGCGACTTAAAAATCCACTTCGAGCAAAAAATACACTAGCTTACAATAGTTTTTTTTTAATAGGGGCACAAATCGGATTTCTGCCTCTTTTTTAGTAGAGCGCGATTCGGAGGAGGCGCAAATCGGATTTAGTCTGTATGTTTCATAATACTATCCCAATGATGTCTTTTCAGCTGAAACATTTATATTAGTGTTTTCAATTCGGTTAATTGATTAATGATTTCCTCGGTTCATCGCCTCTATTTCGGTTAATGTCGAAGCAAATAATTTAAAACTCAAATAATTATTTGAACCGAATAATCGATTAAAATAGTTCGATTACATTGTTAAATTTTTTATAAGAAAATGGTAGAAAAAACATCAAAAAAAATGCAATCAAATTATTTTCAAATCGACTGAATCAAAGCAAATGTTATATATGCCTTAGGAGAGATGTTAGACAATTTTTATTTTTCTTTCAAAAAAAAAAATAAATTTTAAATACTATAAAATTATATTTTCATGTCGAAAAAATTTAAATAGAGCTTTCAAACTCCGTATGCATGCATTTAGAGCTAACAATAGATCTCATCAGAACGCGAAGTTTCAGAAAAGCCAGAGCCTCTAAGCAGAGCTTTAACAAAAAACCTACTAAAATCTATATTTTTCTCTTTAGCAATGAAACACGTGACTACGTATATTCCTAACAAGCACCATGACGTTACTTATGTTATAAAATAATAATATAAAATTGCTGTAAATTTGAGAACTTTATATTCTAATGGGGTTTTCTGTAGATTAGGTCAGGAAGAGTTATACGCCCAAGGGCACATCTCCACCCGGATACCAATGCGGTCCATTGTGAATCCCTTCAGTATAGAGAAAGAAGAAAGAGATAAGTAAAGAAACAAATAGTCGACAGGTTCAAGACAGATAGTAAATAGAAATAAAGACACTACGTAGGACAAGACTCCCCCTACAGTCCCCCAATCAGAAACAACCGTCCTATTTCCCTAACAAACCCTAGTAGATCGGCTGGATTACATCCAGCGATACACCCCAGTTCGTCAAGAAATCTATCTCCTAGCCATTTCTGCCTGAGAGCCTGCATCCTAGGACAGTGTCACAGTACATGCTCAATCGTCTCTAGCTCCTCGGCATCCCCGCAAAGTCTGCAGAAGTCCGTTATGGCACTATCCCATTTACTCGTAAAAGCCGTAACAGAACAATGCCCCGTAAAGAACTCTATAAGGGTCCTCAGACCACTCCTATCCAATCCTAATAGAACCCTGGTGTCCACATCTTCCAATCCGGGCCATAACGCCCTTGACACTCTGCAATTCGCACTAACTCTCCAGGACCGGTTAACGGCATCACGTAACCTTTCCCGTATCACCCCATAGTAGTGACATAAGGTGGGCTTTACCCCCCTATACCTTACCACTAAGTCCAGATTTGAACCCTCTCTCGCGAGTTCGTCCGCCACCTCATTGCCATCCACCTTGCAACACAGCCTTACTGTGAATGCCACCATGAGCTCCCTCAGAGCATTCCTGCACCGTGCGACCGGGCTCGATCGTACCGTATAATTTGTCAATGCTCTTAGCGCAGCCTGACTATCGACGTAAATTGTCACCACAGACCTCCCTACGATGTTATTCAGTATCACCTCCGTCGCCCTTCAGATCGCTAGGATCTCAGCCTAAAGGGGGTTTTTCTGTAACTACCTGAAAATTTTTCACGTTCAAATATGTAACTCTGATATATTTAGCACAGGTTGGTCAATTTTTGTATTTAATTTAACATTATGTGATTTTCCCTATTCTAAATATGGTAGAGTTGCACATTTCAATGTGACAACTTTTCATATAGTTACGGAATGACCCCATAAAAAACAGTTTCATTTAAAATTCTATTAAAAAATTTAATAAAACTTTAAAATGACATGGAATTTTGTTTCAAATTTGATTTATCAACGAAATTTGATGTAGTAGGAACTTCAGTAGAATTGGGTTAGTTAAAAATATTTAAGCAGTCGCTTATTCTTATCGGCGAGGACTTGTTAGGAATATGTGTGATTTTTATATCTTTTCTATCTCTTTAACTCTAAAGCTCAAACCAGTAAAAGAGTCTGGGAACAGTGGCAGGCAGTTCTATCAAACTTTGTTTGTTAATTTCCCAAAAATTATTCATACCATATTTTAAAGAATTTGTTATTGAATTTTTTTGAAGGCAGCTCTTGCTTATTTAGGCATTTATTTTATCCTGGACAGTGTCATATAAAGCAAATAAAAACCAACTTTATCGACAAAATGTTCCACTTCAGTAAAACACTATCTACACTGCGTTTTTACGGGTTTACTTCCACTAAACACTCTGAGATTTTCTTTTTTAAAGAGTCATCATGATTCTTTAAAAAAACCCCTAGGAAGCTTTGAATGGTCCTAAACAAACACTTTAAAAACCAATGTATTAGATTTAACTTCACTTAAAATAGTTTGTAAGTTAAAATAACAGAAAATGCACATACAAGAAATGATATTTCATTTAAAAACCGGTCTACTTAATTTTCATTTTAACAAAATGACTTTTGTTATTTATTTTTAAATATTGTTTAAAAAACTGACACATTGGTAAGAAATAAATGATAAGTCAGTCAAAATAAATGTTAAAATTTTACCTAACAATTCCTTAAAAACTAAATGATTTTATCATTTATTTTAAATTGTTTCTGTTTTTGTATTTTTATTTTTTTTATCTACAAAATGTATGTATGCTTGGCTATAGACATTTTTTGTATGAACACATACAGTTTCTGTATATATGAGTGTTTATGAAGTTCTGGTAATTTGAATTGAATTAATTTTGTATATAAGCAACTAATTTATATAAAAAAAACAAATTGGAATTTTTTGAATATTTTTTTTAGAAACAGACAGCAAACAAAATTTAAATTTGAAGCAAATGTAACCACAAATTTCCGTTTTGTGGGTAAATTTTTTATTAAATTTCAAACAAATGAAAAAAATAAATGAAGCTGAAAAAAATCGGTAAATGATGGTAAATAATTTCGAATAAATTTATAAAAAAGTTAAAATAGATATTTCTTTGAAAAATAAATGTATGTTCCTTTATTTTTAAATGAAACGGAAAACTTTTCTTTATTAAGCTACGAAGAGTAAACTACATAATATTCTGAGTGTTGATATTTCAGCAAAAAGCAGTTTTTTGTGTTCTTATTGATGAAAATAATATATTTATTTTGCATTAAACGATTAGTCGCCAATTTCTCCGATTCATCCACCCGAATAAATAATTAATCAATTTTCTGCACTTTTCGAACCGATTAACCGGCAGGCTCGAATTATTAGAAACACGAATTTATATCCATAAAACGGAATCATGCTAAAAACTGCATTTGTTCTCAATGGAATGGTACAGTAGAGGCAATACAATTTTTCGCTTCTGACTACCGAACTGTTATTGAGGCAACCCAAATTCTGTGGAATGAACTCCCCGCAGAGGTCTTCCCTCACAACTATAATATAGGGAAATTCAAGTCTAATAAAAAACATTACTCCCTCTTTTCTCCTCCTCATAACCTATTTTCCTGATATCAATAGGGGGCAGCCCCTGAGTGTTGATACATAAAAATAAGTAACTCTTGTCTCAATTCGTTTTCTGTTGTGAAAACCAAAAAAATTACCACAAGTGAACCATTTGATTGACGACAAATTCGTTTGTCAGCACGAATCCGTTATCTCTGTGTAAAATAGCACGGAATAATGTTAAGATAACAGTATGTTTGATGCAGACTGCCTCATATTTTATAACAGCATTTTATACATTCATACTTTATGTTGTCAAATTGTACTCCCTTTTGGTTTAAAAAGAATCCAAAAAGATAGTCTTGATGTTTTAGCTGCTAAAGCAATTTGTCATTTCCGTACTTCTCTCTCCTCGAATACTTCGTTTTTCTACTGGTTGCTACTGTTGTTGCTTTTTTTTTCTATTGTGGTAATGTGGTATGATGGTTGTGTTTCTGGTTTAAAATACTCGATATCTTATACAAAAAAAAAAAAAAAAGCGAAAATGTTTTAACCATTTGCATGATGTCTTCTAATAAAATGAAGAACCGAAAGAAAACCACAACAACAGGAGGTGTTGGCTGCCAATGAATAAACACAACAACTTTTCTTTTACATCGAGCTCCATTTACTGGTTTTAAAACATCAACTAAAGGAGGCAGGATAAACACCTTATCCGATTACCACCCATTATTGTATGACTTTTACCTGAACATTTTTTAAAATTTACATATTCTTTTTTTTTTGTTATTTGATATTATATTAGCAAATAATATACTATGATATATGGTTGAGGATAAAAGATGTTAAATGTATTTTATTATTTTTTTTTTTTGAAGATATTACAACGAAGTTTTTAGTTAGAAATAAAACTTTGTTACGAATTGTATGTAAAGTAGCAAACTCTTTTTTTTTTGATATTTCTGATGATTTATTACTATTGAAGCTTTTGTTAGCATGATACAAAAATTATTCAAGGACGAGGAAGTAAGAAACTAATTTCACTCTGCGGCATAGATAACTGCAGTATTGTGAATCTAGCTTTAAATTTTTTCAAAATTTTTATAAAATTTCCTTTTCAAACTGTGCTTAATTTTATTTTGTACTTGCCCCACATGTCTTTTTTTTGGGGTATTTTTTTTTTACTAAATAATATATTTTTTTGATGTTAAATAATTCTACAACTTATTAGTTTGAGTGTATAAATTACATTCATAACCATAAATATGTAGTTGTTATGATAATCTTTGTATTCATAATCATTTTTATACCCTTCATCACAGGTGGAAGGGTATATAAGTTTGTCGTTCCGTTTGTAATTTCTTCAATATAGGGTCTATAAAATATACATATTCTGGGTCCTTATGAAGAGCAAAGTTGATTTAACGATGTCCGTCTGCCCGTCTGTGTGTTGAAATGGGTTTTCCGAAGACCCCAGATATGATGAGGATTGTTATATATTTCTGTTACATGTGATCCATTTCTGTTTGTTATTGAAAATCATCCAGATCGGTTGATAAATGCCTAAGATATTAGCAAAAAACCACGACTACTTCTAATTTTTTCCATAAAATCCATTGTTTTATATGTATGTTAAGTTTTACACACAACAAACACATCTATTTGTTGAAATTCTTTTCTTTCACCTCTTCACCTTTTATACACAAACAACAAACTAATACAAAGATTTGTCATTTAAATAAAATCCACATAAATCTCTATTGAACGAAAACTGTTTATTTACTTCTATTAACGATGATTTTATATGAGCTTCAATGGTTCAGTTGTCTAAATACTTTTTTTCTAAGGCGCGGGTTCGATACCTACCCCCTTCAATTCAACTTTTTTTTTGTACATTTTTTTTTATATTTTCTTAAGACTTTTAATGAAAAAGCGAAATTACGTCCCAAATGCAAATTTGGCAGCTAAATCAAACGTTTTTGTAGAAATAAAACACATGCAGTTCTAGTGATTTCTTTAAACGATTTGTCAGTTTTTCGATCGGTCAGTTTTTCTGTACATTTGGAGAACGGAAAGAGGAAAAGTTCCAAAACCAACATCTGACCAAATGTGGGCGTGATCCTTGAATTGGGCGTGACACAAAATAGATTAATTTAGATCCTAAGAACGGTAAGCCCGTAATTAAATACTCAAAAACATCAAAATTCTTATAAAAACTAAAATTTTAGAGCTGTAATATGACATATAGAAAAAGATCGAAAATCTTTAGTATAACATATTTGCTAAAAAACTCGGAAATATCGGTTTAGATACAAAAAAGTTTTGCCCAAAACATAATTTTTTTAAATACCTATTTTCTGGAACCATAAATCTTCCCGAGTCCAAGTTTTATCACCAAACTAAATGGTTAATTTGCTCTTGAAGGCGTCAGTATATAAATCTGTCCATTCCATAACGGTTGGTTGAAAAGTTCCTGCGCTCACCAAGAGATGGTACTGCCAGATCCAAACTTTTTTTCTCAAGTTGGTACAACTGTCCTGAGAACACATGCAAAGTTGCAAGTCATTCTGTCAATTCTTTCTTTGTTTACAAGCCATTTGAAGTTGACTTGTCATTGATTTTTTTTAATATGGAAAAAATTGAATATCGTGCAGTCATTAGATTCTTTGTTTTGAAGGGTTAAAAAGCAAAGGAAATTTCTGAACAATTGTTAGAAGTGTATAAAACGCACCGTTGAATTTTGGGCTGGTGAATTTAAACGTGGTCGTACCAGCCTTGAAGACGATACACGCGAAGGACGACCAAAAACTGCAACCACAGCAGAAATCATTGAGCAGGTACATAATATGGTTAGGGAAGATTCAAGTTTGACTAAGCGTGAAATTGCTAATGCCATAGGCATCTCAGACGAAGGAGTACTCCATATTTTAGATGAAGAATTACGTATGAAAAAACTGTTTGGAAAGTTAGTGCCGCACACATTAACAATTCAACAAAAACTGGATCGAAAACAAATTTCTCAGCGTAATTTAGAGCGTTTTAAGCCGAATAAAACCGACTTCTTGCGTCGTTTTATAACTATGGATGAGACTTGGATCTACCACCATGATCCTTAATTAAAACAAGAACGTTTACAGTGGACTGAAGCTGGTTGTTCAGCTCCAAAGCAGGTGAAGTCACAACGATCAGCAAAGAAGGTTTTGGCATCAGTTTTTTGGGATGCAAAAGGAATTTCGTTGATTGATTATCTTCAGAAAGGTAAAAAAATCAACTCTGAATATTATTGCAGCCTTTTGGATCAGCTGGATGAAAAAATTCGTGAGAAAAGACCTGGTTTAAAGAAGAAAAAATCATTTTTCATCAAGACAGTGCACCTGCTCACAAAAGTGTTTTGATGATGGCTAAATTCAAAGTATTAAAGTACGAATTGCTTGAACATCCACCGTATTTACCAGATTTGGCTTCCAGTGACTACTATCTCTTCATAAATCTCAAACAATTCCTTCGTGGAAAGCATTTTTCGTCGAATGAAGAGGCCATAGCAGCCGTAGACGGTTATTTTGCAGAGCTTCCGGAAAACAATTATAAGGATAGCATAAAATTATTGGAAGATCATTGGAACAAGTGCATTAAGCTTCTAGGAGATTATATTGAATTAGAAAATATATTTCGTGACAAAAACAGTATTCTTTCATTTCGAGCGCAGGAACTTTTCAACCAACCGTTATATGTCCATATATAAACTTCAGTTTTTTCCCAACCATAATGAAGGGTATATAATATTCGGCATATTCGAATTTAGCCGCTCTTACTTGTTTTCTATCTAATTATCCGAAACAGATTATATTTTTGTTGGAAATTCAAATACACCTTTAAAAAAATGTTGTTGTAAAAACAATTAAATTTTTGTCTTTAAAAATTTAAGTAATATTTTTTATCTGTGTACATCACAAGCATTTCAACTTAAATTGTTTATATTGTGCTATAGTATTTGTGAGTATTTGATTGTAGTAGTGGTTATTTATAGGTCTGGTGTGATGAAATGAAAATAACATTATTTATTAGGCTTGTGAGTCTGTTCGATGTTCGATGGTTTCAATTTTGGTTATTTGTGAATTTGAAGCACATCATAAATTGTTTATTGGTTGCCATTGTTGTCATAAATAACGCAACAAATAACAATTTATCATAAGCAATGGCAAATATTGGTAAAACATAAGAAAACAAAAAGAAATTCGATATTTAAAGAATGTTTTCATTGCGAGAAAAGACGCTACACCAACACTTACACACCAATTTGTATGAAACTTCTCAGTAAAAATATAAAATCTAAAGAACAGGTGGCTGAACGCATTATACTGCATTGGCATAGGTTCCAATAAGAGCCCTCCTGGTTATACGGTTGACCGGTCTACCCGGTCAGACCGGTTTTAAAATCAGTCGACCGGTCTAGACCGTAAAGACCGGTCTTGTAATTTAATAATAGAAAAATTGCTACAATTTATATACACTCAAAAATAAAAAGATATGAACTAAAATGTATTTTGATAAAAAAAAAACAAAAAGGAAATTTTTTAAATTCCTATTTTTAGAATCGGACAACATAAAATTTAACATTTAACAGAAAATATCAACTCCTACTGAATGTCTGTAAATTTGTATAGTTTGTTTTTGAAAGACTAATTCAAATAGTTAAAAAATATTTTTCTAATAATTTCAATAGATTCTTCATTTAGAAACAAACTCTACGTATTACTTTTTAAATAAACTACAGACGGTATCAGGTATGTTTAAAACACGAACAAGTTTCTAATAAAGCGTATTTATAAGCAGCAACCTTAAATCGCTTGTCAGATTACTCTAAAATACACTTCAGTTTTTATACCCTTCACCACAGGTGGAAGGGTATATATAAGTTTGTCATTCCGTTTGTAATTTCTGCAATATTGATCTTAGACCCTATAAAGTATATATATTATGGGTCCTTATGAAGGGCGAAGTTGATTTAACGATGAGGACTTGATTGTTATATATTTCTCTTAAATGTGATCCATTTCTGCTTGCTATTAAAAATCAGCCAGATCGGTTGATAAATAACTGAGATAATAGCAAAAAACCAGGACTACCTCTAATTTTTTCCGTAAAATCCCTTTATTTTTATATGTATGTTGGATATTACGCATAAAAAGCACATCAGTTACTTTTTTTTCACCTCTTCACCTTTTATACACAAACAACAAACACATACAAAGATTTGTCATTTAAATAAAAACCAAACAAATCCCTATTAAACGAAAACTGTTCATTTAACTCTATAAACGATGATTCCATATGGCCTTTATAGCTCAGTTGTCTAAACGCTATGTCACAAATACTTTTTTCTCTAAGAACGCGAGTTCGAATCCTACTCAAGACACAATTCAACTTTTTTTGTACATTTTTTTTTTTTATTTTCTTACGACTTTTTTTATTTTTTGTTTTTTTTTTAACATAAAGTAATTAATTTAAATAAAATTTTATATTAATAATTAAATAATCCATAAATTTGCTAAAAACATCAAAATTTGTATAAAAACCCTCTGATACAAACAAAATACAAACGGTATTTTTCTATTTTTTGCTCCGATTTAAAAGAATTTATAAAAATATTTTTTAACCATTTTATTTGTCATTTATTAAGAAAATTTTATACATAATTTCCCTTTGAGTGCAACTATTTGAGGTCATAACTTATAATAATTAAAAAAAAAAAAATTTATAAACTATTTTCCTTCAAATTTTTAAAATCAAGCTAAAGAAATAAAAAAATATTTTTTATCAAAAAAGCGAAATAAAATCCCAAATGCAAATTTGTCAGTTAAATCAAACGTATTTGTAGAAATAAAACACATGCAGTTCTAGTGATTTCTTTTAACGATTTGTAAAAAAATATTTTTTTGGTCGAAAAAAGCTTTTTTTAGAACTAAAAAGATTTTTGAAAAAAAAAAAAAAATATGACAACACTGATAGACATTATGATCATGATTGTTGTTGTTTTTATTTTATTTGTTGAACTTTTTGTCTTTCACCTCCTCACCTTTTACCCACAAACAACAAATCCATACAAAGGTTTGTCATTTAAATAAAACCCAAACAAATCTGTTTTAAACGAAAACTCTTTATTTACTTCTATTAACGACGTTTGCTTATATCCTTCAATGGCTCAGTGGTCTAAGCGCTTTGCCACAAATACTTTTTTTCTTTTAGTCGCGCGATCGAGCCCCGTCTATTCAACTTTTTTTATTTTTATATTTTTTTAAGACTTTTTGTTATTTTTTTATTTTTTTTAACAAAACAAATGCGTCCAGCGCAGTTGGCTTAACGATGTCGGTCAGCTTTTCTGTATAATTGGAGAACGGAAAGAGGAAAAGTTTCCAAATAAGGTGCAAGCATCTTGGTTATCAATACACAACATCTGACCAAATGTGGGCGGGATCCTTGAATTGGGCGTGGCACAAAATAGATTAATTTATATCTTAAGAACGGTAAATACTCCATAAATGGGCTAAAAACATCAAAATTTTTATAAAAACTAAAATTTTAGAGCTGTAATATGACCTATGGATACGTCTTATATATCCAAAGATCGAAAATCTTTAGTAAAACATATTTGCTGAAAGTAGTTATGACCAAAACCTAAAAAATACCTATTTTCGGGAACCATAAATCTTTCAGAGTCCAAGTTTTATCACTAAACTAAATGGTAAATTTTCACTTAAAGATGTCCGTATATAAATCTGTCCATTCCATATATGTCTATATATAAACTTCACTATTTTCCCAACCATGGTGAAGGGTATATAAGATTCGGCATAGCCGAGTTTAGCCGCTCTTACTTGTTTTTTGTAAAACCATCATTTCATTTTGTATCTCCTCAAATTCACCCAGAAAACAGATTCGTGCTGATTACCGAATTTGTTGCCAATCGAATGGTTCAGTTGTAGCAACCGAATTTTTCGATTGTGATTACTGATTTGTTATTGAGGCAACCGAAATACTGATGCCACAGTCAAAATACTCATTTCTCAATTTGTTTTCTTTTGTCACAACCGAAAAATTCGGTTACCACAACCAAAGCATTCGATTAGCTACAAATTCGGCTGTCAGCACGAATCTGTTTTCTTTGTGTTGAATTATTTTTGCAAAAGGATTTTAGTAATTCAATAAAAAAAACAATTTTTGGTCGCTGTGCATAGGGCCTTTCTTATCTAATCCAAATGTTACGGTTGGAATCGAACAAGTAGTCTTGAACTCATTGTTTTAAAATCATAGAAACCGCTTTTCACACGAGTCAATACAACTGATAGAAAAAAATTACAGTTTTGCAATTGTTAGTTATTTAAGTCTAGTCTCTGATGTACCAATATGGGTACCCTTTAATTAAAAAAATGGTAAAATTAAAAAATTTTTTAAAATAAAACAAAACTAAAATAAAGATATAATGTATTTTTAGTCTGGTTCGAGATCATAGAAAAAATTTTTTTTTTCAAATGAAAAGATTTTCTTATTTTTATTTAGTAATCATGGAGAATACAGAGAGAAAAATATTAGACAGAAGCTGCATAAGATGCATTTTTTGGTCTGCTACGACCTTCATAAACATTCTTCGTGCCCTTGAAAGGCATAATTGTAAATATCTCTATTGTGAGTCAATTCAAAGAAAAACGCTATTTATGCTTACATTCAGTTGATTTTTTTTTGTTGAGTTAGGTGAAATTTACTCACTACTTTTGTGTTTTTAACATTCTCCTTTTTATTACTGTATGTTTACATCAGCAATTAAAAAATATTAAATAGGTCGCAGAGGACCAGAAAATGTGCCAAATTTTTTAATTTGAAAAAAAAAATTCTATGATCTCGAACCACACTAAAAATACATTTCCATTCCTATAATTATGAAAAAAATCAACTATAAAATAAAAAACTTAAGTATTAGAAAAAATCTCTACAATATTATAAAACGTTGAATTCAACAAAAAAAATTAACAAAATCAGAAAAAACAAGTAAGAGCGGCTAAATTCGGCTATGCCGAATCTTATATACCCTTCACCATGGTATTCTGAAGGAGATGAATACATCGTTGGAATCTACTACCTCATAGCTCTCCACAAACAAGCGGTATCCCCATTTATTTTTTCTTAAATGTCCAAAAATTTTAATCCAAAATAATATGTCATGTAAAATCTCAAATTTATATTTTTCCATATGTTTCAGCGCTTTTCTTGTCAAATTTGGCATTTTCTAGGCAAAAAAAAGTTGGCGACACTACTATTTATTTTTTATTTATATCATTCACAATAGTTGTGAAACGTATTTAACCTACGTATTTATCTTCACACTCTTATTAAACAAAGGGATTTTACTGGAAAAATTAGAGGTAGTCCTGGTTTTTTGCTAATATCTCAGCCATTTATTAACCGATCTGTCTGATTTTTAATAGCAAACAGAAATGGATCACATGTAACAGAAATAAAAAAGAATCAAGTCCTCATCACGTCTGGGTTCTTCGGAAAACCCATTTCAACACACAGACGGACAGACGGACAGACGGACAGACGGACAGACGGACAGACGGACATCGTTAAATCAACTTCGCTCTTCATAAGGACCCAGAATATATATACTTTATAGGGTCTAAGATCAATATTGTAGAAATTACAAACGGAATGACAAACTTATATATACCCTTCCACCTATGGTGAAGGGTATAATTAACAAAACTGAAAAAACCCCAAAGATAAAAAACCCGTTATAATAAAAAAAACGTCAAAATTGTTAAAATCGCTCAAATAAACAAAAGATAAAATTCAAGGAAATCGTTAAAACTGTAAAAAATCTTTAAAATTTGAAGAAAAAATCACCTAAACAGAATAACAATTAGAAATTAAAAAAAAAAAAACAAAAATTTGGAAAAAAATCACTAGAATGTAAGTAAAAAATCGACAGCTAAGCGAGATATGGTAAAAGGCACATAATTGTTGCTTTATTGGAGAATTTTTGAATTAATATACTCCGATAAACGAGTAGAACGGGAATGCGTGGATTTGAAACACTGGAAAGAAATGGAACAGGAACGAAAATTGCATAGTTGTTTCATCAAAAAAAAAATATTTTCACGATTTTTTAAGCGATTTTTTATTGCATATATATGTCTAAACTTTTAACATTTTAGAGTAGCCATATTATTTGTAGTTTTGACTACCTTATTAAATATGTAGTGATCGGTGTTCTAAAATTTAATAAAATAAAAAAAATAACTTATATTCGACGCGGGTAGACGTTTTGCGCGTTATTTTAAGTTTCTAAATTTAAGAACAAATGTAACAAAACTAGAATAAAAATCAAAAGTTCTTAAGCAAGTATATACTCTTTGTAAGCTCTGCATTAAATTCACCATCATTGTGATATCTCTGACCTAGACGATTTTATTTTAGTTACAAGATATTTATTATATTAAACAAATGTTTATTTTTATTAATATTAATATTAATAAATGATTAGCAAAGATAAGAAAAAATATTTATTTTAGGATATTTTGCTTATACCCAGCAAACAATTTGCATTTACAAAATGCTTCCAAATTAAAACACTTAAGTTAATAAAGAACGATTTTTTAACCGTTGGGGTTTTCAAATTGAAAATAAAATACAGAATATTTGGAAAAGTGAATGAAATATTTGTTTGGAGAGATAAATAAATGAATATCATTCACTTTTTTAAATGTAAATTTGCCCATGGCTACGCCGTGGGTAGTGCATCCGTAAGCTGCAATTTTGGCATAATTTTTTCAGCATTTTCGACCGGTATGTTGTCCGGTATGTTCGGCCGGTAAGTAATGTTGTCTTCCAGGGCTGGAATTGTGGTTGGATTGTCTCTGTACATGAGAGGCTTTACGTATTCTCACAAACAATAGTCTAGTGGCGTCAAATAGCATGAATTGGCGACCAATGAACTTCTACAAAAAGTAAGATTAAATTCTCACCAAATTCGCCTCTCAATAGGTTCATGTTTTCACATGTCGTGTGGCATGTGTTAAAACGATATGTCACCCAAGGTCAAGTCTTTTATTTTTTTGGCAAAAAAAGCAGCAGAGTGCATCTTTCATGGTGCATTGGCAGCTCTTGAGCTGCCTCTGGCTGCTCTTCACACCAAATTCGACAATTCTGTCCAATAAAGTAAAACTGGTAAACAATTTCGTTTTTACCCAAACATAAGAATTTTTTTTAATTTTAAGAGAATTTTTCTAATTTTAAATAAAATTTGAATTAAATTTAGGAAAATTTTTTAACTATTTTACAGAAAATTCATTTTATTTATTTATATTATTCATACAATTACAAATTATATCCTTATACCCTAACCGGGCACTAGCAACGAAGGCTATTGGCTTGTTGTAGTGTCAGCAGACCAGAGCCTCTGATGGGAATTGAACCCACGACCGCAGCACTGAAAACCTATTACTAGCCTACCGCGGCGCTTCAAGAATATTCAAAATTTTTTTTATTCTTTTTACTTAAATTGTTTGTTTATCTCAAATTTTACTACAAGAACTTGATAAACTTGACACACACATATAAAGACATTCACACAAATGTTTTTGTTGTGTGTGTGTCTACATTTTGCAGAAAAGCTAAAAAAAAAAATATAAAAAGGCAACAATTTCGGATATAAATTCTAACACCTATTTTTGAGCTAAATAAGAATTTGCTGTTATTGATTTTCCAGGTTTTAAACAACATTAAAGTAGACTGGGTTTTAAATGAAATTCCAATTCTTTGAAATCATATTTTCCCGAATATTAACTACAATACTATTTTAAGAGTTAAGGACAAATTTATACAATCTCTGTTTAGATTTGTTTCTATAATCTTGGTCCTATAGAAACCATCCTAAGGCCGTTAAAAATCATTGCGGCTAAATATATTAATACTCATGTTGTTTGTTAAAAGGTTTAGTAGAACAACATAAATATGTATTCACATTTTTTTTATATACTATCTGGAATCCTGTGTTCTTGTTAATAACAATTTTTTTTCTACTTTTTGAAAAAAAAAATACATTCCCAATTAATCAGTGGTATTTTGAACACATACACAAAACTATAATTTATATGAAACCAAATTCCTTTATGCATTTAAATTGTTGTTCACAGGTTTTAATTATCCTCTGTTTTTTATTTAAATATATAAAAAAGATTCCTTTTTTGTTAAAGCACACTGTGATTTTGGTTAAAACAAATACGACAAAGGTAAACATCAGTAAACGTATTCATACAATGGGTGCTGTGAAGTATTTGTGCCACCCAATGGTTATACCCTGGAACAGGGGGGTAATTAAAGATTGAATAAAAATATACATGTGGAATATTGAATTGGCGCATAGAAATAATAAGGTGTCGCTTAAATTGCGAACTGGCGAATTTTAACTTTAATACTCTCCAGTTTTGTTCCACTTTGTTTGAGTGTAGAAATTTGAAAAAAAAAATATATATTTATTTTAAGAAAACGCTAACTCGTGTCAAAACGCATCGAAAGATCCCAATTTGTTTGAAAAATTTCCAATATTTTACATAATTTTTATATATCATGCGATATATCGTTTTTGCTTAATTTTCTGATTATAAAAATATTAAATTTTGTTTCTTTTTTGAATTGGTCCAAGGATTTTCGAGTTATTGCTACTTAATTTTCACTAAAAATTTAATATTTTTCTTTATCAGAAAATCTTTAAAATACATTTTAGCAACACCTCGAGAATTCTTGGAATTTCTTCGACATTTTTCATAATCAGTGTTGAAAACTTTTAATCAAAAAATGTTTTCATAAAAAATATTTATTTTACAAAAATATTAAAAATTTTAAAAACAAAGTTTTTTTTACAATAATAAAATGAAAACTGTTTAACAATTTTTCAAATGCAATTGTAATGAAATATTAATAAAATAATACAGAGTGGCTAAAGAGCAGATAATAAGGGCGCAAACAATTTGCCCCAATAATTAGCCTGTAGACTTTCGCCAATACAAAATTTCAGCGAAAACTTCTATGAAGACCTAAATCAAGCTCGAGAAGACGATAACCATAGGTGGGAATTCTGGTGTCGTTTGCAGCGAAAAAAAGTCGATCTAGTGCTTTATTTGATTTGCAAGGGGGAACTAAGATTTAAGCTCCATAACCAATAAAAAAACAAGTTTTTGTTTTGCGATCCAAAAAAAAAGAGTCGACCAGAAGGGGTACCATCATCTTCAGAGGCCGATACTTCAGATGATAGAGTATATATATTCTTTTTTCTTGCATGGTTGAATGCATTTATTTGCTTTATCTGAAAAGCGCCAGCAATTCCAGCAAATACCTGAATCGGGTCTTGATCGTGATTTCGAACGTTTCTTGGCTATGTCTTCACGTTTGTAAGATTGTGTACTTGAACGGCTTTAAAGAGCATCAATACACTTTTCTTTTCTTTTTTTCTAAAGTTTTTTCTTTTTACATTTTGCCATCGCAAAATCTTTATTCACACACTTTTCTTTTTTTTAGCTTATACAAAATTAGCTGATCAGTGTTACCACTTGTTTATTTTTCAGTACAAAATGTACACTCAGAAAAAAAAGTTAGTACAAAAATTTGTAAACATTTTTCAATCCCACTACTATTTTTGTACTGATTTTTAGTAAAAAAAATATTATTTAACAAATCTTTTTATTATTTATATTTTACAAATAACAGGATTTTTACAGAATCATTTTTCAAAATTTTGAAAACCGATTTGTTAAAATTAGCATAAAAAATTTACTAATTTTAAAAAAGTGGATATGGAAAAAAATGTTATTTCTAATTAAAACTTAAACCTACAAACTTAGATTGCCTTAAAATGTTACATAGTTTAAAGCAAGGGACCGAAAGTGAAGATAGCAATTAAAATTTGACCTCAAAATTAAAAAAAATTGGTAAAATATTTTTCAAAGCAGAAACTACCAAATTAAAGAAAATGATAAATTCTTTTTTTTTTTAATTTTAAGCCATTGATTTCTTATTTTAATTTTGTTTAAAATATTTTTTTGAATAAATATATGAAATACAAAAATTTTGTTGCTCGATAAAAAAAATTTGTACTAATATTAATAATTTTTAGTAATTTTTTTTTGCTGATTTTAGCAAACAGATTTTATATTCCACTTTACAAAAAGTTTACTTGAATTTAGTAGCGGCAGCTAATTTTTTCTACAAATTTCACGTCAGCAGCAAAAATACCGCCGGGCTCGAACTAGCAAAATTTCCCGTTATAACAGCAAAATTTTCAGTTGCCATTACACACTTTTTTTGGTGAGTGTAATCTTCAGGGAATTAGCCTTTACACACTTTTTACACTATTTCTTCCACATTTTAGTTAAAACTCGAAAAGTTATCTCCTCAGTGAATTAGCGCAAACTCTAGAAAGCAGATTGGGCAGTCTTTTCCCTTTTCCTTCCGTGTATGAGTCACTCAGTCAGTCTGTCACTAACATGCCTTTTTTTTATATAGTACATAACAATAAAACAGTAGTTTGGTTAATAAAAAAAATATTTGTAAAATTTTTCGGGAGCAATACACTCACCAAAAAGTCCGCAATGACAACTGAACATTTTGAAATTAGTAGAAAAAATTAGTAGCCGCTACTAAACGAGTAAACTTTTTGTAAAGTAAAATTTAAAATCAGTTTGCTAAAATCAGCTACAAAATTTATTAAATATTAGTGAAGTGGAAATAGCAGAAAAGTTAGTAACTGCTGGTAAACATTGGTAAAAAAAAAATAACTTCTAATTAACAACTTTTTTTTTATAAATTGTAGTAAACTAAACTTAATGAATTGTAAAATATAGAAAAATTTTAATTTATAAAAAAAATTATTCGAAATGTAAAAATTAACCGATTTAATTTCAAATACGCGTTTGAAATTGCCTTTCGAAAAGAAATCACAAATTTATTTTTTTACAAAAAATGTTTTAGAGAAAATGTTTGTTTTTTCGAATTTTATATCTATTTCTATAAATACTTGTAAAAAATTACTAAACCTACGTACATTCAACACAAAAGTGAACATATGTACAGTAGGGTGTCACGATATTTGCCAAATTTGCGAAATACATTTTTAATAAGTATAAAACCCAATTTATTATTAAATTATTACGTACTATTTTACTGGGAAAATGTTAAAAATTTTATGATGTACAATACTTTCGGCGTGTGGTTTAAAAATCGTTTTGGCATCTTAATCCAGGGGTGGATAAATGTGGTCCAAAATTAATGGATACACTCAGAAAAAAGTTTTAGTAAACAAATTTGTAAACGGTTTTAAATCTCTATTTACTATTTTTGTACTGATTTTTAGTAAAAAAATTATTATTTAGCAAATCTTTTTGCTATTTACATTTTACAAATTACAGAGTTTTTACAGAATATCTACCAATTTTTGTTGCTAATTTCAGAAATCATTTTACAAATTTTTGAAAACCGATTAGCTAAAATTAGCAAAAAAAATTACTAATTTTAAAAAAGTCGATATTGATGGAAATGTTATTTCTAATAATTTAAACTTATACATACAAACTTAAATTGCCCTAAAATGTTACATAGGATTAAAAAAGGGATCGGAAGTGAAGATACCGACTCATGTCTAAAAATAGGACATCCACTTAAAATAGCACTAAAAAGTTTTTTATTTCTAAAAATCAGCCCTAACAACAATTTAAATTTCACTTTAAAAGTAAAAAAAATTGACTAAAATATTTTTCAAAACAGAAATTACCAAATTAAAACAAAATGATAAATTCGTTTATGTTTTAAGAATTTTTAAGATTTTGTATAAAACATCTTTTAAAAAATATAATTAAAATTTTTGATGCTCGATAAAAAAAATAAATCTAAAACTTTGTACTAATATTAATAGTATTTAGTAATTTTTTTTTTTTTGCTGATTTTAGCAAAGGGATTTTAAATTCCACTTTACAAAAAGTCTACTAAAATTTAGTAGCGGCTACTAATTTTTCTACTAATTTCATTGTACTACACGTCAGCAGACATGTGTTGCTAAGATTAGCAAAAAATACCGCTGGGCTCAAATTAGCAGAATTTCCCGTAATAACAGGAAAATTTTCAGTTTCCATTACAGACATTTTTTGGTGAGTGTATGTTTTAATTATTAGAAATAACATTTCCTACAATATCCACTTTTTTAAAATTAGTTTTTTGTTTGCTAATTTTAGCAAATCGGTTTTCAAAAATTTGTAAAATGATTTCTGAAATTAGCAACAAAAATTTGTAAATATTCTGTAGAAATTCTGTAATTTGTAAAATGTAAATAGCAAACAGATTTGCTAAATAATATTTTTTTTTTACTAAAAATCAGTACAAAAACAGAAAAGTGATGAAATTGCTTCATAAATATGAATAAATTCCTTAATAAATTTAAAGAAATATTTAATAAAAAAAATCTCACTATTTTTTACTCGTATAAATAAAGAAACTTTTCATAAATATGAAGACACGTGCCATCAATTTGGTTTTTTATGAAACAGCTTCTTCATATTTATGAAGTATTACATTAAAAATATGATAAAGCTTTTTCCCCTGTTGAATTAAAGTAAAATAATAGAATTTTTGTAATTGTTTTTTTTCTTTCAAATTCAGGCAAAATTTTACCATGTCATGCGGAAGGTCAGATAAACATAACTTTGAAACTATGAAAATATTTCGAATATTCACTTTTTGTGCTACAAACTGAATATTCCAAAATGTAATAAAGATTATATGTTTCCCATTTTCACATTTTGTAAAAATTATACAAAGAAAACAAATAACGGAAATAAATGAAATAGAAGAGCCATGAATAGAGCCAAACAACAACAGCAGAAATACAACATCAACAGCACAAACAAACAACAGAACTTCTAGACCGGATATGGTGTAATAGAGTGACAGTAAGAACATCCGTTACAAAGTCATCTTCATCGAGTGCAATTGTAAACGATTTTATGTATGTTTTTTTTTTTTGTTTGTCTTTATGTAAGTATGACTGAATAACTAAAATAAACGAATGCCTGTATAATATTTAATGCATGTGTGCGTTAGTGCTTTTCAAATTGTGTGTTGTATTTATTATTTACTTCAAGTAAAAAATATTTTTTGTATCCAAAGAAGAAGAAGAATACGAACTATTTGCCAATATTAATGCCCGTTATTTCAAACAAAATATATCTATCGGTGCATAGAAACCTACCAGTTCGTCTATATGAGAGATATAAGCACTGGTGTCTATCGCTAGAAATTACGGGCATAATTTGTCTGTTGTTCATTTACAGGGTTTATATATACCCGAGTAAAAAACTTGATCAGGCGCAATATTTAATTATATCCAATTTGTTATTCTTTTATATCTTATTTGATCTTATTTGATCCAAAAAATGACAGATCAAATTAGATCCAGCAATATATTTTTGGGGATTAAGAAGGATACAAATTGATCCAAAAAATGGCAGTTTAAATTAGACCAAACAATATATTTAGAGATAAAGTAATATCCAAATTTATACGAAAAAGGTCAGATGGAATTGCATCAGAATAGATCCAATAATTTAATATACATGGCAACTAGTTTATTAAAAAACGTATAAAAAAATAAGAAAAAATAACAAAATTATAAAAAAATGTATGCCAGTCTGCCGGAATTTTTGTGATGTAAGCACTCAGTTACTAGACTTTATTTTTTGTATAATTATGTTAACATAAATATATATTCGGAAATTTGGGAAAAATATCATGGCTGAATTTATGATACTAAATTGGTCCTGATTTAATATAATTATATAACTATATATAATATAATATATAATTATATATAATCATATCTTATAGACTAAGAAAATATGTGGAAAAATAATTATATTTAAAGCAAAATATACATATATATATATATATGAGTCATTCCATGTCAGACCGTAAGATTTTTGCTAAAAATTGATTTTGATGTCTCCGATGTCTTGCAAAATTTTAGTACGTAGTTTTCTTAAAAAAATATTTTACACGTGTTTCCAGAAAAAATTAAAAAATTTTTTTAAAAAGTTATGTGCATTTGAAAATCGTCCAAATCGTAAAAAATCTTCCGACATGACAACTTTTAAACTAATGTTTCGCAAAGACCAATGTCTTATTTTAAAGGTATTTGAACATCCTTTTTATAAAATTATTTTAATTTTTTTTTAATTTATTTATTTTTTTATTTTTAAAATTTGTTTTTTGTTTTAGTTAATTTCTGTTTTCAACCATCTTTGAACAAGTCGAAAAATCTGAAAAAAAATATTTCCTTAAAGCAAAATATAACCTTAATATTCCCTGTAAATTTCAGAATGGAATTCGAATGGATTCTATTTTTTCCGATTTTTTTCCATTGTAGTGTTAATGTAGTGTTTATTAACATTACAATAAAAATATAATGTTCACATACAAAATGTAACTTTTCGTGGTACTACAATGGAAAAAAATCGGAAAAAATAGAATCCATTTGACTTCCATGCTGAAATTTACAGGGAATATTAAGGTTATATTAAGCTTTAAGAAAATAATTTTTTCAGATTTTTCAACTTGTTCGAAGATGGTGGAAATCGGAAATTAAGTAAAAAACCAAATTTTAAAAATAAAAAAACAATATAAAAAAAAAATATTAATTTTAAAAAAGGAGATTTAAATACCTTTAAAATAAGCCATTGGTCTTCAAAATCCATCTACAAGTTTTTGCGAAACATTAGTTTAAAAGTTGTCGCATAAGAAGACTTTTCACGACTTCGACGATTTTCAAATGCACATAACTTTTATAAAAAAAATTTTTAATTTTATTTAAAAAGGCGTTCGGTCTGAAATTGAATGACTGATACTTAAATGTTCACCACAAATATCTTATCAAAAATTTCTAGTTCTTGTTGTCCCGAAATGGTTTAAAATTAAAAACACTTGAAAAAAAAAATATTAACAAGGAAATAAAAATAAATTAAAAGCAAAAAATATATTTATCTCCCTGGCTGGTACTCGAAACCATTGACATGGGGCCACATTTAATTATATCAAATTATATCTTTTACCATATCAAAACTACTGTAGCTATGAAACTATATATAGGGTCCGCCAAACAATTTTTTCTTTTTTTATTTGAAAGTACAATCCTTCCGGTTAATAATGGAAAATAATTTCCATTCAGTAGCCTACACGATCGGTCCAATTTTTAAGCACATTATCGATTGTGTGCAGCTGTATTTAACCAATGGCTTCACGAATATTGTCCTTTAAAGCGTCAATTGTCTCTGGCTTGTCGGCGTAACACTTATCTCTGACGACACCCCTCAAATAATAGTCCAACGGTGTCAAATGCGGCTAATAATGCGATCTTCAAAAACAGGGCGCAAAACATAGAGTGTAGCTTCGGCTGTGTGGCACGTAGCGCCGGACTCCTCTTCAATTTTTGTGAACAAAACTTCGTTCAACATGGCCCGATAACGATCGCCATTGACTGTAACGGCCACTCCTTGCTCAATTTCGAAGAAAAATGACCCAATTATGCCTCTGGACCAAAATCCGCACCAAACAGTGACTCGTTTTGGGTGCATCGGCTTTTCAAAATCGGATTTTCAAAGTAATGTTGCAATATTTCCCAGCGTTGTTCAAGCGTATACACAACCATATTCGTTCAGCGGAAGGATAAAAATAATTATCTGTCAATTTAGACATGAGCTAAGTGTTACCATTCACGAAATAAGCACTAGTTGAAAAAAAAACGATAGATGGCGGACCCTATATAACATTATCTGAAAATTGTTTGCACCATTTCAAAAAATATTTCATATATTGGAACATATATTAATATCAAATATTATATAGCATATATAATTATTAATGATTCTGTTTGAGCCATATATAAGTTTTTATGGTACTTTATAAGTCATATATAAATATATACAAATTATATCTAACCCATGTATAATTATATATAATTAAATATAATTATCTACAATTTTATATGATATAATATATACCATGTCTTATCTTATAAATCATAAATAATTTTATAAAAATCAATATACAACCAGATATGGTTATATATGACAAAATATAAGGTAATTTTAAAATAATGAATTTAATATAGAATTTATATGCTAATGTATAATGACATGTATTTATATATGATACTATATTATAAGATAAGGTCACATATAATTATATCTAATTTTTATACCCTCCACCATATATGGTGAGGGTATATATCAGTTTGTCATTTCGTTTGTAACATGTCGAAATATAGGTATAAGACCCCATAAAGTATATATATTCGTGATCCTTATGCAATTTTAAGTCAATTTAGCGATGTCCGTCTGTCTGTCTGTCTATTGAAATGGCGATCACGACGCGAAGACGCAAGCGGGGGTGCCTATTTTTACCCAGATTATTGAACATCCTCCCGAGCAGTTTGGTATTTAAAATGAGCAAAATCGGTCAAGCGGTTCAAAAGTTATGAGTGAAAATGTGAAGGTACCTCTAAATTTTCCATACAAATTTGTACAATTTTTCTGTATCTATTTTTTTTCTGTTAAGTAAGTAAAAATGTTATTAAGTCTTCTTATTGTTCGATTAACATTCTTAGAGCTTATATGTGTGTTACTCTGATAACTAAGTTAACGTAAAAATCAACAATGTTAAAGTCGCTAACAGAGCAGACCTCTGTAAATAACATTGCTAAAACTAAATAAATGACATTACTAAAACTAAATAACAAAAGTTCGTTACATAAATTGACAAAACATATTCATATTACAGTTCATGCAAAATTTAGTATATACGTATATCATCTTCAGCCCCTATGGTAGAGGGTATTCAAAGATTCGGCACAGCCGAATTTAGCCCTTTTTTAGTAGTTAAGACTTTTAAAAATTTGATTTTTTTTTATGCACACAAACAGCACCTTTTTTCAAACCGGAGATAAATCTCAAAGTCACACGCACATATGTTAAAGGGTTAAGTAGGTTTCAAAGGCTCAAAAAAAGGAAATTTTTCTGATTTTTTTATATACATATATCAAATGAAATATTTTATTCATCAAAGTACCATATTTAAAAAGTACTTTTTTTTATTGAAAATTTTTTGAAAATTCATCCTCTCAAAAAAAGTTCTCTCGGCATAGTTAGGTTAATTAATGACTGGTTCAGCAGAAAATAAAAAAAAAGGTATAAAGTTTGTGATGGAATTTTGATATAAAATAAAATATCATTTATTATACCCTCCACCATATCAGTTTGCCATTTCGTTTGTAACATATCAAAATATAGGTCTTAGATCCCATAAAGTTGAAATGGTGATCACGATGCGAAGACACAAGCGGGGGTGCCTATTATTACCCAGTTTATAGGACATCCTTCCGAGCAGTTTGGTATTGAAAGTGAGCAAAATCGGTCCAGCGGTTCAAAAGTTATGAGTGAAAATGTGAAGGTACCTCTAAAATTTACATAAAAATTGCTGTATTTTTATGTAAAATTTTTTTCTGTATCTATTTTCTTTCTGTTATTTTTCATTGATAAGCTTTGTTGGTTTTTCGTTTGATTCCATTAAATGTATTTTTGTTTTTGTAAAACTAATATTGTTGGATTTCTACATTAATGAAGATACATTAATATAGAACACTCGTCCTTGAAACTGTTATAAACTACTGTTTGAAATATCTAAATTTCAAGTAAACTTAGTTTTGAATTTAATTTTGTAAAAAATAAAAATTATAAAATAAAATTTATTCATCCTGGTTACGTTTGAAATTGAAGCAACACGTCTTCTTATTATATTTTTTTTTATTGTTGTCAATTGTTTACAGTAAAAATGTCTTCAGTTATTTTAATTTAATTATTTATTACTTAGTGATGATAATTTATAGATACACTCACAAAGCTCGTTGCCTAGTAATTAGGATAATTTAAATTTGATCAAATTTTATCTTGCAAACATCATGCGAAAACTACTTGTAACATTTTACCAAGTTTTTAGTTTTCTCTACTAAATTTTTAAATAATTTATGCGAACAAAAAATTTATTAGTTAAAATGCTTCTAATTACATGGCAACAATTTTCATGAGTGAAGTTAAATTTTATATTCAAGTGTTAATAATATAAAAAATTATAAAAACTCACCTTAATATTAAATTATTTTTGATTTACTTGATTTCAATATACAGCTTTGTCGATGTTATCCATTCTAACGATATCATAATAATCGCCTTCAACCAAACTATTTTTTCTACACTATAAAAAGCCTTCTATTGCTTTACACTATTCTTATTTTTCATACATATTAATTTTCACACCCGCACTAATGAGAACTCTTTTACTTATTTGAATAACAACAACTAATTTTAACACGACGAGAGTGAGAGAACTAATAAAAACACTCATGTGCAAAAGCACAAACAAAAACCAAATACACACTAAATGAAGATTTTTTTCTTATATTGAAGTTTTTTCTGGAATTACTTTTTTAATTCTTCTTTTTCATTGAATTTAAATGGATTTTTTTATGAAATAACTTTAAAATAATGAAATATAATATTTAAATTAATAAATTATGCACTTTTTATCAATTATTAAACACTATTTCACTATAAAACTATGAATTAAACGAGAGCAAACTGTTTTGCGTAGCCGACTTACAAAAAGAGGAAATTATAACTAAAAGGAATAACAAAAAGGGCTGCCGGACTCTCTTTTTCGTTGACCCCAAACAAATAAAAAACTATTCCCAAAAAATGTCGACTTATAAAAAAACGTTTTTAGCTAAAGTCTATATGAAACTTGCTAATAATTAGTATTAATTATACAAATTAGAAGATAGGTTAAAAAATATTATGTGAAAATTAATACGTAAACGTAAAGAAAATATCAATTTTTCTAGTCAGAGCCCTGGTTAAATTTGCATTTATGGCGAAAAAAAAAATCTGAAATCCAGAAACTAGCAAGTGTCAGACTTGAGTAGGGCAAAAATATTTGATTTTTTTACCAAATTAACTTTACACACAAAATACCATCAAAACAAAAACGAAAGAAAACGGTAAATAATATTGCTTAAGCTAAAGTAAAATTAAGTTTTTTTTACAAATAGCACATTTTTGGTTTACAAATTCTTAGTAACATCATAGTGCTTGTTAGGAAAATACCTGGCCACGTGTTTGATTGCTAAAATGATAAAAATGCAATGATATCTGTTTGTTTAGGAGGCTGTAGCTTTGAATTTTCATGAGATCTTTTGCCACATCGAAATGCATGCATATTAATCTACATTCTAATTAATTATTATGCGTTATATATGAACACAGAACTGATAAAATCCTTCTCCAGTGTAGATAACAGCTGAGTCGTGATTTTTGGAAAATCCAGTAGAGCTGGCAGGTTGAAATTCGGTATGCAGGCTCCTTCTCCAGTGTACATAGATAACAGCTTAGACGTGATTTTTAGAAAATCCAACGGGCAGAGGCAGAAAAGGATGAAATTCTCCCCCTTGACGGCCTTGCCAAACCGTTGGACATGGAAAGTTGAATTTGTTAAGCAGGCTCCTTCTCCATTGTAGATAACAGATAAGACGTGATTTTTGAAAAATTAAACGGGGAGGGACAGAAATGGGTGAAATTCTTCCCCTCGACGGCCTGCCAAAACCGTTAGAGCTGGAAGGATAAAATTGTGTATATTGGTTCCACCTGAGGTGTAGACAGCCACGCTGGTGGGATTTTTGTAAATTCCTGCGGGGAGGTGCAAAAGGAGGGAAAGTAGCAAGATACCTGAAGGGAGTAGCAAGATACCTGAAATTTAAAATATGTATTACCATGAGTATGTACTAACACACTGATAAGCTGTATTTTAGAATTTTAGCCAGGGACGTGGTAAAAATGGGGTTTGAAAGGATGAAATGTCTGCCCATTAACGGCTTTGCGAAACCTCTGGACCTATGAAGTTAAAATTTGGTATGCAGGCACCTTCTCCAGTGTAAATAACAGCTAAGATGTCAGTTTTAGGAAATCCAATGGGGAGGGCCAATGACGAATCGCCAAAACCGCTAGAGCTGGGAAGTTGAAATTTGGTACATAGGTTACCACTCCAGCGTAGACATCCACCCAAGTTGAATTTTTGGAGATTCCTACTGGGAGGCGCAATATGGCGAAAAGTCTCTTCCCGAACGGCCTGCCCAAACGGCTGAAACTAGAGAGTTAAAATTTGGTATGCAGGTTCCTTCTTCAGTGTAGATAACATATAAGACGTGACTTTTGGAAAATCTAAGGCGGAGGGGCAAAAAAGCGAAAATTCTCCCCCTTGACGGCCTGCCAAAACCGCTTGAGCTAAGAAGTAAAAATTTGGTACATAGATTCCACCTCTAATGTAAATGTGCTAATGTATATGTGCAAATGTACATATGTGCAAATGTGAAAATTTGCAAAAGTTCAAATGTGAAAATTTGAAAATGTGCATGTGCAAATTTGCAAAAGTGCACATTTGCAAAAGTGCAAATGTACACATGTAAAAATTTGAAAAACTGCAAATGTGTGAAATTGCAAGTGTAAATGTGCAAATTTACAGAAGTGCAAATGTGAAAATTTGCAAAAGTGCAAATGTGCAAAAGTGAAATATTTATTGTTTGATAGTTTGATGGTTTGGTGGTAATGTAAGTGCACAAATATGCAAATGTGTTAATATGCACATGTGCTAATGTGTAAAAGTAAAAAAGTGAATATCTAAACATTTATTTTAATCAACATCGCCCAGCGCAAACCGCTGGAGGTAGGACGCTGAAATGTTGTATGTAGGTTCCCATTGCGGCGTAGGCATTCGCTAATATGAGGTTCTTAGAAATTCCTTCGGGGAAGAGCAAGTCGGAAATGGATTAAAATGAGCAACGAGTGAAATCAAAACACTTGATAGGGTAAAAAATAAAATAGAATGGGGAACGAGTGTAAATGAACCATTAGACGAGGGTAAATAAACAAGTGATAATAAAACGGTGATATTTAAACATAGTCACAGAGTTTATTCTGAATTTAAATTGCATTCGGTGTAGACGAACTGTGGTTTAAGCAATGTAAATACAACATGGGCAAAGCCTGTATATTTTATTTAGTTCGTGTGTATGTTGTGTTTGTACTTTATACAAACTAGTTTGTGTGTGTTTTACATCACACACTACTAGTTAGTAACAATTAATTTATTTGCTTTACTTCTTAGCCGCATGCAATTCTCGTTCAGTTGATGACATTTTTTAATAAGTAGACAATGTTTCTAGTCATTCGAGGTGGTTAACCTGAGCTGGCATAACTCATCACTGGTCGGTATTTACGCATTTTAAGGACAAAAGAATTCGGTCGATTGCCTTATTGTAGTATTTACACGAGACCAGTAACGAGTAATCCTGGGCGATAGACTTCGTTTGGTTGCCTTTTAATAAATTTAATTTGACAGGCTTCGCAGCCTGTTCTAATTTTACAGCCTTCGCATACTGTTCTAATTTTACAGACTTCGCGGTCTGTTATAATTTTACAGCCTTCGCGGACTGTTCTAATTTCACAGCTTTCGCGGACTGTTCTAATTTTATAGCCTTCCCGGACTGTTCTAATTTTACAGCCTTCGCGGACTGTTCTAATTTTACAGCCTTCGTGGACTGTTCTACTTTAACAGCCTTCGCGGACTGTTCTAATTTTACAGCCTTCGCGGACTGTTGTAATTTTACAGCCTTCGCGGACTTTTCTAATTTTACAGCCTTCGCGGACTGTTCTAATTTTACAGCCTTCGCGGACTTTTCTAATTTTACAGCCTTCGGGGACTGTAACCGAGTCAGTAGACGACTACCTGCCGAAGCCGTAACTTAGTCAGTAGACGACCAGCTGCCGTAACCGAGTCAGTAGACGACTAGCTGCCGAACCCATAACTGAGTCAGTGGACGACTACCTGCCGAACCCGTAACCGAGTCAGTAGACGACTAGCTGCCGAAGCCGTAACCAAGTCAGTAGACGACTACGTTGCCGAGAGATATTTTACACCGAGTGTACCCGTGTGGAGAATAAGGGTGTTGCCTTCGTGGAATATATTTATTTATTATTGTAGATAAAATTAATTGTTTAATAAAGAGAGATTTATAACCCAAAAAAAGGGTAAAATCTATTGTGTTATTACTTAAGGTTTTCGGGTCCTCAAGTAGACCCTGGACACGACTGAACTACCACAGCCGACGAGAAAACCCTGTTACAACAATTAACACTGGGCGCGTCCCCCTTGAATGACCTATAAACAAGAAATTCATAACTTTAAATTTAAACATCCACTTCAAAAGATGAAACAAATTTATTTAAATAGCAAAATCTTTAGAAAATAGGATATAATTTCCTTCTTAACATATTTTGATATTAAAAACTACTGATAAGGAAGTATCGGGCTTTTAAGCTAGTACTACATAAAACTTTTCACATTTTATAGTAGTAAATTTACAATCATTTTTTAGAGCATATAATTAAATCAAACGATAAAAACCTATTCAAAATTATGTACAAAAATATAAGTTGGTAGCGTGATAGCTTGTCAGTGCGGGGGTCGTGGGTTCGATTGCTAGTTCTCGGTGAGGGTCTTAAAATGTATTTTGTAATTATATGATTAATATAAATAAAAAAAAATAAAAAATTTCGATTCGATTATAATGGAGTGAGGGTATATATCAGTTAGGGTATATATCATTTTGTTATTCCGTTTGTAACATGTCGGAATATAGGAATAAGACCTCATAAAGTATATATATTCATGATCCTTATGCAATTTTAAGTCGATTTAGCGATACCCGTCTGTCTGTTGAAATGGTGTGCCTATTTCTTGGTATTGAAAAAGAGCAAAATCGGTCCAGTGGTTTAAAAGTTATGAGTGAAAATGTGAAGGTACCTCTAAAATTTACATACAAATTGCTGTATTTTTCTGTACAATTTTTTCTGTATCTATTTTCTTTCTGTTATTTTCCATTGATAAGTTTTGTTGGTTTTTCGTTTGATTCTATAAAATGTATTTTTGTTTTTGTAAAACTTATATTTTATATTTTTGTTATTGTTTTGTTAATAGCGTCACCTATTGAGATGAGTTTTGTCTGTGCTACAATCAGACATTAATTACATCAAAGACATAAATTTATTAAAAAAAGAACATGTGTTGTAACTATTTGTTTATATGGCTGCAGAGCTAGTCTATTTCATAACCTTTTATATTATTTGTATTAAAAACAGTAGAGAACATTTTTATGGCATTGGTATTCAAAGAAGGCTATTTAAAGATTCGGCACAGCTGAATTTAAGCCTTTTTTACTTGTTTTTTATTATATTGATATAAAAAATATAAATTATACACTATACGGCACTTCGATAAAAACTTCAGTGAAAACGAGTGATTCCAAATAACGATGACGTGCAGATTAAGATTGCATTACACAATCGTAATTCGCAAGTCTTCTTTATTTGAAAACTCTCGGCATTCAATTTACGGTTCAATTTTTTTAAAATTTTGAAAAGTTTAAAGAATTTTGAAAATGTATTATTCGTTATTTCATCCAAAATCCGCTAAAAACAAAACAGAAAATTCAATATCTGTTAGCTATTTTTAATGGATTTCGCATGAATTAACAAATAATATATATATATTTTTTTTGCAAATTATCTTTCACAACAATTTTTTGAAACAAAAATAAAGAAAGCGTCTAAATTAACTAAAATAGTAAAAAATTAAAATCACAATTTTTGTGATTATTGCTTGACAATTATGAAATAAATTGGTATCAAAGATACTGTCTCAAGTCCTATAAACATGAAAAAAATAAATGATAAAAATATTTAAAAAAAGCTTTTTGTTGGAAATGAAAGTTTAAACCAACAACCCTTCGTTTTTGATTCAAAAATTATGTTTATCAATGTATTAATTGATAAAAATTAAAATGCATTTGATATATTTTGCTATATTAGAATATATTTTTGTTTTGAATAAACATAATATTTGTATAAAAGTAAAAAGCACTTTTTAATTTTAGCCGTAAATTTAATTTTTTTACTCTGGTTTTTTATTTTTGCTTAGGTTTGTTATTTTTTTTTACATTTGATTAGGGCTGTC
Source organism: Eustalomyia histrio (assembly GCA_949748255.1). NCBI lineage: Eukaryota > Metazoa > Arthropoda > Insecta > Diptera > Anthomyiidae > Eustalomyia > Eustalomyia histrio. Next base: position 42,563,577 of record OX456525.1, on the reverse strand, counting down.
AGAATTGGTGATTTAACGATATATCGCCATGTTTTTTTTTTGTTTAAAAATATGCAAAAGTATTATACTCTATCTAAAAAAAAAGTATAATTAGATGAGGCCAAACTCCTATATAATCGCATCGAAATTTATTTATTATACCCTTCACCATAGGTGGAAGGGTATACTCACAATATATTTTCCGTTACCGACTGTAGTTTATTTAAAAAGTAATACGTAAAGTTTGTTTTTAAAAGAAGAATCAATTGAAATTCATAGAAATATATTTTTTAACTATTTGAATCAGTCATTCGAAAAACAAACTATAAAAATTTACAGACATTCAGTAGGAGTTGATATTTTCTGTTAAATGTAAAATTTTATGTTTTCTGTTTTTAAAAATTCAAATTGATATAATTCTTATTTGTTTTTTTACCAAAATAGTTTGTATATATACAAAATTATTTCAATAAAAATTACAAGAAATTATTCAAATATAGATACACACAAGAAAATAAAAAAATATATACGTCTGTGTGTGTTGTGTTTTGTAAAATTTCATTCAAATAAAAAAAAATTTCAATTTAAAAAACAAACCCAAAAATCGTTTTTTTCTACTTTTTTTCAGTTAAAAATTTATGGTTATTTTAAACAACTTTCTATTGTTTTTACTACTTTTGTCGATTATTAAACAATAATTGAAAATGAACAACAAAATGGGCTGAATATAATGAAAAATCAGTAGTCCTCTTTTTGATTGTATTATCGATTAATTCAATATGTATTTTAGATTATTTTTAACGAAATAATATTGTGAGTGTATATATAAGTTTGTCATTCCGTTTGTAATTTCTACAATATTGATCTTAGACCCTATAAAGTATATATATTCTGGGTCCTTATGGAGAGCGAAGTTGATTTAACGATGTCCGTCTGTCCGTCTGTGTGTTGAAATGGGTTTTCCGAAGAACCCAGACATGATGAGGACTTGATTCTTTTTTATTTCTGTTACATGTGATCCATTTCTGTTTGCTATTAAAAATCAGACAGATCGGTTAATAAATGGCTGAGATATTAGCAAAAAACCAGGACTACCTCTAATTTTTCCAGTAAAATCCCTTTGTTTAATATGTAGGTAGAATTTTGAGCATAACAACACATCCATGTGTTAAAATTCTTTTCTTTCATCTCCACCTTTTATACACAAACAACACACATACAAAGATTTGTCATTTAAATAAAAACCAAACAAATCTCTAATTAACGAAGACTTTTATATATGTACCTCTATTGACGATGATTTTGTGTGAGCTTCAATAGCTCAGTTGTCTAGACGCTGTGTCACAAATACTTTTTTTTTTCTCTAAGGCAGTGGGGTTCGAGGTTCAAATCTCGGTGAGGTCAATTCACTTTTTTTTTACATTTTTTTTTTATTATTTTCTTAAGACTTTTTTTTTTGCTTATTTTTGTTTTTTTTAACATTTAATAATTAATTTATATAAAATTTTATATTAATAATTAAAATTCTTTTCTTTCATCTCCACCTTTTATACACAAACAACACACATATAAAGATTTGTCATTTAAATAAAAACTAAACAAATCTCTAATAAACGAAGACTTTTATATATGTACCTCTATTGACGATGATTTTGTGTGAGCTTCAATAGCTCAGTTGTCTAGACGCTGTGTCACAAATACTTTTTTTTTTCTCTAAGGCCGTGGGGTTCGAGGTTCAAATTATATATTAAATTTTATATTAATAATTAAATAATCCATAAATAGGCTAAAAACATCAACATTTTTATAAAAACCCTCTGATACAAACAAAATACAAACGTTTTTATACCTTTCACCACAGGTGGAAGGGTCGCGGGTTCGTTAAGATTTTTTTTTTTGTTTATTTTTTGTTTTTTTTTACATTTAATAATTAATTTAAATAAAATTTTATATTAATAATTAAATAATCCATAAATAGGCTAAAAACATCAAAATTTGTATAAAAACCCTCTGATACAAACAAAATACAAACGGTTTTATTTCTATTTTTTGCTCCGATTTAAAAGAATTTATAAAAAGATTTTTAAACCATTTTATTTCTCACATATTAAGAAAATTTTATACATAATTTACCTTTGAGTGCAACTATTTTAGGTCATAACTTATAATAATTTATAAAAAAAATTATAAACTATTTTCCTTCAAATTTTTAAAATTAAGCTAAAGAAATTACAAATATTTCTAATAAAAAAGCCCAAAACATACATTTTTTTTAAAATACATATTTTCTGGAACCATAAATCTTCCCGAGTCCAAGTTTTATCTCCAAACTAAATGGTTAATTTCCTCTTAAAGGCGTCCGTATATAAATCTGTCCATTTCATATATGTCCATATATAAACTTCAGTTTTTTCCCAACCATGGTGAAGGGTATATAAGATTCGGCATAGCCGAATTTAGGCGCTCTTACTTGTTTTTTTATTTATATTAACCATATAATTACAAAATATATCCTAATACCCTTAACGAGCATTAGCAACAAGGGCCATCGGCTCGTTGAGAGAGCCTCTGATGGGAATCGAACCCACGACCCTCGCGCTGATAAGCTATCACGCTACCAACTCATAGTTTTGTACATAAATTTGAATAGGTTTTTATCATTTGATTCAATTATATGCTCCAAAAAATGATTGTAAATTTACCACTATAAAATATGTAAATACGTAAAACTTTTTTGCGCACACTTTCGTACACACACGAAGTATTTTTAAACACGCCTAAAATTAGTACTATTTTGTTGAATAAAAGTTTTACGCACATAGTTGGTAAAAATACTGACTTATAATGGTAAAAAATTATGACATTTTCAAATAAAAAAAAAGAAATCGAAAAAATTAAAACAAAAACAATCATGTTTCTTTACACACAAATTTGGAAAATTTACTCTTTCAAAATTTAATTTATACGCACTTTTAATGTCATTTTATCCGTTCTGTGTTCATATACTAACGCATAATAATTAATTAGAATGTAGATTAATATGCATGCATTTCGATCTGGCAAAAGATCTCATTAAAATTCAAAGTTTTGGAAGAGCTACAGCCTCCAAAACAAACAGATCGAATTGCATTTTTATCGTTTTAGCAATCAAACACGTGGCCAGGAATTTTCCTAACAAGCTCTATGATGTTACTAAGAATTTGAAAACCAAAAATGTGTTATTTGGAAAAAAACTTTTAATTTTACTCTGGCTTAAGTAATATTATTTACCGTTTTCTTTCGTTTTTGTTTTGATGGTATTTTGTGGGTAAAGTTAATTTGGCAAAAAATCAAATATTTTTGCCCTACTCAAGTCTAACACTTGCTAGTTTCTGGATTTCAGATTTTTTTCTTGCCATAAATGCAAATTTTAACTAGGGCTCTGACTAGAAAAATTGATATTTTCTTCACGCTTACGTATAATTTTCACATAATTTTTTTTAACCTATTTTTTAATTTGTATAATTAATACTAAATATTAGCAAGTTTCATATAGACTTTAGCTAAAAACGTTTTTTTATAAGCCGACATTTTTTGGGAATAGTTTTTTATTTGTTTGGGGTCAACGAAAAAGAGAGTCCGGCAGCCCTTTTTGTTATTCCTTTTAGTTATAATTTCCTCTTTTCGTAAGTCGGGTACGCAAAACAGTTTGCTGTCGTTTAATTCATAATTTTATAGTGAAAAAGTGTTTTATAATTGATAAAAAGTGCATAATTTATTAATTTAAATATTATATTTCATTATTTTAAAGTTATTTAAAAAAAATCCATTTAAATTTAATGAAAAAGAAGAATTAAAAAAGTAATTCCAGAAAAAAATCCTTAATATAAGAAAAAAATCTTCATTTAGTGTGTATTTGGTTTTTGTTTGTGCTTTTGCACATGAGTGTTTTTATTAGTTCTCTCACTCTCGTCGTGTTAAGATTAGTTGTTGTTATTCAAATAAGTAAAAGAGTTCTCATTAGTGCGGGTGTGAAAATTAATATGTATGAAAAATAAGAATAGTGTAAAGCAATAGAAGGCTTTTTATAGTGTAGAAAAAATAGTTAGGTTGAAGGCGATTATTATGATATCGTTAGAATGGATAACATCGACAAAGCTGTATATTGAAATCAAGTAAATCAAAAATAATTTAATATTAAGGTGAGTTTTTATAATTTTTTATATTATTAACACTTGAATATAAAATTTAAACTTCACTCATGAAAATTGTTGCCATGTAATTAGAAGCATTTTAACTAATAAATGTTTTGTTAGTAAAAATTATTTAAAAATTCAGTAGAGAAAACTAAAAACTTGGTAAAATGTTACAAGTAGTTTCCGCATGATGTTTGCAAGATAAAATTTGATAAAATTGAAATTCTCCTAATTACTAGGCAACGATTTTTGTAAGTGTAGCTATATAATATCATCACTAAGTAATAAATAATTAAATTTAAATAACTGAAGACATTTTTACTGTAAACAATAAAATTGTTCTTAAGGGGTGTGTTAAGTGTCGGATGCAGTATTGCCATTTTTAATGGCAATATTTTAGATTTTGAAAAAAATTCGTCAAAATGGTGTACGCTTTTGGAAAATCATTCAAAAATCATAAATGGTCAAAAAATCACGCTAGAGAAAACTGATACAGATAGAGTAAAAATCACTCCTAAATAGCTTAAATCATCACAATAGAGTTAGAGGTGTTGTTTAATATATATTTAGCAGTTTTATCTCGTATGGCGTATAAATGTGCCTTAAGAACGCCAAAATCTTAAGCAGTAGTCATGTGCAAATTATGCGTTCTTCTTCAATTTTCTGCCTGTTCTTTAAACCATGTTGACATTAAAGTTTGCCTTTCGGTTTTAAACGTAGCCGATACCGCGTTTAACCGCATTATTTAACCGTTACCAAATTAAATATCGTGCAGTTAAGCTTAAATTATTATACAATTAAAAACAGATTTTTAAATTTTTACAAAACAGTCTTATTTTTCAAATACACGCGATTTATTTTTTTTTATAAAAAATTACCAAACAAATTAAATTTTTGTTTATTTATTTGGAATCCTAGTAGTTGTTTTTAAACAATGTTTAAGACTATTGATAATTTGTCTTCATATATTTGTATACTCGTAGTTTTGAATTGATGAGCGAAGAATTATTTTTACTTATTGTTCATTTTTGTTGTATACAATTTTTTTGAAAAGGTTTTTAGTTACAAAAGTTTATTTTTATTCTAAATTCTCCTGAACTAAGAAATAGTGTGAATTATGCAAAGGAAATTGGGTATGACTGTTTGAAATTTTTCTTCGGATCCAGTTTTTTTTTTAAATTTAAATATTTTTCTCTACACTTTAAATAGTTTAAAATAATAGAGAATACCATTTACAAGAAATGATTTTTTCATCAACCGATGTACTTACTTTGCATTTAAATCAAATGGTTTTTGTTATTTATTTTCAAATGTTGTGTAAACAACTGACACATCAGTAAAAAAAAAAACAAATGATTAATCAGTTATAAATAAATGTTAAAATTTTACTTACCAATTCCATAAAATATAACTGATTGTTCATTTATTTTAAATTGTTTACGTTTTTTGCTTTTTCGTTTGTTTTTTAATCTACAAAAAGTATACTCTTACTGTCTAAAGACACAAAATTTAAATTTGTTATTGCACAGCCTCCAAAATGGCACGCACTCTGGTGTTTGTTTGTACAATATGAAAAGTTGCGTAGTGTACCTTAAGACAAGAACAACTTTTTTCTTTAATTTAAAAAGCTAATTCATAAATTCATTTCCTGGAAATGATCTTATATTCAACTAATTAATGACTAGCAACTTTTATCCAAAGTACGAAAACGACCAACTACCCAAAAGAGCCAACCGCAAAATCTAATAGATCCTTTAAAATCGAAAGTCTGCATTATGCAACTGATTAAATCGTCACCTTTAATAAAAATAAAAGCAACAACGCTTTTCAAATTCATATAAGAGAAGTAAAAACATAACTGATAATTTAATTCCCAAAGAGACATTTACCTTTTTTTAACGTATTTCTGGAGAAAACATTATATTAAATAAAAAAATAATTGACCGTGATTTTTTATTGTTGTAACGATCTTGAAAAAACTATCATAGGGATTTCAAATAATTAGTAATATATAAAAAAAGTTTTAATAAAAGAAATTACTGAATGCAATATGTGCAATATGTGTAAAAATAAAAGTAAACTTGAAAATTAATTTAAGGTGCTGCTCGTGTTTTCAAAGTTTTTGATTTTGCTTGCTCGATTTTTTTAATTTCACACAAAAAAACAAGATATTTGGAGTTGGTGTTGTTTCTATGTTCTTGCAATGAGCGAAAATAATCCGGAGTGAAAAGAGCCGAATATTGTTCCTAATTAGTAAAGTAATTAAGTTGCAAGAACTGCAAAAGAATTATTGTTTTTAAGCACACCATGACGATGCCGCTCACGTCGTAAAAAACGTACTCTTGGTTTTTATATAGGCAGAGTACCAAGGTTCAGCATGTTTCCTAATTTTTGTTTGCAATTTCTTTGCGATTCCAATTGATTTTCTTTGCAAGTGCAATTGATTTTAGCAGATTTCCAAATTGGATTTGGGAAGAAGTTTTTAAAATCAGGAAAGTTTGCTCAAATTTCTGCAGAAATCATAAATTTGCTCAATTTTCCCCTGTTTGAAATTTTCATTTAGCCGCTGCCGACGTTGCAATCTCTACATTATTCTTACGCTTTGTTTTAAGTTCTTTTCATATAAAAAGTATTTATTTTTGTGTGTTTGCAAAAATTAAAATCATTTTCTATTTTCTCTTAATGGTAATATTTCTCCTATAAAAAGAGAAATTTGTTATTAGTGCAAAATAATATTTTAGCAAGTTCAGTGGTGAAGTGGAATAAGAATCAAATGCTATTTTCACAACCTTCCCTCTCTAGTAGGCGGGGTTTTTCAAACAATATTTATAATAATTATCAGTTATTGCTGATATTTCAAACATTTTGTATAATTAAGAAGTTTACATTATATAAGTGAATATAAAATAATGGTATAAATTAATAAAGTATAAACGATAATCGGTTCGGGCTTTATAAATATTTATATAAATTTGGTTAAAATAAAAGATCCATATTCAGAAAGGTTCATGCTAAATTGGAATAAAATGGTATTTAGACCAGTGATCGGCACTCAGGGGCCGAACACAAACGGTAATTTACACGTACACTACACGAATGTCAACAAATCTCACAGCTAAGGGCACAAAAAATACAATTATTTTATTCAGTAGTACGCTAACTTTCAACAGAGCAAGTAAATGCCGCTTTGTTGAAGAAATAAAGTACACTCTTAAAATTTGTTTTTTTTATTATAGGTATTTGTTTTATTTTTCGTTAACATTTCAACTTAAAAATGTGGAACGTTGAGTGGGAAGATTTTTTTTTTATTTTCTTGAAAAATATTAAATGAGGCACAGTACCTTGTATGCAATCAAAAAATTATTATTATCATTATTATGAATTATTTTTATTTTTTATAAAAGAGAAAACAAAAACAAGAACTATTTTAATTCAATGAATAGTGATATTCTCTTATCGATTAATTCATTTATTAATTTATTCATTCATTCGTTCATTTGTCTAGAAAGATAAAATAATTTCTTATGGTGTAAAACACCAATACATTCATATTCTCTCTTTTTGCCGGCCACTGATTTAGACCAGTGATCGGCACTCAGGAGCCGAACACAATCGGCAATTTACACGTACACAACACGAATGTCTACAAATCTTACAAATCTCACAGAGCACAAAAAAAAACAATTATTTCATTCAGTAGTACACTAACTTCCAACAGAGCAAGTATATGCCGCTTTGTTGAAGAAATAAAGTACACTCTAAAAATTTGTTTTTTTTTTTTATTATAGTAATTTTTTTATATTGTAGGTATTTTTTTGTTTTTCGTTTACATTTTAAATTAAAAATGTAGAACGTTGAGTGGGAATATTATTTTTTTATTTTTGAAATATATTAAATGAGGCAAAGTGTCTTGTATGCAATCAAAAAATTATTTTTATCATTATTATGAATTATTTCAATTTTTTATAATAGAGAAAACAAAATCATGAACTATTTAATTTCAATGAATACGGATATTCTCTTATCGATTAATTGATTTATTCATTCATTTCTTTATCTAGAAAGATAAAATAATTTCTTACGGTGTAAAACACCAATACAAACATATTCTCTTTTTCTGTCGACCACTGATTTAGACACACTAAACCGTAAATCTCTTGTTTTCAATTTAATGGAAAACGGATCATATTTGGGTCTACTTAGTTCCTGTATAAACCCACCTTTCCAGCATTTGCTTATGAATTTATAATCAAAGTACAGCTCGCAAATACAAAAATATTTGCACGAAATTTTGGTACATAAGCATGTTAAATACTAGATCTTATTTTCCAACTGTCTTTCTCCTCAATTTCTCTCTCTCTTTTTATATTTTTCATGGGCATTATAGTTAGTGTTGCCAAGGACAAAAATTTTTTGTAACCAAAATTTAAAAAAAAGTTACCAAATGAGAAAAAATATAACCAAAACTAAAATTTTATGTTTTATGTTTTTATTTAAATATTAATCCATTAAATTTGTACTGGAATTATTATTTTATAGCAAAAATTTATAAAAAATTAAATTACCTGCTTTCATTGTCGCAATCAAATAATAAATCTTCGGATTTACTATTTGCATTGACTGCAGTCTTTTTCAGTAACAATCCAACAAAAAAAAAACGTTCCGCTTACGTACCGTTTACAAAATTCAACTCCGGTTACGTACCGTTTTCTGCATCCGTAAACGTACCAGAAAAGGGATTTAAAGGAACATCGAAACTTATTCGAATTTGTGTCTTTGTGTGGCGTGAAAATCGGAGATGAATCCGTTGAATTGAAAGACCGGCTACGGACAGTTGTGTCGTGTAAAAACGGCCTTGAGTTCTTGGTCCTATTATTTTTTTTAGATTTAAAAAAAAATAAACACAACACAAAGAAAACATTCGAAAAAAGCAACTAATATCCATTACCACGTTTTAATTTTAGCCTTTTATAAAGTTTAATACCTGATAGAAATAAAAAACAAATAAGTTTATGTTCAGTTGATAATATTTACAATGTAAAAAGTACTTTTAGATTAGCCGCATAAAAGTACTTCAAGTCACTAGTTCTGCACCTTAATTTGCATTCATGCAATTTTAAATTTAACAGAAGGGTGCGCGATTTTGGATAAATATTGTATTCTGTTTGGCTGCACATTTATATTTTTATAAAAGCAATAAACAACACCGTTTGTTACGCAATCAAGACTGATGAAAAACGGTGAAGTCAGTTTTAACGGCACGGAAACGGTTACAAGTAACGAAGTAAAAACGTAGTGTTTTCGAAAACCCGATTATGCGGTCCTTTAGTCGCACAATCCGGATTCATGATTCCGTATGTATTGGAGAGTGCGTAAAAATGTTTCTTGTGAAGTTAAAAAATTCTCTTGAATTCACATACATTCAAACATGTAAAATACAAATACACTTGAGTTTACTTAGCAATTGTTTAATTGAGAATCCTCTTTCTCATCGTTAGAATGCCGCCAATCAAAACAGTTATGCATATTGGTAATCCAGAACTGATTTACATATTTTGTACAACGAACTACATACTTTTATGAAAAAATTAACAGTGTTTTCAAATCAACGTAATAAAAATGCGTATATAAAAATCTTTACTGTTAAATAAAAATTTAAAACACAGAAAAACAATTTATATTTTTGATTGCAAAAAAAGTTAACAAAATCAAAAAAAGTTTACACTCCTCATTGGGAAAAAATATAACCAATTTTAGTTAAAAATAAACAACGGCAACACTGCTTACAACTTAACTCATTCTCTCAATCTCTGTTATATTTATAGTTGTTCTCTCTTTTTCTATAATGCAAATAAAGTTATGTTTTGTTGCTTCTTCCCATTCATTCTTAATTTCCCTTTCCTAATATAAAATACAATAATTAGTTTTAAAAATAATGGAAATGCCCCCTCCACCCTGCTGGTTGATGCATGTGCGGCATCTTACCAAAAAGTTGTTCATTACTGCTTGGAGAGTTGAGATTCTGATATTAACTCTTTAGCCATTAATCCCAAATATACCTTATCAAATTTCAAAAAGTTCTTTGTGTTAATATATTCCGTTAAATAAATTTTATCATTTAAAATATCGTTTTTTATAAAATTACTTAATACAGTTAATAAAAGCCTTTCCATTTGGCTGTATAGGTTGTATTCTGTTGAATCACTTTGAAATGTTCTGTTAATTATTTACAATTTCAAGAATATATTTTAAAAAAGATAAATACATTTGATTTGATTCGTTAAAATTTTTTATAATTTTACTTCAAGAGTTTTTTACATTATTTGTATCAAAGCCACTAGAGCACAATTTTCGGGATATTGGTGGAGGGTATTTAAATATTCGGCACAGCCGAATGTAAGCCTTTTTTTATAAGATCGGTTCAGACCTTTTTAAGAAATAATGATCGATTGTCAAAAGAAAAAAGTTTCGAAAAAAACGTGATTGAAGTTAAAAAAAAGAAATATATACTAGAATATAAAAAATTTTTAAACTTCCATAGAATCATCGATTATGGCACCATGAAGTCAAGAACCTGCTGCAGCGGCATAAAACAGGGGCATTATTTTTCTCTTGCCTGCGACGAATACGAATTTTCAAACTCACCTAATTAATTTCTTGGAAACGGCTAAACCGATCAGTCTCAAATTTTTACACCAGCTTTTTTATTTTAGTAATTATTTTTTTTCACTAATAAATATTTCTACTTTTATAAAGTCGATTTATTTTTAAAAAGCGGCAATTTTTTAAAAAAAATTATTATTTTGCATATTCCACCGATCAATTACCAGATAATAGTAGTATACGAACCATATTTGGCCCAGAGGGCTTGGTTCACGAACCTGGGCTTGCTTCTATTAATGAAACCTTTTGGTTTTATTAATGAAACCTTTTTGGTTTTTCAGTTTAGATAATCAAGTTTACCACAAGACGCTTTTATTAGAGATGATCCCGAATATCAGATATATCAGCTTTTAAAATAATTATTTTTTACAAATTAAAAATTTTTTAAATATAGGTTAAAGTTATTATATATTTATTTTCTTTTATTCGATCTTCAGTATTATATTATTCTTTCAAATTGAGTTCAAGATCTTTGTACAAAAATAATGGTTATTTATTTTTCCTTTCTCCAATATTTCGTCTCCACATTGGGTGACTTCAACAATAAAAACTTATATATAAAATTTTTAAAAAATGCGGGAAATCATAAAAATACTTTTTGACAATATGAAAAATATAAATATCATATGAAACAAAAATATTTTGAATTTAAAAAAGATAAGGAAACAAAAATGATTTTATAATTATTTAAAATAAAAATATTACATAGAATAAAAAACTATTTTGAAATATATGTATATATAGGGTCCGCCAAATAACTTTTTTTTTGAAAATGCTATAAAAAAAAGTACTGAATATTTTCTCAAATTTCTTTTTTTATTTGAAAGTACAATCCTTCCGGACATCAGCTCTGCGGCTGATAATGCGATCTTCAAAAACAGGGCGCAAAACATCGAGTGTAGCTTCGGCTGTGTGGCACGTAGCGCCGTCCTGTTGAAACCAAATTGTTGCCAATATCCTCCTATTTAATTTTTGTGAACAAAAATTCATTCAACATGGCCCGATAACGATCGCCATTGATTGTGACGGCCACTCCTTGCTCATTTTCGAAGAAAAATGGCCCAATTTTGCATCTGGACCAAAATCCGCACCAAACAGTCACTCGTTTTGGGTGCATCGGCTTTTCAATGTATGCGTGCGGGTTTTCTGTGGCCCAAATGCGACAATTTTGCTTGTTTACATACCCGCCAAGATCAAAATGAGCTTCATCTGAAAAGATGACATTGAAAAGATGACATTTTTTATATTTAATGTCAATAAACAAGTTTTTTTTTTAATAATAGCTAAACAAAAAAATTGTTTACTTTTTAAAATGTTATTGTACATAAAATACAATAATTCGCAAAATATTTTTACACAAACAAAAAAGGATTAAATGTAAACAACACTTCATGGATTCTACAAACTTTAGCATGTAATAAAAAAAAACAGCAATTTATATTTTTTTTCAAAATATTTATTCCTTTTTTAATATTACAAACATTTGTAAAATATTCATATGTATGAGATGTTATGTAATCAATCTGTCAACAATATTCAAAGTTAAAAACTGACGGATTTGTGAAGCTAACAACAGCTCTGTAATAAAATCTTATCGCGAATGTAGTAACACAAACAAAAACAACAACAACAACATAAAAAATGGGGAACAATCAAAAAATTGTAAACAGTTATAAATATTCACCCTTATTCTAGTTGTCGTCATTGACACAAGACAATGTCGTCTTGGGATTTTTTTTTGAAATTGGTATTCCTGTTGTCGTTATCGAAAATAATTGTTAACTGTCGACAAGTATTTGGTATTCTGTAAGAAAATGTGACGACGATATTGTCTTGAAACGACTCTGATTTTGTCGACACAATTTTTGGTAACGACTTGAGGAAAAGTAATGACTGAAAAAAAACGGGAAAAATTGGAAGAAATATCAAATTTATTAAATGCACTTGGCCCGCCGAGAATAATGTGAGATGGATGGCAGAAGGTAAAGAAAGCATGATCATATAAAGTGCATTATAAAAATATAACAAAATTTATTAATAGGCTTGGCGAGACTCAAAATTTAAAGTTAAAAAGAAAATGGTAGCCAACAAAGCCAAGTGTAATGCTACAGGTGGCGGAAGATTCAAGTAATTTATATTGAGCTTGCTGGAGGAATCTGTGGCAAATCTTCTACAGTTTCAGAAACAGCTGAACCCTAAGTTAAAGCTATAAATCTTAATGTAGCTGCCAACTTTATTGTTTTGGAAATAAATGTGGACTTGATTCCAGTTAGGTGCTATTGTTTCCAGCACATCTTTGAAGGCTGTTTTATTCAGCCGAAAGTAACTTTTAAACCTTTTAAAAAAATTAGAAGATAACACTCTTTAAAGTAACAGACTTTGATTTTGCTACTCACTTGTTATCCGGCAGATTAAAGATATTGGATTTCTGTATGAGAAGTCTTCTTTCCAATACTAGATTTTTTTTATTTTCTTCATCACTGGTATCAGAATTTAAATTACACTTAAATATTATTTTTTCGCAAAAATAATAAACAAAATAAATCTGTCGACTCAATTTTTAGAGATGTGATTTTGTTCAAATCGATAAACTGTCGACTTCGTTACAACTCTGTTTTAGAATACCAATTTGGTGTCGAAGTGATGTCGACGTCGAAGCAAAGTGATGTTGACTCAAAAACGACGACGACATTGATAACGACAACTAAAATAAGGGTGATTATACATATTGTAAATGGTTATAAGTTGACAATTAATAAACTGCTATTGAAAAAAAATCAACTCTTGCTAGTTTCTATATTCTAACTTTTTGGGCCACCAAGACAAATAATTTACCGACCTCAATTTGACAGATTGCTATTTATTCTATGTGGTTGAACTCTTCGTACTCATTATTTTTCACATAAGTTCCCAATAAACATTTTTGTTGGTATTAAAGCTAAAATCAAGTGTTATTCAGGCCATGTTTTCCAATTTTAAGCCTTGATTTATACTGTAATGACACTTTAATTCAAAGCATATTCCAGCAAAACGGATACTGGAATTAAAGTCGAACATTACAGTGAGAATATATTTTAATTCAAGTCTTGAATCACAGTTCAATTCAGTTTTAATTATATCAAATCTTGATTTTTCGATTTTTAATGGTTTTTTCACTAATCCTTCTTTTATTTAGAAGCTTAAAAATTTGTAGAATTTTTCTGAAATAAGAAAAAAGGTAATGTAAGAACAGAGTTAAGCTCCAAAAAAATGTGGCTGATTTTATAAAACTCTTTCCAAAAAATTGTAAATTTTAACAAATTTTTTAATTTTTTTAATATTGACACTAAACGAATAAAAATGAAGCAAATTATATTTATTTGTATGAACTTTGATTTTAACTGAAAAAAACACTTAAAATAAAACACAATACAGGCACTATTTAAGGCACTTGAATATTTAACTTTCAATGTTTTATGTAGTTGGTTTGACCTCTCTTTTAATTTGGATTATTTTAACTAAAACTAGCAATTAGTTACAAATTCTCTCTATTTTCACAGGCACTTGATGCTGACTAAAGCTGATTTCAAATGTTCTCTCCACAAGTGCCACCTGTCGGTAAGTGACAAGTATCGCCGCATACTTAACCTTAACATCATTTGAGTTAATGGATGCTCTTGTATATATCGATCTAATCGCATAACTGCTGAACCCTTTAGAGTTTTCCTACCTCCTTCAGAGTTGTAATAAAACTAAACCCCTCTGAAGTAAAATAAAATGGATATGAACTAGAGCCCCCCATTACCCGGGTTTCGGTCCACCCGGTCTCAAACCCGGTCTTACGGTATACCCGGTCATACGGTCTACCCTGTCTTTCGGTCTGACCGGGTAGACCGAAAACACGTGTAGACCACTCTACCCGTAAAAACCAGTCAGTGCGTACTTTTTTAAAAATAAAAGATTTAAAAAAAATTCTTATTAAATTTTTTTTTTCCAAAATTTAAGCCATTTTTCAAAAATAGTACCGTTTTAAAATTTTATTTCCAAAAAAGTTCCTTTTCCAGAGATCTTTTATCAAAAAAAAAATATATTCCTAAAAAAAGTACAAACAAAAATAAGTACTTTTTGCAAAAAAGTACATCTTGTTCAAAAAAAATAAAGTATTTTTTAAAAAAAAAAGTACTTTTTGTAAAAACATCTTGCGCACCTACAGTGTTGCCATATTTCCTCCTCTCCAAAGAACGCAACACATTATTTTATAGAAACCATTTCTTTAGTGTTACACTCACCAAAAAAAGTCTGTAATGTCAACTGAAAATTTTGCTGTTTTTACGGGAAATTCTGCTAATTTGAGCCCAGCGGTATTTTTTGCTAATCTTAGCAACACATGTCTGCTGACGTGTAGTACAATGAAATTACTAAATTTTAGTAGACTTTTTGTAAAGTGGAATTTAAAATCTGTTTGCTAAAATCAGCAAAAAAAATTACTAAATATTATTAATATTAGTAAAAAGCGTTGAATTTATTTTTTTATCGAGCATCAAAAATTTTGATTATATTTTTTAAATAACGAATTAATCATTTTTTTTAATTTGGTAATTTCTGTTTTGAAAAATATTTTGGTCAGTTTTTTTTTACTTTTAAGGTTTAATTTTAATTGCAAAAATTTGTAAATATTCTGTAAAAATTCTGTAATTTGTAAAATGTAAATAGCAAAAAGATTTGCTAAATAATAATTTTTTACTAAAAATCAGTACAAAAATAGCAGAGTGGGATTCTACTAACTTTTTTTTCTGAGTGTAAGTGCCATTTATACGATTAAATAAACCCATCATTCATATGGTTATGTGTGTGCAGTCGTTATTTTTCGGTTACACGTTCGGCAATGATTGTTGAAAATCAAAAAGTTTTTATTTTTTTTATTTGATGGCTGATTATTTGATCATCTCCTGTTGTGCTTGACAAAAAAAAACTTTCATACATAGTTTGTGATTTACGTCTCTGATTAACAAAAAAAAAAAGAAAAGCATCAGTTTGTTTGTATGTCTCCTTTAAAGCTACAAGCATAGGACACTCACCAGAGCTGTAAAAATCTTCAATCAATTGACATTAAAATTAAAGTGATTCCAACCAAACTCAACCCATTCTATGATTTCAAAATTATTTCAGATTTGAAGATAAAATTTTGTCAAAATTGCAATATTTTGTGATTGCAATCATTTTAAAATCAATTATTTAAGAAATCATTGAATGTAATTAATTTAATTACAATCAATTCGATTGCAATCAAATTTTTGGTGAAATCATGCGATTTTAATCAATTTCTTAGAAATCACAACTATAGTGAAAGTTTAACGATATAATGTACACTTGAAATCTAGCGATTTCCACTAGAATCTGGTGGAAATCTCCGAATTTTTGATGGAAACCAACAGATATTGGTGAAAACCAACAGATGAAAACTCCTTGTATATTTGACTAGATAAACAAAACTCAAAAATAATTATATTGCCTTGAATCTCTTAAATGTGGATTTCAGAATCGGATACCCATCAAGCATTTAAATCAATAAGATACGAGTGGAAGCTTGTGTGAGTAGAATTCTGTTGTGTTTCCAATAAAATAACTGGACTATCTAAAAGAGAAAGTATTTGGCCTTATTACGGTTGTCGTAGTCGAATTCGACAGTAAGTCGAATTTGCTGAAAAGACGTAAAAAACACAACTTTTAAAAAATTTTACCACTGAATTTATAATAAATAACAATCAAATTATAAAAAATATATAAAATGAATTTAATTTCTTTATAATTTTCAATTTACGCAAAACCATTTTGTATGGAGTCGAAAATTTCGACTACAAATACGACAACCGTAATCGGGCCGATTATATTTTTTTATTAGATTATTTTGATATATTTTTTTTTCGATTATATTGTGAAAGACAATATTCAGTTGAACAATTTAATATTTATATTCCACAGAAATTTGATTACGTTCCACAAAATTTTTTTTAAAAAAAAACAAATATTTTAAATTTTTTTCGGTATCGAACCTGAGCAATCAGATTCATAGTTCACAACTCTTGATTATTGCCCGCAACTAATTTAAATTTTCTTTGATATATTTGTCATTTAAACTTTTGAATATTTTAATAAAAAAAATATTTTTTTAATGATTGCCTTTTCCGGGTTTTGAACTCGGAAATTCGGAGTACTGAGCTACCTCTCTACCTACTACACCACAAACACTTACAAATTTTTATGGCTAATTTTGAATTTAAACAATATGTCAAGAAAGCAAATGTTAGTATAAAACATCATCCTTTGTGACGTCGATTATCAATACAATCCACAATTCGGTTGCTTCTACTGAAACCCTAATTAAATGATATATTAGATCAGAATAACCGTACTTGTAGTTACCACTTTTGAATATCGACAATTTTTTTTATAAATTTGATAGATTGTACCAAATTTCACATATATATTCATTAAATAAATGTTTGCAAATACTAAACGAATTTTATTTTTAAAGATGATTAGAAATACCAATAATTTAGTTATAGAATTGAATTTTATGCTCTTTTCCCTTTTTTTAATTCCCAATACAACATTTTTGCTTTATTAATGAATTTTAGGTTATTCCAAATAAATGTTTATGGTTTTGATCGAATTGCAACCCATCTTTTCTTTGGGTGTGCAATCAAATCGATTGAAATCAAGTTTGATTGCAAAAAAGTAATATATAAATTGATTTCAAAAATTGGATTTTATCATTTTTATTGTATTGATTTCATGATTCCAAATTAAAATCATACAATCAGTTTACAATATTGAATGCAATAAAAAAAATTAGCAATCGAAATCATGTGATTGCAATCAAATCGATTGCCATCTTTTACAGCTCTCACACTCACACATATGCACTGATTGACGAATTTATTTCATCGTCTCCAAGGGCCTGTTCATCTTCAAAAAAAAAATCGTGTACTCTAGAAATCCTGTTATAAGTATAATTCGGATAATTTTTCCTCAGTAGAAGCTTTTTATTATCTGCATAGCGAACGGGCTCGAATCTTTATTGGATAGAGTCCTTAAAAGACTGTATTTTTATTGTGGTAACTTTCAAAACAAAAAGATGATCAAATAACCCCTTCAAGAGTACTGTATACTGTCCTTTATTCTCGTCCCACTGACCTCACAATATATCCAACCGTTGTTTAGCATTTGACTGACTCATTCCCAGAGTCCTCCTCGATATCAATAAAAATTGCGAGGGTATACATTCTCTCGACGAAATGTCTTTAAACATGGTAAACTGTCTCGTGTTAAGTAGTTTTCATCGATCTTTCCTTTGTGCCGGATGTAGCCGAAATCTTAACAGATCGTTCGGTATCCGATGCTTGACATGTGATCGGTTATATGCTCAAAAGATTTGGGCAAAAAATATGTTAAGCTGATCCGACGATAATCCTTTGTATAGATGATCTCCTTTCCGGGCGTTGGTATAAAAACCACTCTGACCTCTTACAATAGCTTTGGAGCCAAGAAGCTTATGCTGTGTTTATCCACCATGACTTTTGTGCAATTTGTTTTTTGGAAATATACACTCAGAAAAAAAAAGTTAGTAGAACAATTTGTAAACGGTTTTCAATCGCACTCTACAATTTTTGTACTAATTTTTATTAAAAAATTATTATTAAGCAAATCTTTTTGCTATTTACATTTTACAAATTACAGAATTTTTACAGAATATTTACAAATTTTTGTTGCTAATTTCAGAAATCATTTTACAAATTTTTGAAAACCGATTTGCTAAAATTAGCAAAAAATATTACTAATTTTAAAAAAGTGGATATTGAAGGAAATGTTATTTCTATTTAAAACTTAGACCTACAAACTTAAATTTCCTTAATATGTTACATATATTAAAAAAGGGATCGGACGTGAAAATACCGACACATGTCTAAAAAGATGACATCCACTTAAAATAGCACTAAAAAGGTTTTTTACTTCTAAAAATCCGCCCTAAAAACAATTAAAATTTAATTTTAAAAGTAAAAAAAAAAAAAATTGACCAAAATATTTTTCAAAACAGAAATTACCAAATTAAAACAAAATGATTAATTCGTTTTTTAAAAAATATAATCGAAATTTTCGATAAGAAAAATAAATTTAAAGCTTTTTACTAATATTAATAATATTTAGTAATTTTTTTTGCTGATTTTAGCAAACAGATTTTAAATTCCACTTTACAAAAAGTCTACTAAAATTTAGTAGCGGCTTCTAATTTTTCTACTAATTTCATTGTACTACACGTCAGCAGACATGTGTTGCTAAGATTAGCAAAAAAATACCGCTGGGCTCAAATTAGCAGAATTTCCCGTAATAACAGCAAAATTTTCAGTTGCCATTACAGACTTTTTTTGGTGAGTGTATAAGATCACTATTGGAGCTTAGACGTAATTAATTTTTGTCTCCCAGATTGGTAATTTCTTTCACTTTTGTTGAATAATCTTATTATTTTAGAGTTGGGCGATATTGGAGAAGCACTTTTTTATTGATTTTTTAAACCTCTCTTAAAAAAACCTTGAAAATAAATGAAAAGTCATTGCATTAACCATTTTAAAATTAATTTTAAAAAATTCCATAGAGAAATTAAAATTACTCGTACACCACAATTTACCAATATTCAGGCAAAAAGGATTATTTGCACAGTTTATTTTTCCCTTGAGTGTATTTATATATTTTGTTTCTTTTAGTGCCTCGATTATGAAAAATAACACAACATTTTGTTGACAGTTTCATTGGTATTAAAATTATATGGATATAAAATTGTCTTAAATTGATATTACAATTTTTTTTGTTCATTTGCTTATTCTATACAGATGGAAGATAAGACACTATATTATGTGTTTGTATATTATTACTAGGGCAAGGAAGTTAGAAATTATTTATTTATGTTATTTTTGTATATTTAATAAAAATCAAAGAATATAAATATTTATTTAAAAATTTTAAATAATGCTTCAAAACATAATTTTTTGTTTTTAGCAATATACACTCAAAAAAAAAAAAGACATGAACTTAAATGTAATAAAAAATTTCTTTCAAAATAGTTTATAAATTGTCCTCAATTTAAGTAAAATTTTATTAAAACTTAGAAAAATTTTCTTAAAAAGAATGAAAAATACCTAAGTTTGAGGAAAAATGAGTAATATTTCTTGATTTTAGGAAAAAAAAAACAAGTCAATTAAATAAAAAATTATTAATTTTAAGAATAAACATTTTAGTTTTAAGAAAATTGCATACTCAAATGTAATAAAATTAAGTTTAGTTCAAAAAAATTAAGGACATAATTAACTCCCATTTAGTTCAAAAAATGTGTCTAACTTAAATCGTGAAAGTACTTGAACTTAATGTGTGTTCATTTTTTGTTCGCGAGTAGTCAAATTAACTAAATTTTAGAAAGCCACGTCTAAATTCAATTTTTAAGTATACCACTTTCTAATTTAGAAGAATTGGTTTCTAAAAATTAGTTCAGACAATTAAAAACAAAAAGTAATAAATTTTTTCCTAGGTAATAATAAATATTTACTTGATTTTAGAAACTGATGAACTATTTCTAAGGAAAAATTTAATGCAACATTATCTGAAATTTTAAAAATTTTGGCTAAAATATTCTTTTTTTCAAGTAAAAGTTTTCTAAATTTTTTAAAAAATAATAAAATTTGGTGTAGGATTTTTTTTTGTTGGAAAACGTTTAAATTATTTTCAATATTCTATTCCAAAAAAAAAAAAACAATCAATTAAAAAGAAACCAGTTAGTTTTCCTAATTTTCAAGAAAAAATATTATTAAATAAAAGAAATTAAAGTAACAATTTAAAAAAAACTATCGAGCATGATTGTAATTTTTGGTTCGTGATCGTGCGTGAGCTTGAGTCAAAAATCTCTCACGTGCAGATCTCTACTCTTAACAGTCTTAAATGTTGAACTTAAAATAGTTTCAAATTCGAATTTCGAATTGCACTTTTATGTAATAAATTTGTTTGTTAACTACAATACAAAATATCGCAGGCACATTTTATACATTACGACATAATGGCTTTCCTATAATTAACATAGCGCTTATTAAACTTTATATTTACTGAACTATTTTTTTTTTACAAAAAAAAAAAAGTTAAAATTTGTATATGTCACTTAAAGTTTAAGCTTAAAATCCCATAAAATAAACTTATGACTTTTCCATTTTCCAATAATAACAAGAAATGTAACTATAATATTTTGTATTTTTGCAACAATTTCCTTAAATTAGTTAATTTAAGAAGACAAAGGATCCCCAGAAGTGTTAGTTTACTACGAAAAGGATCTGACTTTGTCACAATTTATTACGTTTTGGGATATCCTGCAGTACATTTTTTTATTTTGTTTACCTTTTTGCTAATGTAATTTAATTTATATTTTAAATGCCTGAAATTAGTATAATTCAATTTAGTTAAAAAAAAAAATTGTATGGCAAAAAGCTTGCAAGAGCAGTGTCGTCACAAAGCGGAAGTCCTCCGAAAGTGGGAAAATACTTACTCAATGAGTGTAAAGTACTTTAAAAGATATGGTAAAATATATTACTTTTACAATAGAGGCAGGTTAAGGATAATTTTCTTATTTTAAGGGAGTTAAGTCCTAGTTTTAAGTAAAAAAAATTATCTAATGAACTTAAATAAAATATTTATTTATTTATTTATTTATTTATTTATTTATTTATTTATTTATATATTTATATTAATCATATAATTACAAATTATATCCTAATACCCTAACCGAGCACTAGCAACAAAGGCCATCGGCTCGTTGTAGCGAAAACAGACCAGAGCCTCTGGTGGAAATCGAACCTACGACCCCCGCACTGATAAGCTACCACGCTACCAACTAGCCTACCGGGTCGCTCAAGTAAAATAAAATTTTCTTAAAACCAAGAAAACATTTCCTAACGATCAGTAAAATTTTAGATGATGCATGAACTAATTAGGAGGAAATTTTACTGTTTTCTAATAAAAATTTTGTTTTCAGTAGTAAAATTTTTTTATAATTTAGAAATTTTAACCAAATTTTAAGTAAAATTTGTTTCTTAATTTCAAGGAAAATTTTATTAAATATTGGTTAAAAGTGTCTTTGGCGACGTTTTCATTTCAATTTTTCCTCTAAATAAGTCAGTTTTTCTAAATTCTAGTTCATTTTTTTTTTTGAGTATAAGCAACATAATATGAGGAATTATGCGTTTATATCGTAGCAAAATATACAAAAATATGTATTTAAAGCAAAATATGCATCAACAAATGACTGTAATCTTGTTACAAATGTATTGATTCGCAAAATATATTTGGTTAATGTTATTCTCCAGCTATTGACAATACACATGAATTTAGATAAACTTCCTCACCCTAATTGTTACACTAGAATATCAATTTTATGCTTTCCTTATGAAATTTATTTTCTGTTAACTTTGAAATGAATTTTTTTTCTTATTTTTTTCCGTATACATAAACAGAGTTTTGTACTTTTGTAAGTACTTATATGTTGTATATTAGGGTGCCATTTGTATTAATAGTAAACTGTGATTGGAATACTATGCTTTTTACACATAACTGCCACCTTATGTACAAATATACATATATTGAAATAATAAAAATAAACTTTTTCGTCGTTTTCTCATCTCCTTTATAAGATTCAAATTTGTCTGAGATTTTGAGTTGTAAGGAAAAAAAAAAAAAAGAAAAAACAAAATATATTGCAAAACCAAGAAAAAGGAAATCATCATATGTGGTTTTATACAATTTAAAAAACTTTTTACAATTTACATATTAACTTGGCATTAGAAGAAATATTCATAACAAATATACAAAGAGATAAACTAACACAAATATAAACTATGATCAGGCCTTTAAAGTAACAACATATTAAAGGGCTGTAGTATAAGTTTGTCAAATCAATTTTATAGAATTTCTATTGAACTCAATAAGCTCAAATGTCATCTACGAACTTTTTTTTTAAATTTGAATATAAATATTTTGTGGTAAAAGATTTTAGAAAGATATCTGCTTAAGAGCCTACCCAAACCTTGTTTCCTAGAAACACAAATTTAAATATATATGATCAATACTTCTTGAAACTTTCTTCAGCAACGTGGTAAGAATGGGAGCTCAAAAGAGCAAAAATTTCTCCAATAATGGCCTGTCCAAACTGCTTTGTCTAGACATCAAATATTTCCAATGTATATTGTCTGGAGTATGCGCTAATTTACTAATAAACTACTTTTAGGAATTTTCCCCAGAAATGTAGTGGGGTTTTAAAAGGCAAAAACTTTCAATCTTAACAGTCTAATCAAACCGTTTTGGTTGGTTATAAACCTGAAATATAAAATATATGATCCTTGGAGTATGGACTAATTCATTGATAAGGCACATTTTGGAATTTACTCCAGCAAGGGGGAATTGAAACACTACGCAAGTCTTGAAATTAAGAAAAAAATTTTACTTAAAATTTGGTAAAAATATCTCACAAATAGAAAAATTTTATTATTAAGAAATAAATTTTTATTAAAAAATAGTAAAAGTTCCTCCTAATTAGTAAATATATCATCTTAAATTGTATTGTTAGTTAGGAAATGTTTTCTTGGTTTTCAGAAAAATTTTATTTTATTTAAGTTCATTAGATAATTTTTTTTTTTTACTAAAAACTAGGACTTAACTCCTTAAAAATTAATACAAATGTACTGCAGCATATGCTGAAACGTAATAAATGCTGATAAAGTCAGATCTTTTTCGTAGTTAATAAACGGTTCTGCTTGAGAGAACTACAAAAAGGAACGCCCTCATTGGCACACGGCATCTATGGCTAAGGAAAACTGGGGATCCTTTGTCTTCTTAAATTAACTAATTTAAGGAAATTGTTGCAAAATACAAAATATCACAGTAATATTTCTTGTTATTATTGGATAATGTAAAAATGTCATAAGATTATTTTATTCGATAAATATAAAGTTTAATGTTGCACCTATAATAATTATAGGAAAGCTATTATGCTGTAAAATGTACTTGTGACATTTTGTATTGTGGTCAGCAAACAAAATTATTACATAAAAGCGCAAATTTGAAATTTTTTACCTTTTGCTAACAAAATTTTAAAATATATTTTAAGCTATTTTAAGTTAAAAATTTAGGACCGTTAAGATTAGAGATGGGCACGTGAGCCATTTTTGACTCACGCTCACGAACTAAAAATTACAATCATGCACAATTTTTTTTAATGGATACTTTATTTTGTATCCTGAAATAATATTTTTTTTCTTAAAATTTGGAAAATTAACTAGTTTGTTTTTAATTTATTGTGTTTTTATTTTTTGTAAAAAAAAATTTTGAAAAATAAAACATTTTCTCAGTAAAACTAAATTTTTTCTCGATTTAAGAAAAATTTACCCCATTTTTTAAATATATCTGAAGCAATTTTTAAGAAAAAAATCCTATACCTATGTTTACTATTTTCTAAAAATTAGAAAACTTTTACTTGAAAAAAAATAATAATATTTTATGAAATTTTTAAAATTTTCAGAACTAAGTTGCATGAAAATTTTTCTTAGAAATAAATCATCAGTTTCTAAAACTAAATAAATTTTTATTATTTCATAGGAAAAAATTTATTACTTTTTGTTTTTAATTTCCTGAACTAATTTTTAGAAAACAATTCTTAAAAATTAGAAATTGGTGGACTTTAAAACTGAATTTAGACATGGCTTTCTAAAATTTAGTTAATTTTACTACTCGCGAAAAAAAATAAACACACATTAAGTTCAAGTACTTTCTCATTTTATGTTAGACACATTTTTTGAACTAAATGGAAGTAAATTATGTTCTAAATTTTATTTTTGAACTTAACTTAATTTTATTTCTTTTAATTATGCAAATTTCTTAAAACTAAGATGTTTTTTCTGAAAATTAATAAATTTTTATTTAATTGACTTGTTTTTTTCCTAAAATCAAGAAATATTACTTAGGGAAAATATGAACTATTTCTGGGTATATAAACTATTTCGTTTTTCCTCAAACTTAGGAATTTTTATTCATTTTAAGAAAATTTTGTCTAAGTTTTAATAAAATATTTCTTAAATTGAGGACAATTTATAAACTATTTTGAAGGAAATTTTTGATTACATTTTAGTTCATGTCTTTTTTTGAGTGCAGCAATTTAAAAATTGGAATATTTTATTTTTATGCCAAACTTGATATAAATTTTTTTAGTAGAGATAAAACACATTATTGCTTAGGGATTTTTGATACTTATTTTGATATTTTGGTGTTTCTTTTTTTAAAAGGGTGACTTAATTATTTTAAAGAACTGATTACACTTTATTTATACTTGGCTGATTCGATAAGGAAGCCAACACATTCGCAGCTTTACTCATACACATTCACAAAATAAATAAATAAATAAATAATAATAAAAAAACTATTCTACTGAGTGTTGTTGACTTAAAATGCAAAATAAAACTAGATAAAACTTTAAAAATTCGCTAGAATAACTAACATATAAGACACAAAACTAATCAAAATCTAAAGGAATGCAAAACAGATTTATTTAAAGATTTTTTTTTATAAAAAAAAAACTTAAATGACTTTTTATATAAGCACTCTTACTTAAACTAAATTACAACTTATTTTTAATATTTTCATATTTTAAAATTCCTTCATTAAGAGTTTTCTTCATCATCACTTGGTTCGAAACGGCAGTGTTAAAAAAACTCTAGTAATTCAATTAATTACTGACTGACAGAACTTTTATTTGCGGCCTTTTACTACATTTTACTAAGCCGATTCGCCAGTATGTGTTTAGAAAAATTTCTTGCGGTATATAAAAAAGAACATTAGCAAAGAATTGTCTTAGATGTCGCTATACCAACATTTGCAAAACATGGTTTTCCAAAGTTTGGAGGCAGATGGTTTTAACTTCGAGTCCAGTTACAGGCATATACACTCACCAAAAAAAGTCTGTAATGGCAACTGAAAATTTTGCTGTTATTACGGGAAATTCTGCTAATTTGAGCCCAGCGGTATTTTTTTGCTAATCTTAGCAGCACATGTCTGCTGACGTGTAGTACAATGAAATTAGTAGAAAAATTAGTAGCCGCTACTAAATTTTAGTAGACTTTTTGTAAAGTGGAATTTAAAATTTGTTTGCTAAAATCAGCAAAAAAAATTACTAAATATTATTAATATTAGTAAAAAGCTTTAAATTTATTTTTCTTATCGAGCGTCAAAAATTTCGATTATATTTTTTAAAAAACGAATTAATCATTTTGTTTTAATTTGGTAATTTCTGTTTTGAAAAATATTTTGGTCAATTTTTTTTACTTTTAAAATTAAATTTTAATTGTTTTTAGGGCGGATTTTTAGAAGTAAAAAACCTTTTTAGTGCTATTTTAAGTGGATGTCCTCTTTTTAGACATGAGTCGGTATCTTCACTTCCGATCCCATTTTTAATATATGTAACATTTTAAGGAAATTTAAGTTTGTAGGTGTAAGTTTTAATTAGAAATAACATTTCCTTCAATATCCACTTTTTTAAAATTAGTAATATTTTTTGCTAATTTTAGCAAATCGGTTTTCAAAAATTTGTAAAATGATTTCTGAAATTAGCAACAAAAATTTGTTAATATTCTGTAAAAATTCTGTAATTTGTAAAATGTAAATAACAAAAAGATTTGCTAAATAATAATTTTTTACTAAAAAAGAGTACAAAAATAGTAGAATGCGATTGAAAACCGTTTACAAATTTTTCTACTAACTTTTTTTTCTGAGTGTAGTTATTGGCCCTCATTTTGCAAAACGCAACGCTTCACTTCACATTAGGAATGCGAAATGAGAATTTCAATTTGGTACAAAAGTGATTACCAAATTGTACTTTTTTGACCTCAATTGTACCATTTTTTTGTGTTAAAAAACATAAATTACTAATTATAGATTTTTTTTAATATTTTTATTTTTAATAAACATAACAAAAATATTTTTATTTTTACTAAACATAACAAAAAAACTTTACACAAAATGCAGTTGTACATTAAAATAATATAATAAAAATATGTAAAATAAGATACAAAAATCGATGAGATCAATATCATATTTAAGTAGGTAACAAACTATTTGTTATTTAAAAATTATAGCAACAATAATTCGATAAATGTAACAAATCTTTCGTTTGGCCTAGACTAGAAACTGTTGACAATTTATACGATGCAATTGATAGCGTGCAATTTTTTTAATTCCCTTTTCAAAGTTGCTTCCAAAGTTAAGACTATTTGTACGGTGACTTTAATTGCACGAAAACTGAATGTGAATGAAGTAACAAAATAAGAATACATATGAGTTTGAAAGAGAAATAACAGAAACATGCACGAAAAATGAAAACTGTGCCTTTTTTGTTACCCCGCCTGCTTCTCTATCCCGTTCGATAACAATCAAAAATTGCAGGCAATAATTATATACAACAAAGTCACCGTCTAAATTGGCTCTAATATAAAAGATATTGACAACGATGTGACAGCAAAAATGAGTTGCAAAAGTGAGCCAATGGTTCAAATAAAACGAGCAGCCTTTGTTTTTTCATGGTGTTTATTAAATAAATTAAAAACTATTTACTTAAACGAAAATATACATCATTAAAAAAAAAACAACTAAAACATAATTATGACTCACTTTGCACCAAGGGTTTTCTAATCTAAATTTAATAATTTATCCAGTATCCCTTTGCTTTTTCCAACTGATTTATTTTCCTTAGCATGAATTCATATAGTTTCCATATATAATCCACAAAATTTTTTTTTCATTCAGCCTGAACCCTCTCCCACAGCTCACTAATACTCTTTGGAGGCTCTTCGTAATCTGCCAAACGACATTTTAAGTAAGCCCAAGCATTTTCGATCGGGGCTTTGAGGTGGCCACTTCATGAGCCTAAACACCTTAGAACTAAGCTTTTTCTTTAACCATTTTCGCAGAATGTTTGTGGTCGTTGTCATGCGAAACGATAACATTTTCAGGTCTATCTGGCGAGAGCTAAAGGCAAATTCTCTTGTAATATGCGAAGATAGTCCTCATTTGGCATAATAACTTCAACCCGTATAAGTGGGCCCACACCATATGATATTATACATCCCCAAACCATAAGAGAACCACCTCCGTGCCTTATGGTTTAAGTTACATGGGCTGGGTTTGGTGTGGTTGATAGCTTGGCCCAATACCAAACTTTTCCATTCGATTGGTATCTGTTGATTTTGGTCTCATCGGACCATATTATCTACAAAATAAAGAAAACTGTCACATATATGACAAAATAAGCTAGTAAAATAATCATACCTTATTCAATCAAAAACTGTCCAAAATTTATATTTTTCCAAAAATAATTTTCGCGCTTTTACGTTTTTTAGTGATAGTTTTGTCTTTTTACTTTTAAGACCGGCTTTGTAGCCAATGCTTTTGAGAGCCCTTGGGACTGTCCATCTGCTAAAATTGACCGAACATTCATAAACTGCCTCTTTTGTGCTCTTGATTTTGCCCGAAGTGATAAGACGTCCAATGGCTCTAGCTTCAGTGTCACTGATTTTTTTTTGTCTTTCAATTTTTTCACTTGCAATAATACTTGCCACTTTTCGCTGACCTATTTTAAAGAAATTGGCGATTTTACGTGTGGAATCATCATTTTTAGCTTTTTTCAGCACCTATTTTTTCACGTTATCGGCTGTTGGTTTCATCGAAATTTTTTTTATTATTTTTTTACTTTATTATGCATAAAATTAAAAAAAAAATCAAACTAATAAAAAACAGTTTAAGTACCCTTAATTGAGTATTATTTTGTTGGTGAAAAAGTTAGCCAATTGCCTTGAGTTAAAGAGATCGATTTTTTTCAAATGAACGGATTTTGGGTAAGATTACTTAAATTTTAAGAGAACTATAAGTATGAAATCTAAATTAAGAAAAAGTTTAGTTTTTGTAAAGCAAACATAAAAATGACAGATTATTTACAAAGATTTTACTAGCATTGGCTCACTTGAGCACCTAACTGTATATAACGATAAACTATGAAAATTTGTAAATTGTACCAAATAATCCATGGGAGTACCATCGTACTTTTAAGACCCAAATCGTACCAAAAATGGTACAATTGTACTAACTTTGGCATCCCTGCTTCACATCAAAAAAAAAAAAATCGATTTTGTTAATCACTTTAATAAAGTAGGGGATTGCTGTTCGTTACGTTATTTAAAAAACACATAATTTGCAAAAAAAAAATATTTTTTTAAGCACTTTTTGTATTTTTTTGTTCTTGGGTCGAGCTGTCGTGGAAATAGTAAAAATGTCTCTGAAAAAAATCTTAAAAATTAAAAAAATTGCTCCATAAATTTTTTTGTGGTTTTAGATTTCAGGCAGCCTAATTATTTACACCAACCAAAATAAGTCTGTAATGTCAACTGAAAATATTGCTGTTATTAGGGGAAATTTTGCTAATTTGAGCCCAGGGGTATTTTTTGCTAATCCTAGCAACACATGTCTGCTGACGTGTAGTACAATGAAATTAGTATAAAAAATAGTATAAACTTTTTGTAAAGTGGAATTTTAAATCGGTTTGCTAAAATCAGCAAAAAAATTTACTAAATATTATTAATATTAACAAAATTTATTTTTTTTTACCAGGCATCAACATTTTTTATTTTATTTATTTTTTTTTTTTTCAAAAAATATTTTAGACAAAAATTTTAATTGGTTTTTGAACTAAATTTTTAGAACTGATTTTTGAAACTAAAAAAACTTTTTAGTACTAATTTTAGCAAATCGGGTTTTAAAAATTTGTAAAATAATTTCTGAAATTAACAACAAGTATTTATAAATATTCTGTAATTTGTAAAATGTAAATAGCGAAACGATTTTCTAAATAATAATTTTTTTTTACTCAAAATTAGTACAAATATTGAAAACCGTTTACAAATTTTTCTACTTACTATTTTTTCTGAGTCTACATTTGTTTCTAATTTCGTTGAAATTGCCTTACGAATTTTTTTTAATCGAACTTTTTTATTTATTTATTTTATTTTTAATGTTTTAGAAAAAATTAAAAAAAAAAATAGTTAAAACATAAACAAATTTATTATTTTGTTTTAATTTGCAAAATTTTATTTGAAAATAAAAAAAATATTTTTAGTAAATTTTTTGGATTATAGGGTCATATTTTAATTGTTTTAAGGGCTAATTTTAAGAACTAAAAAAGTTTTAGTGCTATCACGCAAAGAAAAAACATGGTTGGGAGAATCATATTTGAAGAGCATCATATATTTTTGGGTTTATGATTGTGCCAACAATAGTCGTACTATCTTATGGTTATCATATTATGATAATAAAATATCCACAATTTTACCATAATATGGTTCCTACAGTTATATTATGATTCAAATATTACAATATTATGATTCTGTATAAACATATTATGATGTTGAATTTATCATAATATGATTGCATGTACTCATAGTTATTACATTATGGTCCCCATAACTATATTATGATTTCTGGATTATCATAATATGATCCATATAAAATCTTTATATAGAATCTTTTTGACAATGAATTGATTACTGTAAATAATATTACATGTATAAGGAATTTTCGAAAAAACCCTCAAAAAAATCTTCTATAGTTAAAAAAAAAAAATATAATGGAAAGGTATTTTCTGTCCAGTTTTAGTAAACAATATATGATTGTTTTTTTAAGACATTTTGGTTTTTGTGAAAACAAGGCAATATTCGTATTAGGACTGTAAATGTCAAAGTCATGTTTTATTTGATGTATAATTATTCATTGATTGTTGACAGCATCTTATGGTTACATAATTATCATATTTTTTTCATAGTCAGAATTTTTGTTACCACAGTATGCTTACAGCCAATCATGTTTTAAAATACAAGGTGTCAATCATAAAATAGTGAAATATTTACTATAATAATGATGGTAGCGACCATGTTGATGGTTAGACAACAAAAAATATGGTTGTGACAACCATACCCGATTGCAGCAAGCACAATATAGTAGCAGTGATCATGTTGCAACCATGTTTTTTCTCTGCGTGATGAAGCAATGACGTGTAATTTATAAAATTTGATATTCTTACATTCGCGTTGGCGTTACAAAGTGATGGGTAGGTGATGCGTTGAACGCAGGGGATTTACAAAATTTGGGTATGTTTTTTTTTATTTTTTCATAACCATTTTATAAAATTGTTATTTGTTTTTTCACAAACTTTTTTCAGACCACCTTTTATTGTTTTCCCAATGTTGGCAAGTTATCTCCAACAAGCTTTATGCCGGTGCCGTCAAATTGATATAACAAAAGGTTAGCCAACAATTACCTTTTTAGCTTTCAAGGATAATATGAATCCTTACGGTAGTGGTTAAAGCTCTCATTCATAATTTTAGTATTGGAAAAGAACTTTTTACCAACAATTGAACCAATTATTAAAGTGCCTTCCCAGGGCCTTACCCTTGATATTTTTCTGACTGGGTTGTTACTAAAAAATTTCATCATTTCACACATTTCTTATTAATTTTTTGAAACTTCTGTTAAATCATATTATTTTTTAACAAAAGGGGTAAATTTTAACCGATTATGTAAATCTGTGTATATCACAACAGTATTTCTGATTTTCACTAACATTTTACAAAGAACCAAAATATATTTACAATTTGTTAACAACAAATTTTTAAAAATTTTTCACTTTAAAAGTTGAATACAAACAAATTTATTTAGGATAAAATATTTACATAAAAAAAAACCTAAACAAGACTATAGAAATGTTGCCTTGAATTAACAAACTATAAAATACCCAAACAAGAATACACCTGAGTTCTCAAAAAAAAAAAAAAAAAACATTAAAGAGCATTAAAAAATAAATGATAAAAAAGAACAACACAAACAGGGAGCAACAAAAGTTTTTGATGTCAAAAGAAAACTTTGCCGCCATAGATATTAACACATAAATTATAATGATGGCCAGAATGAATGGAATTGATGCTTCTAATAGGGTTTTGTTTTGTTTTGTTAGTTTCTGAAACAGTGTTGATAATATTTAAGCTTTATTAATTCTAATAATAAACAATAGCAGCATCAGCTAAAACTAAACAAAGTATATGTACACATTAATTGTTTACTTTTACTCTTAACAGGAAACGGAAGTGAACAGTAGGCATACATAAACAAACACGTTCTCAAACTAATATACAAACAAACGAACAGACTCACACACATACTCATTCTTCAATTGAAAATAAGGTTTTACAGTTTCTCTTATAATTGTCAAGGTTTTTAGTTGTTATTCTTGTTTTTGTTGTTGTTGTGGTGTTGGTTTTGTTATTATTTAATTCTTTATTTAG
The DNA here is from genome assembly GCA_949748255.1 of Eustalomyia histrio. Taxonomy (NCBI): domain Eukaryota; kingdom Metazoa; phylum Arthropoda; class Insecta; order Diptera; family Anthomyiidae; genus Eustalomyia; species Eustalomyia histrio. Next base: position 42,531,323 of record OX456525.1, on the reverse strand, counting down.
TCAAAGAATTTTTTTTTTCTTTTATAATTAATGTTTTTTAAGAAGTTTATACTACTTTTTATGTTTATAAGCTCTTCAAAGGAATTTTAAGGACATTTATTACATATTTTTGTATAAATATAAGAAGATTTTTATATTTACATAAATTCATAGAATTACCTAACATCATTTATCATTCTTTTGGATTTCTATAATACTTTTGAGAGTTTACGTAGATATGTATATTAAGGCATCCCCTTAAATTACGAATAATCGATTTTTCCAATTGGTCGAATAGGTAAAGATTATATTTTTGTTACAGTCCAAATTTTCAACTTTTAATAAATATTATAAAAATTTTTATAATCTGTTACATATGTATTGTTAATCTGTAAGTTATTAAATTTTGAACTAGAATTTGTTATAGTGACTAAATGTTACTATAAATGTAAGAGAAGATAGAAAAAATTGTGAGGATCAGTGCTAGATTCTAGGATTAATTAGTACTATTGTCTAATAATATATGGAAAAATTTTGTTGTATGAGTAATAAATTCTCTAACATTAGGAAAAACTAATTTCACATATACATACATAACTTTTCCTCTGAGTGGTTGATATATAAATATTTATATTCTGTTTAAACTCTTAGTTGTTGTAGTAGGTGGTGTTTCAGAATGAGGCTGATCCTTAAAATTTTTCCCATTTTCTCTTACATTTATTGTTATTGTTAAAGTATATTTTAAAATTTTTCTTTAGGGACGTGGTAAAAATGTGCGTTCAACGAACGAAAAGTATCCCCCTTAAAGGCCTTGGCAAACCGCTTGAGCTAGGAAGTTACGCGATATCTTTCGAAATTTCTACACAGAGGAGCGAAAGGGAGAAAAGTTTCCTACTTAACGGCCTACCCAAACCCCTGTTGCTAGAAATCAGAAATTTTAAATATGTATTCCCTGGAATATTGGCTAACTCATTGATAAGGTATATTCTAAAATTTCCGCCACTAACGTGGGATAAATTGGGGTTCAAAGGGCGAAAAGTCTCGCACTTAAGGCAGGAGATAGGAAGTTGAAATTTTGTATGCAGAATCCTACTTTGGTGTAGACAAAAGCTAACTTGGAAATTGAAATTTGCTACATGAGTTCTTCCTCTGGCATAGACATCCCTGTCAAAGCTCTTTTGGCCAGAAAACTGAAATAAAAAATATACATTCCCTGAAATATGGACGAACTCAACTATGCGGTACATTTTGGAAGTTTCTCCAAGGACGTGGTAAAAATAGGGTTTAAAGCGTGAAAGGTCTCCATCAACCTTAATAGCTTACCTAAAGCGCTGCTGCTATTAAGATGTAATTTGGTCTTAAGGATCCTCCTCCGGCGTTGACATTATCATCTTTTCTTAAAAATCCAATAGGGAAAAATTCTCCCCCCTTGACGGCCTGCCAAGACCGCTGGATCTACGAAGTTGAAATTCTGTTATGTAAGTTCTTCCTCGTGCAGAGATAACCACCCAGATAGTACGATGGCGGATCAATAAGTCCGTGACTTTTTGAATGAAACACAGTTTTTTATGCAAAAAAAAAATATATTTTTTAACATAATCTCCTTTTAGCTCAATACACTTAGTCCAACGTTTCTCCAATTTGTGTATCCCTTCAAAAAAATGGAATTTTTCGAGGTCCATAAAATAGGCATTTGTTTGATCTATAATTTCTTCATTGCATCTAAATCTCTTTCCACCGAGCCATTTCTTCAGGTTTGGAAATAGGAAATAGTCACTGGGGGCTACATCCGGATAATATGGCGGATGTGGTACCAATTCGTAGCCAAATTCATGGAATTTTGCCATTGAGACTACACACGTGTGCATCCGTGCATTATGGTCGATTGAGAGCAAACGCAGCACCCATCTTGCAGACAGCTTTCTTAAATCCAACTGATCATTTAAAATCGAAACCACACTGCCATATAAAATGCCTACGGCATCAACAATCTCACGCACTTTTACTCTTCGATCGGCCAACGCCATATCGTGGATTATTCGACATTTTCGGCTGTATTGAGCTCAATTGGCCGTCCAGAACGTTCAGCGTCATTTGTATCTGTGCGACCACAACGAAAGTCAGTAAACCACTTTTTTACCATTGAAATCGATGGTGCAGAGTCCCCATATTATTTATCAAGCTTTTCCTTGATTTGATTGACCGTTTCTTTTCTCAAAAAATAATGTTTAATGAGCACTCGAAATTCACTTTTTTCCAATTTAAAAAAAAATTCACGAGGTTGTATGTTTTGAACAGCTGTTAAACGCAAAGTAAATGACGGAACTTGCTCAAAATTTTACAGTAGACTATTATTAGGTGGTACTTGATAAGAGCAGTTTTGCATTTCATTTAACTACGAGGGAAGTTCGAAAAGTCACGGATTTATTGATCCGCCCTCGTATTTTTAAAAATTCTGACAGGAAGGGGAAAAAGGGAAGAATTTCCCCTTTGTCTACAGACCTGAAATTTTAAATATGTGTTAGCTAGACCTAGCACATGCCCTAACTAATAACACGGCATTTGTGGACGTCCATAGGGGGAGTAGCAAACAGGAGTATTTTCCCACTCGACGGCATGCAAATAACCAATGCAAATACCCAATGCAATACCCAATTGTCTAGAAGCCTGAAATTTGATATGCCTGTTTCTTGATGGGAGAGAAGTCTTAACCTTGACGTGCTGCCAAAATTCTATTTGGCTAGAAATCTTATATTTAAAATATGTGCACTCTGGAATATAAAATATATGTTCCCTTGGATGTGTGTGATAATTCTGTAATAATGTATTTTTGGAACCATCTTCATTTGGGGAACGAAGTAATCCCAGGCTTTAGGCCGTCAGGATTGTTTTTAGCCTAACAATGTTGCAAGCTTTGTCCACTAATATAACCATAAATGCTCACCAGTGAGTTCATATATGATCAAACATAATGTTATGATTCCGTATATCTTCGTATTCAAAATTTGAAGATATATGGCTTTATACTATGAGTAAATGTGGCTCTATATGCTTAAAATTGTGATCTGAATATATATGGAAATATATTAGATCATGTATATACGCATTTTTATATGAAAAAGTTTTTTGTATTACGATTTTCAACTATCGGGCGGGTTAATATAGCACTACGTCTAAAAATTATCTGATTCAAAGTTGCGCCGATTGCAATAATTCTAGACCGTGTCGCATTGTGATCAACGTATAAGTTTTTGAGTATTTTAACTACTTTTTTGGGAAGATTGTCTCATAATTAAAAAAAAATATATATCAATATTTTCTAGGTATCAGGCCGATAAGCTAGCACGCTACCAACTAGCCTACCGGGGTGCTCCTTTAGTTCGAATTGTTTAATAAAGGGTGGTTAAATTTTAAGGGCTGATGTTGATTTTGAATAAAACACAAATTATTTAGGAAATTATTGTCATTTCTTTTTATTATGATAATATGGTATCGTTCAATTATGTATGGAACAAAATATCGGCCAAATGGCCGCCGCAACCTCGGCGGCACACCTCCATCCGATGGTCCAAATTTTCGATGACGCTGAGGCATAATTGAGGTTCTATGCCGTTAATGTGCCGAATTATCTCATCCTTTAGCTCTTGAATTGTTGCCGGCTTATCGACGTACACCTTTTCTTTCAAATAACCCCAAAGAAAGAAGTCCAACGGTATCAAATCACATGATCTTGGCGGCCAATTGACATCGCCACTACGTGAGATAACACGGCCATTGAATTTGTCGCGCAAAAGAGCCATTTTTTAGTTAGCTGTTTGACAAGTCGCACTGTTCTGTTGAAACCACATATTGTCCAGGGTCATATCCTCAATTCCTGGCCACAATAAGTTCGTTATCATCTCGCGACTGCGAACACCATTCATGGTAAATGCTTGGCCGACCTCATGACACACTATCGCGAGCATGTACAGGTGTTTTCACAGACCCGGTTTGCTGAAATTTGCCCACAGTTCTCCGGATTGTGGACACATTTGGTCGATTATGCTCGATTGTTAGTCTGACGTTTAGGTGTGGTTCACATTCTACATCGGCCCTTAAAATTTAACCACCCTTTACATAATATAAGAAAATTTGATGGTTGTAAAATTCACAATTCGTAACTTAAAGGACACTCTTATACATATTACATCTATAGTTGCCATGTTTTTGTTTAGTTGTTTATTTTATAATATTTCAAGACTATTTTCGGTTAAATAATTTATAAATTTCTATTTGCATTGTAAAACCTTCAATGAAATATTCAATTATTTGTTCATTAATTAATGGATTGTCTAAGATCATGAAGGTATTATAATCTTATTTGTATCATTAAGCATAAAGTGTTTAGGTATAAGAATTTCAAGCATTATAATTGATGAACAATCAGTAAGGTACGCAAAAAAAAAAAAAAACTCTTTCAAACGTGTTTTTAATTGACTGAACTAATTTTTAGCAAATTTATTTAAATAGAGATTTCTGTTATATTTATTTAACATAATATCAAAAATCCTCAATTCAAAAATTCAAAATTTAAAAATTTTAAATAAATTTTTATAATTTATTTAATAAATTTAACACAATTTTATATTAAAATAAAATATTTTCGTGTCTGCTACTTATAAGCCGGTAGATGGTGCCAAACAGTTAACCCTCCGATGAGTGAGAAGGTCCCTGGGACCTTTTTGCCTTTTCAAACTGAAATTACTCCGTCTTCGGCCAGTACAACCCCCCCCCCCCCCCCCCCCCCCAAAGTTACTCTGTATTCCAAGAGCATCTTTTGGAAAAAAAAAAATCAAGCCGATCGGATCATTACCTTGGGAGTTATTGAGGTTTTAGTGAGAATAGTACACGGACGTGTGAATAGGTCCATATGGACCTTGTACTGAATTTCACTAATAAATGCATGTTTTTGGGCATCATTATATTTTTTTTTATTGTTTCAACACATAATTTACTTGTTCTGAACACAAAGACCTAAACTCAAAGACATTAGGGATGATGATAAAAACAAAAAATTCTAAGAAAAATTCGAAGACATGAACTTTATTGCTTTCTAGGAAAGTCACAATATTCTAATTTTATACTACTAGCAATAAACCAGTTCTTAGAATTTTTTGTTTTTATCATCATCCCTAATGTCTTTGAGTTTAGGTTTTTGTGTTCAGAACAAGTAAATTATGTGTTGAAACAATAGTCTTAAGAAAACTCAGGCAAAAAAAAAATAAAAATAAAAAAATTGAAAAAATTATTTTTGTATGTAGAATTTAGTTATAAACAATATTTTTTATATGAAAAAAACATGATTTACAAAAAAAAGTCCGTAGTGACCTTTTCACACGTCCGTGAAGTTCAGAACTGTCACTCATCGGAGGGTTAATAATAAATAATAATTTAATTGAAAACTTAAAAATGCAGAAAAATCAATAAAATAGAAAATCGATAAATATCAAAAAAATCGAAGCTCAATTCGACTCGTTTCAATTTCACTCGTTCCAAGTTTTTTTTTTTTAATTGTTTCGCCTTTTCTAGTGTTCAAATTCCATGTGCTCCCTTTTCAATCCCATTCTTGTAACAGTGTTTTAATTCCATAAGTTTTCCGTTGCGTTCCATTCCTTTTCATTTCGCAATGTTAGTGTTTTAATTTCACTTAATTTCAATTTTACTGTTGTCTGATTACCTTAAGGTTGGTTTTTTTTATAAATAAAAATTTAAGAAGTTATTTTTTTTTTATTGTATAAAATTTTGAACAGTGGAATAATTAAAAAAAATTGTTTAGTTTTGGGCACATATTTTATAGAATTGGTAAAAAAGGCATTTTTGTTAAAATGTATTTAATGCCCTTATTCGAGCGACACATTCATTTTTAGCTTATAGGCAAAAACAGTTGTTTTATTTATTTAAATAAATTTATTTAATTTAATTTTTACGGTATTTAAAAAATATTTGCATAATTTTTTTTCGATTGTATACAGGGTGGTCTAAATACAGGTATCTTTTTAAATCATTTGTTACTTGTTCACTGATAAATTTATTCTGTTCGAAATATTGAATATTTAAACTTGCACAACGTTACGAAATATTGCAAAAATATTTCCCAAGTGATTGCAGTGTTGCTAGTGTACCGATGAGAAAATGGCTGTTGTGGACAAATGTGTGCAACTTAATCCAAGAATATCAACTCGCCATCGATTTCAATAACACGGATTATTCGCTAACAATAAGTCAATTGGACCGACTCAGCAATTGAAGGCAAACCACCATCCACTTCGTTACGGCTCCTCAGTTTGGAACCATGTCCGATTGAAGCGGACATGGAATTTGGTCAAAAAAAAATCATATTTTCTTACGAGGCGCCTTTTTAACTCGACAGTCATGTCTGGGAATCGGAAAATCTGCACATCATTGTCGAAAAGCCAATGCATCCAAAGAAAGTAACAGTTTGGTGTGGACGACATTGGCCCTTTTTTTTTGAAAATGCAGCTAGAAACGCCATTTAAGTCAACGTTCAGCACTACAAAGCCATGATTACGGTCTTTTTATGGGCTAAAATAGAAGATATGAATTTAGATTATCTTTGGTTTCATCAAACAGTCGATTTCTTACGCACTAAACTCGGTTATCGGGTTATCAGCCATCTTGACGATGCTTGGTCTGCTTGAAAGCTGCGATTTGACCCCTTTAGACTTTTTCTTGTGGGGTGGCGTTAAGCACCGATGTTATACGAATAATCCATTAGCCTTAAGGCTAATATCGTCCAAGCCATTCGTGAGATAGAACTAGAAACTGTCAACAAAGTCTTGGAAAATTGGACTGACAGGATGAGCTAACACAAAACCAGCCGCGACAGTCACATGAATTAAATCGTGTACCATAAATAATGAGAATATTTGATATTTCTAAAAAATTCATAATGTACCAAAAGAAATTGAGTTTATTTAATTTTTTAAAAATATAATTTTATTTGGACCACCCTTTGTGTGAATAAGCAGTTTTGTACATTTCTTCTTTTATTTTACATATGTATGTAATTACATACGATGATATATATTTGCATACTAATTTTATGAAATTTTTATTAATGTTTGTTTTAACTTTATGTTTAATTTTAGTTTTTTGTTACAAGCATTAATTAATATATATTTAATTGTGTTGAACTTTGTATGGCATATATGAACCAAGGTCAAGTGTATCATTATCCATAATAAATGTACATATTAAACAAAATGATTAGGCAAAAATTGATTTGTAAATTATTAACCCATCACAGAGACAAGAGAGATATAGTAGACACTACTAGTTTACTATTATTTTATAGACCGGATGGCACAAGCTGGAAAAATATTTTAAATTGTACTTCAACTAACAAAAAGGATCACTATTTATTATCAATCAAATCTGTTTTTTGCCTTCAATTGTAATAAAAAAAATCATAATTAAAGGAAAAAATTAGAAAATTAATAAAATCATTTGATAAAATCTTTTAATTATTGAAGCGGCATATGGGCACAGAGAAAAATTCAATCTGTTTCCGACAGAATGGCGTTAGCTATGACTGAAGTCGGTTGGTGCAAATAAATATCGGGTTTCACAGAAAAATTCGTTTAATACAACTTAATTTTAGTTGCAATATTGGTTGTAGTAAACAAAATACATTTATTTTTAATTCGGTTAACATTTTATTCCTCTGTGCGTGATTAAAAAATCTTTCCTTACTGAATAAAATTTAATATTAATCGAATCAACTTTGAAATCACTTCAACATAGTTCAAATAATTAATCATAAACCACAAAAAAGTGTCAAAATATCTTATATACACCATTGAAACTAAATTGAATAATATGAATATTAAGTGAAACTAATATGATTATCAAACAAACGTACCAAACTTCCCTTTTTTCTATATTTTATATTAAACATTAACATAATAGGTCCGTTCCGCAACATTAACGCGGGCATTCACGAATTCTCAATCTTACTAAAATGCATATCGGTACTCTATAATTAGGCAAATGAAAGCGCATCGGAAATAATATTTTTATTTTTCATTTTGATTTTTCTTCGAGTAAATTTGTTAAATTGAAATAATAAACAAAAAAAGTTTAGTTTTTGAAATTATGAAAATAAATTGAGAAGTTAAATTAAATAATGAAATACTCAAAAAAAAAAAAAAAAATTAAAAATAACTTTAAAATATTTACAAATACACTTAAAAAAGTTTGTAAGTTAAAATAACTGAAAATATCATTTAAAAGAAATGATATTTCATTTAAAAACCGGTCTACTTAATTTTCATTTAAATTAAATGCCATTTGTTATTTATTTTTAAATGTTGATTAATCAACTGACACATCCGTAAGAAACAAATGATATAATCATTAAAAATAAATGTCAAAATTTTACCTACCAATCCTTAAAAAATAAATGTTTTTTCATTTATTTGAAATTATTTCCGTTTTTGTATTTTTTTAATATACTCGTACAATACAAAAAGTATGTATGCATATGAAGATATACCCAATATACCATATAACAATCAAACTGCAATACAACTTGAGAATAAGCTTATATTAATAGTGTGTTTTAAGCTTTTCTTAATTTCGCTTATTATAATATTTATAAAATGTGAATTCACAAGCAGTATTTAACAATGTTAGAGAAAAGATTATTATACATAACTTTTTCTCAAGTATGCTTATGAACAACATACAACAACATCGCAATATGGCGATTGAAATAGAAATATTTTTCAATAAATTCTAGTCTTGTTGTCTTTGTTCTACGCTTATAATGCATACAACAAGTGCCATTACTTTTTCTTTAAATTTGTCAAACGTGTTTTGCGTGTACATTTAATATGCAATTGCATATTAAATTTAATTATTTTTATTTATGGTTAAAATTAATTATTATTATTTATATTTCAAATGAATTATTATTTCTTATATTTAAAATGAGTTATTATTATTTATTTTTAAAATTAAAATAAAAAGTAAATGAAATTAAAGAAAATAATTATGATTTCTCTTTTTCAACTATTAATAATATATTATTTTTGTAAGCTTATTCTACAATTGCAAGAATAAGCTTATAGTAATTATACACACATAATATTTTCCGAGGGTTCCGTTTTGATTTTTCTACAATTGTTACGTTAGCCTTTTTCAATATATTCTCAAGTCTTTTTCAAGTTAAGGCTTGTGTGTGTAAGCTTATAATAATATTTTTCTGAAGTCATTTGGTATGTTTGGTAATCACTTTTTGTGTGAATGTGTTTGGATATGTATATGTGTTTATGAAGTTCTTGTAATTTGTATTGACAAATTTTGTATATATACATCCAAATTAAATAAAAAAAAAACAAATTAAAATTTTTTGAATATTTTTTTTTTAAACAGACAGCAAACAAAATTTAAATTTGTAATAAATGTTACGGACACAAACAAACCACAAGTTTCCGTTTTGTGGGTAAATTTTTATTAAATTTCAAACAAATGAAAAAAAATAAATGAAACTGAAAAAAATGGTAAATGAAAGAAATGGTAAATTATTTCGAATAAATGTATAAAAAAGTTAATATAGATATTTCTTTGAAAAATAAATGTATGTTTTTATTTTTAAATGGAACGGAAAACTTTTTTATTAAACTACAAACAGTTAACTACACTCAGAATATTATGTAGTTAAGTGTTTGTAGTTTAATAAAAAAGTTTTCCGTTCCATTTAAAAACAAAGGAAGATACATTTATTTTTCAAAGAAACATCTATATTAACTTTTTTATACATTTATTCGAAATAATTTACTATCATTTACCGATTTTTTTCAGTTTCATTTATTTTTTTCATTTGTTTGAAATTTAATAAAAATTTACCCACAAAACGGAAACTTGTGGTTTATTTGTGTCCGTAACAGTTATTACAAATTTAAATTTTGTTTGCTGTCTGTTTCAAAAAAAAATATTCTAAAAATTTAAATTTGTTTTTTTATTTAAATTGGTTGTATATATACAAAATTTTTCAATACAATTTACAAGAACTTCATAAACACACATACATATACAAATCCATTCACACAAAAAGTGTTTATAGCTTCATATGCATACATACATTTTGTATTGTACAAGTATATTAAAAAAAAACAAAAAATACAAAAACGGAAATAATTTCAAATAAATGAAAAAATGACATTTATTTTAACTGATTATATCAGTTGTTTCTTACGGGTGTGTCAGTTGATTTATTAACATTTAAAAATAAATAACAAATGGCATTTAATTTAAATGAAAATTTAGTAGACCGGTTTTTAAATGAAATATCATTTCTTTTAAATGATATTTTCAGTTATTTTAACTTACAAACTTTTTTAAGTGTACATAATATTCTGAGTGTAATTACAATATTTAACAAAAATATATTATTTTTTGCTTAACCTTTCACCTTTTTTAAAATAGTTTCATCTCCTTAACTCAAATCTAAAGTCAAAAAAGTTTTATCTAAGTTTCCTTCCGAGTTTTGGGTCATCCTTTACTTTAAACCCTAACAAAATATTTTGGGGTCAATATTGCAAAGAAGTAGTTACTCCCAGCAAAAACATAGTAATGACAGGTCGTTACTGTGTAGATTACCATTTAATGATAGGTAGTTACTTTTTCCATTACTTTAAACAACAAAATAATGATCTACTAATAATGGGTGAAAGAAGTACTTATATATACACGCAAAATAATGGTTTACTGTTGGTTGTTTTTTTTACCATTATATTTATTCAAAAAGTAGATATTTTAAAGATTTTTTATAATTTAAATACAAATTATTCTTGTCGATTTCATTAAGAAAATTTTACTTGATTAAGATACACTATTGTTTTATTAAGAATAACTACTTACTTTATTATTGTAGGTAACCACTTATTTCTTCACTATGAGTAACCATACTGGTTCATTATTCTAACTTTTTTTGTAAGCCAGAGGGTAATGACCACCCATGAACATCGCAAACAAAAGTAATTATGCGAGTAAATAGCCTGGTAACTAATAAAACCCTTTGTGTGCTGCCTACTCCCTTAATTACTTGGTAACGTCTGTTTTTGCTGGGCTTCAACATATTTTACGTTTCTTGTGAATTTGAATTTCACAAAAATTATAATAACTATTCATTTGTGTATAATCACGTCGGCAAATGTTCAAGGGTGTTTTAAGAACCCCATTACATTTTTTTTTTGTAAATTGTTCTTAAATTTGCTAAAAAGTTTAAACTTCTTGAAACTTTACTCATACAAGGAATTAATCGAGTGTAAAATTTGCCAATATTTGGAAAATATGTCAAAATTTTAAACAAAAAAAGATCTTGCCAAATAATGGGTTTTAGAACGAGCAAGTAACTAGTTGAAGTTTGCCTGCTAATCTCATTATTTTAACATAGGGATGCCATTGGTGGAAGCTAGTTACCTACGAGGAGTAGCGAGTAAGAAAACAAGTTAATGGTAAGGTTAAAATAACTAGTTGCAAATTATGTAATAAAAACTAGTAGCTTGAAGGTAGTTTGTAATCAGGTGCTTATAAAGGGCATAATAATACGTTACGTAAGGGGTGCAAATAATTCATTATCAATAGGTACTGAAAGTGTGGCTACATATAATGAGTTTATATGTCCTTACAGAACTGATAACAAGGAAGGAAATAAATAACTACACCATTTCCAATTTAATTTCAGAAAGTACCAACTATTTGCAGAAACTATTTTATTTCAGATATTAAGAATTTCATTTGAAAAATTAATATAATAATAACTGAAATTAAATTAATATAAGTGAAATTAAATTGATATTATCTGAAATGATATTAATAACTTCTGAAATTAACTGATGAATCTGAAATAAAATTGAAAATTTCTTTAATTGTTATTTTGTAAAAACTAAATTGATAATTTCTGCAAATAATTAATAATTTCTGATGTTAACTTGGAAATGGTGTAAAAATGAATAAAGAAATAATATGTTAGGTTTGTTTTTTTTTCTAATTTTATATAAATATTCCATGAGCGCCCCGGTAGGCTAGTTGGTAGCGTGCTAGCTTATCAGTGCGGGGGTCGTGGGTTCAATTCCCACCAGAGGCTCTGGTCTGTTTTCGCTACAACGAGCCGAAGGCCTTTGTTGCTAGTGCTCGGTTAGGGTATTAACATATAATTTGTAATTATATGATTAATAAATAAAATAAAATAAATAAATATTCCATACAAATGTAAGTAGATATAGTGTTGATAAGTAGTTATAGATATAGCTGCTTAAAAATTAAGAATGTATACAAATGCTGCCAAGTCTTGGAAATTATTGGCTTTTCTCTCTTAAATGCAAACAAAAATATTTGTCTAAAAAATATTTTAAATTTTTGTATTTTTAATTTGATAAAATATTGAAAAAAACAAAAGCTAACAAATGAATTATGTCTTTGTAAGTAAAGGTAGAGCTCTATTTTGCTTTACCGTAAAGTCCATATACGAAAACAGCTTCATAAAGGCGGCCCCAAATTTTCAAATTATATTTGTTTACAAAAAATTAACTTTCAGATTAATTCATTTAAAATTCCATTTCAAAATGGTATTGGAAAAATCCTATTTTCAAATCAAAATCATTAAAAACAGAAATATTTAAAATCAAAAAAACTATTTTTTATTATGTTTCAAATTTTTTGATATTAATTTTTTAATTGCTTTTAATTTGAATTGATTTTTGATAACAATCTGAAAAAAAATTTAAATAACAAAACCAAAAATAATTAGTTAAAACACATTATTAGTAACTCATTATTTTCACTTTAGAAGTAATGCAGTGGACAGGGGTAGGTCATTATTTGTAATGCTAAAAGCAATGAGCTGCTATTACTAAATTTTTCCTGGGCGGTTTTAGATTTAAAATGTTTTTTTTTTTTATAATTAGGCCCAAAGTTTATTACGTTTAATTTATCTTTCCCTAAAATATAAAAATTCATTTTGCCGAACTTTAGCCAAATCCAACGGGAATGCAGCTTATGTTTTATATAAATCTTAATTGACTACGCGTGATTATTTTACTGACATTAATGGTCAGTCATCATCACAACTTATAAAAAAATAATAAATGACTACATTTTTATGTAAAAATATTTATCAATAAATACTGATACAAGACAACATCCACTTGAGTGTGATGTTGTTTTATAGCAGATAACATTTGATGAAGATTCCTATTAAAATAAAATGTAGTGCCATTGTCGTTTTCTACATATCGTTACCTTAATTTCAAATGGACGTTATTAATATTTTTATTTTTTTTTTTTTTTTACGGAAGAAGCAAAAAACACAAAAGACAAAAACAAGAAAACACGGATAATGGAAAGCATTTCGTAATCAAATTTTATTCATAAAACTGCTATTTTTTATCTTAGAAGCTTAAAATTTCATTTTGAAATATATTTTAGCCAAATACATCATCCGAACCAATAAAACCAGTTTTGATATTTTTGTCAGTTATGCCCTTTTGCATTTAAGCTGAAAATATAGCTTACAAAACTGTTACTATTTAAATATATTACTATTGATGATTAATGGTTTTCAAAAACTAATTTCATTGTTAAACGTCTCTTGAATTTTTTTATTCATAAATACACTTATAGAATTTCTTTGCAAGAAATTGCTATTTAACAGATTTGTTAAAGCAAAATAATAGCAGCGTGTTACAGTCTTTCTCATACATGAATGAAACAACTGCCTTGTTGATGTTTTATGATCACGTCACACGTCACATGTGGAATGTCACATCCCTGCGGGAAAAAAGGGGTCAGTTGGAAATTGGGACCTAACCCGTTATAGGTGAAAACTGGACCGGTTCCGAAAAAACATATCCGAAAAAACATATCCTAAAGTACCTATCACGTGACCGGTTTCAAAGTCATGACTTGACTTTTTAGACCAGTCCTGCCACCTAGGACAAGCCCATGTTAAAGTGATCGGTCCCGTGACAGGTCCCTATCACAATGAACCGGTCATGTGACGTGTCCTGCGATAGGTCCTTTTTCCGCAGGGATTTGACAGATCGAAAAACATGGTTCAATCTAGCGTAAAATGCACTCAGAATATTATGTAGTTAACTGTTTGTAGTTTAATAAAAAAGTTTTCCGTTTCATTTAAAAATAAAGGAACATACATTTATTTTTCAAAGAAATATCTATATTAACTTTTTTATACATTTATTCGAAATAATTTACTATCATTTACCATTTTTTTTCAGTTTCATTTATTTTTTTAATTTGTTTGAAATTTAATAAAAATTTACCCACAAAACGGAAACTTGTGGTTTATTTGTGTTCGTAACAGTTTTTACAAATTTAAATTTTGTTTTCTGCCTGTTTCAAAAAAAATATTCAAAAAATTTCAATTTGATTTTTTTATTTTATTGGTAGTATATATACAAAATTTTTCAATACAAATTACAAGAACTTCATAAACACACATACATACACAAACACATTCACACAAAAAGTGTTTATAGCTTCATATGCATACATACATTTTGTATTGTACGAGTATATTAAAAAAAAAAACAAAATCGGAAATAATTTCAAATAAATGAAAAAAAAAAAATATTTTTTAAGGATTGGTAGGTAAAAAGTTTACATTTATTTTAACTGATTATATCATTTGTTTCTTACGGATGTGTCAGTTGATTAATCAACATTTGAAAATAAATAACAAATGGCATTTAATTTAAATGAAAATTAAGTAGACCGGGTTTTAAATGAAATATCATTTCTTTTAAATGATATTTTCAGTTATTTTAACTTACAAACTTTTAAAAGTGTGCTAATTTTGCTTTATTGAAAAGAGGAGTACGCTATAAGGGCCGAAGATGTGAAGAATAATTCGGCAACAAAAAAAATTAAAAAGAAAATCTTTTTAATATTGGAAATTAAACCTCAAAAATCAAAATCATTTAATTTTCGTTAAGGAAGTATTTCGATAATTCGTACATTTTGGTGTAAGGAACTGAGATCTGGTGGGTCAATGCTACAACGGGTTACTTGAGGACAATAGCCCTTAGAACAAAATATTGGTGTCCTCGAGACAAAAACGTCGACATATCAAACTTTAAGATCCGACTGTAAGTTGCGAAGATATATTGAAAAATTTAAAAAGGCGGCGACAACGTTCGACAATTTTTTTTTTTCGACATTGCCTTGCAAAAATAATTTAGATTTAAAGTCATAGGGCAATTTTTTTCTGGTAAGGTCTAGTGGCCATACAATGTCGCTTGCTTTGGACATCACACGCCCAGGTAATTTTTGTTGCAGAAACTGTGTAGCATGGTGCATCATCTTGTTGAAACTAGTAACCTTTAAGACCATTTATATGCATTTTTGGGCAGACATAATGAGCCACCATCCACCGATATTATTTCCCACATACAGAAAATAAATTGGTTGGAATTCTATCGCAATTACGAAAATTGTATCGTTATTTAAAACGTTTAATTGTATGTACTTAAAGTTCTTCATCAAATTGGTTAAGTTTAATTATAAGCAGAAAACATATCAAGTTAACCGAAACAATGTCATACTATTCAAAATAATGGTTTTTCTAATTAATATTGAAAAAAATGTTATCTTCTGCATTACCTTTAATACCCACAACCAACAATTTATTGAAAATTTTGGCACTTGAACAGAATGTTCGCAGCAAAAATCAAATATTAGTTCCGTTTCCATAAAAACTATTGCTCTATCTAAAATATAACTTTTCGCAATCAATTTTAGTATAATGTAAATTTTTTTTTTACCAACATTATGATCCATAATTTTGAAAATTGTAATAAAATGTCTGTGGTTCAGTGGGTAGAGATACAGCTAGTTTAAGGGTTTTGAGTTCAAACATTTTTAAATAGTTTTTTATTGTTTAAAATTAAAACACACAATTTATTTTCTGTTGTGGCTACTTATTGAAATTTTAAACCTGAAAAATATTCAAGTTTGAAATTTGACCAGAAAAAATTAAATACAGTTTAGCCTAGAGGAAATGCAATGGCATGACAAACTGAAGGTTGCCGGTTCTTGCACAGTACGCGGAATGGTAGTATATCTATTTATACAATATTATAATCTATAAATAAAAAGCAATCAAATATTTCAATCAAAATTTGGAATTTGTAAATAAAATTCGGAAATTTCAACAGTATTAAAAATTAAAAAAAAGTGATGGTAGATGGAACAACAAACATTCGGTTGGCAAAAAATTCGGTTGCAACTACAAATCTGTTTTCTGTGTGCATCAACAGTTTCGTCTCCCTTGAAGAAAAATGGCCAAATAATCGTTGGTCATCCCGTTGAGTTAACACAACTAAAAAAAACAGTTTTCAATGAATTGACTTTTCCAAAACAAGTGTTCCTTTAACCATCGATTGACAAATGCCAAAGTTATTAAATGTTGCCATTCAAACATAAAAAATTGCACACCCTGTATATATTAAGATAACATTTTTATACCCTCCACCATTCCGTTTGTAACATGTCAAAATATAGGTCTAAGACCCCATAAAATATATGCAATTCTTATGCAATTTTAAATCGATTTAGCGTTGTCCGTGGATGTCTATTTTTACCAAGATTATTGAAACACTCTCCCGAGCACTGTATGTTTACTCAACAATGTGTTAAATCAATGGACGAATTTTGTTATGTAAAATTAATAAACTAATTTAACATAGATTTTTGGCATTTAGAAAATTACGATATTCTTAATTCTTTTTCTGTCGGTTTTGGACTGCTAGAGGGTTATAAATGCTTATTCCGACTGTGGTCGTTTAAAATTGATGGGAAAACCCGGACACTGTGGTGTGGAGAGTAATGAGACTGATGAGCTGGCCAGGTCTCCGTTAAACTTCAAAATCTAAAATATTTTCGGATGATAAAAATGAACCTTAGACAGCGGAACAACAAGGTACACAGGAGATCGGAAATGGGGATAAAATTAGGCGATCACAAAATTACTGTGGACTTTTGACACGGGGACGTTTTACCGTCTTTGGAGTGTCTGTGGGATACTAAATTCTTCAAGTAGACTGGAATGTTTGTTTAAGCACTTTGGGAGTGAGCAAAGCATGCTGATTCTCGGGAATAGGTGTATGTCACCGACTTGTGGACCTTACCTAACCATGTTCTAAATTAAATTTTTAATCTAGAGGCAAAGCCTTTGTACTTTTCAAATTAAGAAATTATAAAAACTTAGTATTTTTTATATTGAAAAGGGTGTCTGTTTTTGCAGAAACGAGATATTGCATTGATGTAATAAAAAGAAAAATTAGTTTCAAAATACATTTTCAAAAGATTTGACTTGATTTGCCTTTTTCATTAGCAAGAAAACAAGCCAGGGCCTTCTTTCTGTATTTCCCGCATTGATAAAGTTTTCTCAAAAAACATGTAAAATGCAACCTTGTTTTGCTTTCTATAAGTTGATTCACAGACAATTAAATATATATTAATCTAAAAAAAATAATAATGCGCTTTATTTATGCTATTTCTCTATCTAATAAGAAATTTTACAAAATTAAATGTGTCCACAGCTTTAGAAGTTAAAAGCTCTAAAAAAAGTCCCAGTAAAAATGCAAAGAACTTCAGCATCTATTAAGTCACCCTGTATAAAGTAGGGTGACCATAAATTTCTCGATGCGAAAACTTTAGTTTGTACAACATACATTAAAGTTAATTCCGCATTTCTGGAAAAACGAAATTCGCCACATGACACAGGCATAAAATATTTAATTTTTGGATTTTATTTCTACTTTGGCTGCTTATATCACCTGAATAAGGCAACAACAAGTACATATAGGAGTTTTTTTAAATGCTTTGAACAAGGACTTTTAAACTTTACTTTTCTTAAATTTTGCATAGTCCTTGGTCTAAATGTTATTGAAAAAACGTATGGCATTTAGAGAGTTAATAACATAAACATAATTCTCTCAGTGAGGGTCCGCCCTAGGAGATAACTTTTGTTAGTTGTACTTCAATACAATTCAATACATTAAATAAAAAAAATTTTAAATCATCTATGACTTATGAAATATGAGCTTGCAGATTATTTTTTTTTTTTGTGTTAAAAGTAAATTCGTCTGCATTTTTTGTTATGTTTGTCTATTATTTACTTTGTATGAGGGTTTTTCAATGTCAAGCCAATTAAAACCAAGAATATGGCTAATCATAGCCTTCATTAAACAAGAGTTTTATCTTTATCTGTATATAAAAGGTATGAATTTTTTAAAAACCATAACAAATCAATATCGTATTTGGTGTCAAGAAGAGCAAACAAAAAATGGTTAGTACTGAAGATTTTTATATATTAGTGGGATTTTTTTAAATAATTTGATTTTACTGCTTACAGAAATTTACCTTAGCTGTTGTATGTGCCCTTTTGGGTTTAGTTGCTGCTGATGTTTCCCACTTAGGTGGTGGTGCATATAACTATCCCAGACAGGATGATAGTTATCATTACAATGAACCAGCCCAAGATGATGGATATCATTATGATGCCCCAGCTCCACAAATGTCATACTTACCACCAGCCCAACCGCAACAATCTTATTTGCCACCTGCTCAACCCCAGCAAACCTATTTGCCTCCTGCTGAACCTCAACAATCGTATTTACCTCCTACTCAACCTCAACAATCTTACTTGCCTCCCGCTCAACCTCAACAATCTTACTTGCCTCCCGCTCAGCCTCAACAATCTTACTTGCCTCCCGCTCAACCTGAACAATCCTACTTGCCTCCTGCTCAACCTCAACAGTCCTATTTGCCCCCTGCACAACCCCAACAATCCTACCTGCCTCCTGCTCAACCACAACAATCATACTTACCTCCCGCTCAACCTTCTTCTCAATACTTGCCACCCTCTGGTAATGGTGGTGAAGATGGTTATCGTTATCGCGTTGCCAAACATTATCGTTTAAGATCTTATTAAGATAATTTCAGTCATGAAATCTTCCTTTAATTTGTAATTTTATTGTTATGAATGTGATTGAGTGTAAAACTCTAAAATGTTTCCACGAATTTGTTAAATTTTTTAGGATTAAATTTGGTTTTTTTTTACAAATAAATGTTATTAAATATATATATATTTATTTTTTTGAAAGAGGAGCAACACTTGGAAAGGGCAAAGAGAAAAGATGAGAGGTGGTGAAAGATGAAAGGCTTCAAATATGGCAACACCGTAATTGCGTGAGATCATAATTCGTACAGGTTGGTTGAAAAGTTCCTTCGCTCACCAAGTGATGGCACTGCTAGCTCCAAACTTTTTTTTTCTCAAGTTGATATAACTGTCCTGAGAACACATGCAAAGTTGCAAGTCATTCTGTCAATTCTTTCTTTATTTACAAGCCATTTGAAGTTGACGTGTCATTGATTTTTTTTAAAATGGAAAAAATTGAATATCGTGCAGTCATTAGATTCTTTGTTTTGAAGGGTTTAAAAGCAAAGGAAATTTATGAACAATTGTTAGAAGTGTATAAGGAGTCCTCACCTCCAAAACACACCGTTGAATTTTGGGCTGGTGAATTTAAACGTGGTCGTACCAGCCTTGAAGACGATCCACGCGAAGGACGACCAAAAACTGCAACCACAGGAGAAATCATTGAGCAGGTACATAATATGGTTAGTGAAGATCCAAGTTTGACTAAGCGTGAAATTGCTAAAGCCATAGGTATCTCAGACGAACTAGTACTCCATATTTTACATGAAGAATTACGTATGAAAAAACTGTTTGGAAAGTTAGTGCCGCACACATTAACAATTCAACAAAAACTGGATCGAAAACAAATTTCTCAGCGCAATTTGGAGCGTTTTAAGCCGAATAAAACCGACTTCTTGCGTCGTTTTATAACTATGGATGAGACTTGGATCTACCAGCATGATCCTAAATTGAAACAAGAACGTTTACGGTGGATTGAAGCTGATTGTTCAGCTCCAAAGCAGGTGAAGTCACAACGATCAGCAAGGAAGGTTATGGCATCAGTTTTTTGGGATGCAAAAGGAATTTTGTTGATTGATTATCTTCAGAAAGGTAAAACAATCAACTCTGAATATTATTGCAGCCTTTTGGATTAGCTGGATGAAAAAATTCGTGAGAAAAGACCTTGTTTAAAGAAGAAAAAAATCATTTTTCATCAAGACAATGCACCTGCTCACAAAAGTGTTTTGACGATGACTAAATTCAAAGAATTAAAGTACGACTTGCTTGAACATCCACCGTATTCACCAGATTTGGCTCCCAGTGACTACTATCTCTTCAGAAATTTCAAACAATTCCTTCGTGGAAAGCATTTTTCGTCGAATGCAGAGGCCATAGCAGCCGTAAACGGTTATTTTGCAGAGCTTCTGGAAAACCATTATAATGATAGGATAAAATTATTGGAAGATCATTGAAACAAGTGTATTGAGCTTCTAGGAGATTATATTGAATAAAAAATATATTTCGTAACAAAAACAGTATTCTTTCATTTCGAGCGCAGGAACTTTTTAACCAACCTCTAGAACAGTTGTTGCCCGCCATCTGATGAAGAGTTGGCGGAATTGTAGAAGCTTTTTAGTTCATAGCCCTACTATGTTATTTTACTTCGGTGGGGTTAAGTGCTATGGGAACACCGAGGGAGGACGTTGCGCTATGTGTGATAGATAAAAACTCCTACATATTATTTTTCTAATTGACGTTTCCGCCGGGATCGATCACCTTTATTTGATTCAAGGATTTAGGAGAAAATAGAAAATGGCAACTTCCATGGCAAAAATCTATCAATTGCTCTTTTATCCGCTCTATTCCTCGGACTCAGCACCGAGTGACTATTTCTTGATTCCAAACCTAAAGAACTGGCTTGGCCATAAGAGATTTGACTGAAAAGATGATATCTTTCAAAACCCAAACTTTTTTTGATGACCTTTACATATCCTATTTTTTTTTGGAAGGGATACAAAAAATTTAAGAAACTTTGGACTAAGTATATACAGCTCAAAGGAGACTATGTTGAAAAATATAATGATTTTTTATCCAAAAAGCTGTGTTTCATTAAAAAAGCCACAGACTTATTGACCCACCCTCGCATATCAACCAATATTCTAATGTCTTTCCGATAAAATCTATTGTGATTGAGCGTTTTTGATTGAAATGTAAATAAGAATAATAAATATTACCTCGAACATGGCGAATTTCGTACCAGAAAAGGTGCTTTTGCTGGGAGTTCTACTTGATTACTTTTAGATGAAGAAAAGTGCCATCGAGGGTCATCGAATCGTTTTCGGCAAGTATGATCTATCTGAACAATCGTGCGGAAGTGTTTTGATCGGTCTAAAAGTGGTGATTTTCTGCCAAAAGCAAGGAACAGTTTGAAAATTAAGTGTTGGAATCATTGCTCTATTTGAGCCACACGCTTCAGGAGTTGCTAGAATCATTGGGAGTGGATGAGTCGACAGTGAGTAAACGCCTAAAAGAAATGGGAATAATTGAGAAAAAAAGAAACTGGGTGTTATACGCGTTGAAGCCGCGAGACGTCGAAAGTGATTTTCGCCTGTGAACAGCTCATCGAATGCCAAAAAAGGTTTATTTTGGCATAGCATTGTGACAGCCAATCAAAAGTGGATCCATTAAGACAACCCTAAGTGTATATTCATGGCATAAAGCTAATGCTCTGTATTTGGTGGAATCAGTGCGGCATCATGTACTACGAGCTTCTCAAACCAAATTAAACGATCACGGGGGAATGTTATCGAACTCATTTGAGTCGCTCACTGAAATAAAAACGGCTGTTATATGAAGAAAGGCACGACAAAGTGATTTTGCAGCATGACAAAGTTCGGCCACATATTTCAAGACCGGTAAAGTCCTACTTGAGAACGCTGAAATGGGAAGTCATACCTTACCCTCCGTATTCTCCAGACATCACTCCTATCGGGAGTACTATTTGCTCCCGTCGATGACATATCATCTTTCCCAGCAGCAGTTCATTTCATATGAACTATGCAAAAAATGGGTCGATGATTTGATTGCCTCAAAAGGCAAATCGTTCTTCCGAGCTGGTATCCGAAAATTTCCAGAAAGATGAGAAAAAGATGTGGTCAGAGATGGTCAATACTATTCAATGTAACAATTTTTACACAATAAATCCGTAATGTTTTTTTTTTTTTTTTATTGCTGATAATTAATTACAATAATTTCAAATATATTTTCATCGAAATTTCGTCATTAAAAGTCAAATGGAAACGCAACATAACTTTTATTGGCTTTGAATTTCAAAACGTGATTTATACCGATTTTCATCGACTAATTCTCATAATTTTCCTATTCCTTCACAGATTTAAAAAAGTACATAAGGGGACATTTTTGGGACAACAATTAAAACACTATTGGCGCTTCAAGATATTTTAAAAATGTTGGTAGCAAAATAGATCAGAAAAAATTATCAGGCAACAAAAATCAATTATAAAAAATAGCGAGCTGCCCGGGAGGCTAGTTGGCAACGTGCTAGCTTTTCAGTGCGGGGGTCGTGGGTTCGATTCCCACCAGAGGCTCTGGTCTGTTAACGCTACAACGATAGCCTTCGTTGCTGGTGCTTGGTTAGGGTATTAGGATATAATTTGTAATAATATGATTAATATAAATAACATTAAAATAAATTTTACTTTGTCCTTATTACAATCTAAATAAGGAATTTCCTTAATTTAAGCGTTAAAGATCAACGGGACATATACTTGCACCAAAACTTTTTTTATAGAAATTGAGAAATGATATATTTTTCTTAATACTCGTTAATGTTGTTTGGATACACACGAATCCTCAAAAAAATTTCAAATTTTCCAGCAGCTTGTTAAAGGGTTAAAACACCATCATCATGATTTCAAATATTTTGACAATATATAAATATATATCTATTAATATCTGCACAAAAAAAAAATATCTTCATATTATCAATTTGTACTGACAAAGATGATGCAAACAATTTACTATTATTGACCAAAATAAATCATTGAATGTACCATACAAATGAAAATATTTTCAAAGGAAATTGTTAAACACATGTAATAACATACGATATGTTGTAAAGTATATTCAATAACATATAAAATATCCCCCTTTCTTAAACAATCTTACATGCAAACACATATACGTTTAAACGAACCAATAATTCTTAACTATTACTCTGTACTATTCCAAGATGTTCTTATGTTGGGGGAGTCTGTATAAATAAGGATACTCAAGCTTTATCCTTTTCCTTTTAAGTACAACCAAAAACATGATTAATGTTCATGTTTAGGATAATTGCACATTTACCATAAATCATGATGGACCACCATTTGTCCCAGAAACTACAATAGCCGAGACTCATGCACACAAACAAGTTTGATATTCTCCTTGATAATCATACGTCACACAAACAAAGAAAGAAAGGAAGGAAGAATGAGAGACTATGAATAGGATGATAGGAAGATTAAGAAGTATAAAAATTTCTGTTTTTCTGTGTATGCTAAATAACCAATAAGATTTTCCTTACAATCCTTTTGATAGCAGACTATAAAAGGAAATAATCCCTGCATGTGCTAGAGAATAGAATACAATGTAAATTTTTGGTAAAAGCAGTTATGTTTTTGGGGTCAAGTACATAATATAACTGACCATAGACTAAAAATGAATGTAGTTTGGCAATAAATAAAGTGATTCATTGTATCTGTATATATAAATATATGAATATTCGTTAACATTTGTTTGAATATTGAAAAAAGTAATCGAAAATAATAAGTAAAAGTATCTCAGTATTTGTATTAACTGATGTAAATCAAAAAAAGAAAATGTTTGGTGGAAAGGGACGTGGTGCGACAGAATATTATTGTAGTTTACTGTTTGTAGTTTAATAAAAATTTCAATTCAGTTAAAAGTAAAGAAATATTCCTTTATTTTTCACAGAAATGTTTATTTTAAATTATTTATACATTAGATCAAAATGATTTACTGTCATTGACCGATTTTTTGCAGTTTTATTTTTTTTTTTATTTGTTTGAAATTTAATAAAAAAAAAACATTACCCACAACACGGAAATTTTTAATTTATTTGTTTCCGTTATAAAGGGTGTCCCAAGAAGAACGCAATTTTTAAATCTGGCAACATTCGAAGTGTCATTGTTTGACATTTGAACAATTGTTATTGTTTTCTAGTAGAAGGTACGAGGTTAGTAAAAATGGAGCGCTACACGAATGAACAACGCATTCTCATTGTGAAATTGTTTTACCAAAATGGTGAAAGTTTTGCGGCTACAGTTCGCAAATTGCGATCAATTTGGGGTCACAATAATGCTCCAAAAGAGTCAACTGTAAAGAGATTAATGGATAAATTTGCCGAAACTGGGTCTGTTAGTGATGTAAAGACAACAACGCGCCATCTACCAGGTCGATCGACCGAAAATGTCGCAGCTGTACGTGATGATGTCGCTCAAACTCCATCCACCTCAATTCGACACCGAGCTCAGCAAATTGGTGTCTCCAAATCCACTTTGCAGCGAATTTTGACGAAAGATTTGCATCTTCATGCATACAAAGTTCAATTGACTCAGGAACTGAAGCCAGCTGACCATGGACAGCGAAGGGAGTTCGTTAATTGGATATTGGAGAGACAACATGAAAATGCTGATTTTGCCGATAAAATCATCTTCAGTGACGAGGCCCATTTTCATCTTGATGGCTTCGTCAATAGGCAGAATTGTCGCATTTGGGGTGAGGAAAATCCGCGAGTGATTCACGAGAAGCAAATGCATCCTCAACGTGTCACTGTGTGGTGTGGATTTTGGGCTGGAGGAATCATTGGACCTTTTTTTATGAAAATGAGGCAGGTCAAGCGCAAACAGTCAATGGTGTTCGGTATCGTGAAATGATAACCAGTTTTTTCTTGCCTAGAATTGAAGAAATGAATGTGGAGGGCATGTGGTTCCAACAAGACGGCGCCACATGTCATACAGCCAGAGAAACAACTCAATTGCTGCATCAGTCATTTCCCGGTCGTGTTATTTCGCGTTTTGGAGATCAGAATTGGCCGCCTAGATCGTGCGATTTGACACCATTAGATTTTTTTCTTTGGGGTTTTTTGAAGTCGATGGTTTACGCGAATAAGCCGACGATGACTCAAGCCTTAAAAGAGGAAATTGGACGCTGCATTAATGAAATACCGCAGCATTCATGCAAAACGGTCATTGAAAATTTCATTAAAAGATCGCGTGCATGCCAGCAAAGCCGCGGCGGCCATCTGCACGATATATTGTTCCATACATAACCTCATTCTGTCTACTTTACGATATAATAAAGTTTCACGATTTTTTTTTAAATATCTGTGTTTTATTTAAAATTTAAAAATTGCGTTCTTCTTGGGACACCCTTTAGTTAATACAAATTAAAATTAAGTTTGCTGTCTGTTTCAAAAAAAAAATATTCAAAAATTCCAATATTTTTTTTTTTTTAAATTATTTAATTATGAAATAAAACAAGCTATGTATGAGGTATTAACGAAATTCATTTTGAGAATTACAACGTTCAAATGCCCACCGCGGCTTTTTCCGATTATTAATGACTCTGTCGTAAATATCCGGTTGAATTTGATCAATGGCCTAGGTTACGTTGACTTAAAGGGTACCAATCGATTTCGGCTTATTGTCATAGACCTGCAACTTCAGGAAACCCCACAAGAAAAAGTCAAGTGGGATTTGACCCCGATCTTGGTGTCCAATTAAAGTCTTCTCTGCGAGAGCTAAGCATACCCTCAAACCGTTCATGATAAATGTGCATCGTGTCGTCCACTGTGAAGCACGTAGCCCCACTCTTCTGGAATAACATGTCGTCTACATCCATATCGTTCAATTTTGGCCACAACAAATTGGTTATCATCGTTCTGTAGTGCTCGCCGTTGACGGTGGTGACCTCACGAACGTCGTTTTCAAAAAAGTACGGACCAATGACATTGCCGGCGCAAAATCCGCACCAGTGAACCTCGTGTGGGATGACGTCGCCATATACGGCAATTTACCCCCTCGTCGATAAAGATGATTTTTCATATCATTTAATTTTTCTTTTAACATTTTCATTTTATTTGGACTTGCTGCTCATCAGTAACTGGCATCAGAAACTGAATAATAAACAAAAGATTAGACAGAAGCCACAAAAACAATATGGCGGTCACGAGCCGCCAACATCTACCCGCGGCAATTGCAAAACCCAACAGTGCAATATTTGCAGACATTTGAGATATATATACCAGTATCCATATATAGAATATTTTTGCAGGAAAAATATATAATTATATATGGTTCCATGTCAATGGTTTCGAATCCCAGCCAGATAGATACAAAAATATATATTTTTTTAATTATTAATTTCGATTTATTTTCTTATTAATATTTTTTTCAAAACTTAAAAATTTTAATCTATAAAAGCCCCAGAAATTTGTGATAGGATATAAAATAATAATCTAGGTATATATAATTATATATGATCTTCGTTTCGAAAAGTTCTATTAGTGGTGATAATTTATATATTTATAATATATCTATATATTTGTTCTTAGTTCATAAGATATTATAAAATATAATTATATATAATTAAATATAAATACATATAATATTATTTATAATTATTTTATGTGTAATCAGATAAGTGGAGGAACAATTTTATTAACTTAACCACGATATGTGAAATTTTTTCGCATTTTTCGCAAACTCCCAAATATCTAAATATATATAAGGAACGAAGATGTAATTATATACAATTAGATATGTACAGTTAGACAAAAAATGTAGTCTAATAATGTCATGTATTATGTCGAGCATTATGTGGCTGAGTGAGTTAAACGATGGACTACAACTCTGACAGACCGAGTTCAAATCATGGCGAAGGCATTGTTTTTTTAATAAAAATTATTTAATTTTTAATTTAAAAATTTTTTAAATTCTTTCCATATGTTGTTAAAAAAACTAGATTGTTGGATCTAATCTGATACACAGAAAAAAGTATTAGAAAATTTGAAGTAATTAAAAATATTTGTTAAAATTTAAACTCGATTTCTAACAATTTTTTGTTTGAAATATTTGTAAATTGTCACTTTTGATATAAAAATTCTTTGAAAATAAAAATTTAAGTAACAAAAAAATAACAAAATTTTTTGTATTTACAAATTCCATTGTTGGTGCCTTTTTAAAAAATATTTTTTTTGTATTTACAAAAATGTTCTATGGACGATGTTCAATATTACAAACAGAATTTTGTAATTTTATTCTGTGTACAATGCGATTTTCCATTTTTCGGATTAAATTCGCTAAATATATTTAAATCGCTAAATATATTTGATTACCATTTTTCGTATCAATTTAGATCTGCCACTTCTTTTGGATCAATAAACAAAATAATCAGTGCTAAACACTAACCATTGTTAACCCCAAAGAAATCTGGCCTTCATAATTATCGTATAGCACTAAGTTCTGGTTAATTTTAGATTAGTTAGCAGCCATAAATGTTTTGAGGTGTCTCATCATTTTTTTTCCTCAAGATTTGCACCTCTAGAGCGATTTTGTACATTTTTGAAACCTCACTCAGAAAAAAAGTTAGTAGAAAAATTTGTAAACGGTTTTCAATCCCACTCTACTATTTTTGTACTGATTTTTAGTAAAAAAATATTATTTAGTAAATCTTTTTGCTATTTACATTTAACAAATTACAGAATTTTTACAGAATATTTACACATTTTCGTTGCTAATTTCAGAAATCATTTTACAAATTTTTGAAAACCGATTTGCTAAAATAGCAAAAAATATTACTAATTTTAAAAAAGTGGTTATTGAAGAAAATGTTATTTCTAATTAAAACTTACACCTACAAACTTAAATTTCCTTAAAATGTTACATATATTAAAAAAGGGATCGGAAGTGAAGATAGCGACTGAGGTCTAAAAAAAAAGACAACCACTTAAAATAGCACTAAAAAGGTTTTTTAGTTCTAAAAATCCGCCCTAAAAACAATTAAAATTTAACCTTAAAAGTAAAAAAAAAAACTTCTTTCATTTCTTCCTAAACTTCAGTTAATACTCCTTTATGATTTTTTTTGGTGTTATTCTAAGGAACTTCCAAAGGAATTCATATGTACGTATTTCATATGTAGTGATGCATATCATAAAAAATCACTCTTCTTTGCTTCTAAAGCATAAGTGATGGTATATCGTATACGATATATATATTTTCAGAATCTAAAACAATTATTTAAAATATTGTTTTTTGATTATTCAAGTCAAAAAATTCAATCTGAAAAAAGTTCTGAAGACCTTTTATAATTTGTTTTTGTTATGGCGACACATTATGTGCATATTTGCATTTTGTATTTTATTTAACTCTACACCATTTCCAGCTGTTATTCAGAATTTTCCAAAATAATTTTAAAATTGTGTAAAAATGTTTTAAAATAATTGAAAATAATTTTAAAATTGTGTAAAAATTATTTCAAATTGTACGAAAAGGTTTCACAATTGTCCAAGTATAATTTAAAATTGTTTAAAAATATATAAATAACTAGCTGACCCGCCAGACGTTGTCCTGCCTAAAAATTTATCATATTCTGAGACTTTTTCTATAGGAAAAATCTCTCGCAGTCTAAGACTTTTTCAAAAGGAAAAATGTCTCAGAATGTTAGACTTTTTCAATAGGATACACATTATTATCTAGGTAGCTCGCACAAAGTTTGAATATTCTCACAATAATAGTACCCCAGATATGCAATAATAAATTTGTACTTCGTATGGGAGGTGCCACGCCCATTGCTTGGATCCCCCATATTTTTTGGAAGATTATGAATATTATTATCAAAGAAGCTCACACAAAGTTTGAAGACTCCCACTTTAATAGTACCCCAGATATGCAATAATGAATGTTTTCTTCGTATGGGAGGTGCCACGCCCATTGCTTGGATGGCACTCATTTTTTTTGGAGATTATGAGTATTATTATAAAAAAAGCTCACACAAAGTTTGAAGACTCCCACTATAACAGTACTCCAGATATACAAAAATACATTTTTACTTCGTATGGGAGGTGCCACGCCCATTGTACCCATATAGGTCAATTGTGAATCTAAACCATTCAGGGATCAAATAAAACAGACACAACAAATTTCATCGAAATCGGCCCAGCCGTTAAGGAGGAGTGCAGTCACTAACACACGTACAGGAGAATTATATATATAAAGATAAAGATAAAATAAAATTTAATATAAGTATATAAAATAAAATTGTCTAAAAATGTTTCAAAATTGTCCAACCAGTTTTAAATTATACAAAAAATTAATTAAAATTTTTGAAAAATATTTAAAGTTTAAACTAATTTTTCTGCATTCTTATGAATTAAATTTTAAAGTATATGAACATTTTGCACTCATGCATCAGAATATCTAATCATTGCATCTTAGAGTAAAGTAAGGGTAATGGGAGTTGTTATATTTGAATACTTCCATCCTATAACACGCCAATGTTAAGTTCATCGGTGAAACCATCAGAAAAGAAATGATGCCTTTGCCATAGTAGTGATGCTTTTATTGCTTCTTTGGCAGCTTCATTTTTGCTGGGTAGTTTATGGGGACGCAGTTTTTATAACCTCAACACATATGGTGAGGACATATACCAGTTTCTAACACTTCTAGCTATGTCTGTCTGTCAGTTGATATAAGGACTTGTTCATTTCCACTCAAAATAATTATTAGCTCCCTTTGTTGTGGAAAATAAGCAAAATCGGTCCAATTGTAAATCAGTTATGAAAATGTGCATCTACTTCTAAATTTTCAATACAAATCTCACTTCACTTCGAAGCGTAACATCTTTTACTCGGAAGTATTCAAAAAATTAGATAAGCTTAATGTCATTTGATTTGGCTGCAATTTTCCACAAGTCAAAAATATTACAATAATAATTCGTATCATCTTTTCCAATATCTCTTTCAAAACAATTAAATTTGTATAAAATTTTCCACACTGATAACTGGAAATCGAAAGATAAAAGTTTTTCTTCATACAAAATATTGCCAGTCTAATGTATAAAATTTTTCTACACAAAATGACGTTAAAAATAACATGTTATTACAGACATCAGTAATATTTTCATAATTTCATTGTGTTTTTCTTTTTCAAGAATATAAAAGTAATGCGGAGAAATTTCATGGAATATAAGGAGAATGATAAAAAAAACAGCTACATTTGCATACATTATTATTTGAAAATACATAAAATATAAAACACATACTTTAAGGTGTTGGAATACTCAGATAATGCAGTTGATTCCGAAAAGAAATCCCAAAACCAACACAATAGAAATAAGTAAAACGTCAAAAAGTATGCAATACAAAAAAGACAAACATCAGAAAATACAAAAATAATAAAAAAATACAAAAATAAATAAAATAAGCAGTTCTTTAGCGACCCAGCCAAGCAACAACAATAATATTCTCATACGTAATAACTGTAAGCAACAATAGCACTTACATTTTTCCAGTATCTTGTTATTGCTTTAGTTGGCAACATTAACAAACTAACAGGCACTTTTATAATGCATACGTAGAAGTGACAGATGTAAAAAAAAAAAAATGTTTATGTATAGTCAAAATAAATTTTATATTTTATACTGATATAAATTCTCGACTTGAAAGGTTTTTTTATTCTTTTTTGTCCATCAAAAAGTATGGAATATTAAATTTAAATTTGAGAATAGAAAAATTCAAATTAAATAAGAAATTTTTCAGCTGCTTATCCAAAATTTATGAAAAATTCCAATATAAAGTTATTAATATTTAACCAGGTACATCATGATACTGGGTTGGACTTATTTCAGGTATTACTGGGTACAGGGTATTCTTAAGCCTTTAACTTACTTGAAAACGTAAATTAATATGTTACATATTTGTATTTCCCCTTTTAACCCAATTTTTTCAAATTGTTTTAAGCGAATACAAAAATAATCTCTTCATCTTCGCCCATAGTCCAGAGAACAAACTTTTTAATTTCCAAATTTCTACCCGAAGGTGTTTGCCCCTTTCTCTTTTGCCACTTTTTGCAATTTTTTTTTTTAAAAGCCCATCTTGGAGGAAGCCTTCTCCGGAACATAAACCTTATGCCAAATATCAAGTTCCTTGCTCCAGCGGCTTATGCTGAGTGATTAAGCGGACATTTCTTTCCTATTTAACTTAAGTTTTACTACGTATGTTAAGTTACCAAGAAACAAACGTTTTATGGTTAAGGTGCCTAGCCAAAGCGTTTTCTGTAGCTCCTTTGAAGCCCACATTTTTACAACGTTCCTGATGCAAATTTCAATAGGAACATTATCGGTGAATTATTCAATACTCTAGAGAAAATATATTTTAAATTTCTTGTGTAACCAATTCGCTTTGGTCAGGCCTTTAAGGGAGATATTTTTCCCTTTTGAACCTCCATTATTACTACGGTACTGGCGTTAAATTATAAAAAGTCTTTGCATTAGCACATGCTCTGGGGGAAAAATATTCAGATTTTTAGCTCAAGAGGTATTGATAGGACCTTCCTGTAAAAATTTCAAAAATTTCGCCTTAGTGGATGTTTTCCCAAGTTTGGTCAGGGCTTTAGAAACATATTTTTCCCCTTTTAAAACCCATTATTACTACGGTACTGATGTAAAATTCTACAAAATACCTTATCTTTGCATTAGCACATGTTCCGGGGAAAAATATTTTAAATTGAAGATTTTTAGCCTAAGAAAATTCCAAAAATCCCGCCTTAGTGGATGTCTTCCATAAGTAGACTATAGAACTAAGAAAACAAATTAATTGATGATTTTGTTAACCCATTACATTCAATCAGTTGCAATAAAAATATTTTCATTACCACTTCCTAAAACCTTTCACCTTTTGCTGCCCAAGCAAAATTTAAAAAATCATATCTCCACACTCAGCAAAAAAAGTTAGTAGAAAAATTTGTAAACGGTTTTCAATCCAACTTTACTATTTTTTTTTACTGATTTTTAGTAAAAAAATTAATATTTAGCATATCTTTTTGCTATTTACAATTTACAAATTACAGAATTTTTACAGAATTTTTACAAATTTTTTTTGCTAATTTTAGAAATCATTTTACAATTTTTTGAAAACCGATTTGCTAAAATTACCAAAAAAAAATTACTAATTTTAAAAAAGGAAATGTTATTTCCAATTAAAACTTACATCTACTAACTTATATTTCCTTAAAATGTTACATAAATTACAAAAAAGGTATCGGAAGTGAATATACCCACTCATGTCTTAAAATTAAAATAGCACTAAAAAGTTTTTTTGGTTCTAAAAACCAGCCCAAAAACAATTAAAATTTGACCTTAAAAGTAAAAAAATTGACTAAAATATTTTTCAAAAAAGAAATTAAAACAAAATGATAAATTCGTTAGTTTTTCAATTCTTAAGCCTTTTTTATTTTGTCTAAAAAATTGTTTAAAAAATATTTAGTAAATTTGTTTTGCTGATTTTAGCAAACAGATTTTAAATTCCACTTTACAAAAAGCTTACTAAAATTTAGTAGCAGCAGCTAATTTTTCTACAAATTTCATTGTACTACACGTCAGCAGACATGTGTTGCTAAGATTAGCAAAAAATACCGCTAAGTTCAAATGAGCAAAATTTCCCGTAATAACAGCAAAATTTTCAGTTGCCATTTCAGACTTTTTTTGATGAGTGCACCTATGTGACATTTAGTCCCACTTTATATTGTTAAAAAAGGGTGGTTAAATTTTAAGGGTCAATGTTGATTTTGAATAAAACACAAATTATTTAGGAAATTATTGTCATTTCTTTTTGTTTTGATAATTTGGTACGGTTCAATTGTGTATGAAATAAAACATCGACAAATGGCCGCCGCGACCTCGGCGGCACACCTCCATCCGATGGTCCAAATTTTTGATGACGCTGAGGCATAATTGAGGTTCTATGCCGTTAATGTGCTGAATTATCTCATCCTTTAGCTCTTGAATTGTTGCTGGCTTATCGACGTACACCTTTTCTTTCAAATAACCCCAAAGAAAGAAGTCCAACGGTGTCAAAACACTCGCGCAAAAGAGTCATTATTTCGTTATCTGTGTGGCAAGTGGCACCGTCCTTTTGAAACCACATAGCGTTCAGGGTCATATCCTCAATTCCTGGCCACAATAGTTCGTTATCATCTCGCGATAGCGAACACCATTCACGGTTATCATCTCGCGATAGCGAACACCATTCACAGCAATGTTTTCCGCAGAACGAACTGGGCGAGCATGCACAGGTGTTTTCACAGACCCGGTTTACTGAAATTTGCCCACAATTCTTCCGATTGTGGGCATATTTGGTCGATTATGCTGACCAAAAAAAAACATGAATTGCACGATATGCATTTTGATTGGAACGCCCATTTTCATAATAAGCCTGAATAACATTAACGCGTTGCTCTTTTGTATATCTTTCCATGGTTCAAATTGTGTTAGTCTGAAATTGAGAAATGTGAAATGAAATGCAGAAAAAAACTGGACGTTTAGGTGTGGTTCACATTCAACATCGGCCCTTAAAATTGAACCACCCTTTATAATGTCAGGAAATATCTTTATTCTGAAGGATACTACAATTTTTAAAATTTCTCTTCTGCATTTAAAAAAAATAAAACATACATTTTTAAATTTTTTTTTCTGAATTTTTATTTAAAGCACGCTGGTGAAAGGGTTAAGTTAATGATAATATTTAAAGGATTTCAATACATTGATAATAATATACTATTAATTATGCACCTTTTAACTAAATTAATTATATTTGACTGATAAGTTTTCGAAAAACGTACAAATAGAAAAAATTGCTCGATCCACTCCATAGCGTTTCCTATGTTTTGTGTGTATTTCTGCAACTCAACTCGTTTCCCATTCTATTCCATTTGCTTCCCCATCTCTACTAGTGAAATTTCACTCGTTCTGAGTCCAGTGTTTCAATTCTACTCATTCCTCCCCGCATTTCATTTCGTTCCTATTGTTAAAAATTTCCATTTTTTAATTTTAGTGTTTTTATTCTATATGTAACTCTTCTAAATTTCAGGATTCTAACGATAGCGGTTTGAGCAGACCATTAAGTGGTATATTTCCCCCCTTTTGAACTCCTATTTTACCACGTTACTGGAGAGACTTCTTAGAAGTACCTTAGCAATGAATTTTCCCATTATCTAGAGAACACTTATTTCCAATTTCAGGTTTTTAACTAAGGCGGAGATTTTTCATATTTTCCCTATTCCGTGGGGATTTGCCAAAATATGTCTTATCAGTGGGTTAGCCAATATTCCATGAAACAAATATTTTTAATTTTAAGTTTCTAGCTAAAGACATTTTGGCAGGCCGTCATCGTTTCTTAGCAGTTGTCTACACCGAAGAAGGAACCTATGTGTCAACGTTATCTCTTTATATAACATATAGAGATTAAAAATAAGTATTTATTTGTCACAATTTATATTATCCTTGCGCATATTATTGATTTAGTAATTCTAAATTTTTTACAGTTACGGGCCACTCTTGCCGACTGATGCAATTTAAAAAACTCTTATACACACACGTTTTCTTTGAAGAATAACAATTCCCAAACTGTAAATAAATAATGCAAATTTTCATCATTACCCATATTTTTGGCTGAAACTTCATACATAAAGCACACAAATTTGTATGTCCTTGTGTGCTCCAGTAAATAACAAAAACACTCTTAATTTTCATATCATACATACGATTTAATACTAAACTAAAGAACTCTTGTTATAATTCATTTATGTACTACAGGGTTAGGAAAAACTTATTATCCACACGAGATCAAAGTCAAACAGAGCAAAACTATTTTGTTTTTATACAATACCATGTTGCATAATGAAGATATGAATACATTTCTGACTCATTTGCCGTGCGATTTTCGCTGGTGCATGTGATTTCCTGATAAGAGACCATAAAAATTCAGCAAATCTTGACAAAAAATATATAATCAAACACTTGCTTAGGGATACACACATACTAAAGTACTTCTGTTAATGATAATAGAGTTGATTAATGTAAGGTGCATTGCTGGCATCGATAAAGGTCTTCTTTGAAGAAGTATTTGGGCAAGGTACGAGTATACAGCTTTTCTCTGTAGCATGTGAATGCTGCTTTAAAGCCCATATATCTCTAAATACGAGTATCTCCGGTATCCGGTACATTTTATAATTAAAAGTTTTTATATAATATAAGAAACAATATATCTTTATACCCGTCTAAAAAAATTAGATTTGATTGAATATAATTAGATCTAGTGCCAGATCTGGGGTCGAATTACGGTACTCGTGATCGTAATTTTTCGATCGAAATTATTTTTTTATTTCTGAAAATAAAACATTTAAACGGATTTTTTTCCATCAGGTATTTTGTATTTCGGTCCTAGATTGGAAATAAAAGTTAAAGTTGGTGTTTTCATTATTAGTATTATTGTAGTTACTTACTAAAAATTCAGTTTTCGAACGACTTCATTCGATCACGAATGCCGTAATTCGGCCCCTGATCATATATGATAAGCAGAAAAGAGAAGAAAAGCAAAATTCAATGTATTTAAAGCAAAAAAAAAAAAAAAAACAAAAAGTAAAAAGTTGGGGATAAATTGGTCATATCTAAATGAATCTAAAAAATTTTGTGACTTTTGTGCACTCAGAAAAAAAGTTAGTAGAAAAATTTGTAAACTGTTTTCAATGCCACTTTACTATTTTTGTACTGATTTTTAGTAAAAAAAATATTATTTAGCAAATCCTTTTACATTTTAAAAATTACAGAATTTTTACAGAATATTTACAAATTTTTATTGCTATTTTCAGAAATCATTTTACAAATTTTTGAAAACGGATTTGCTAAAATTAGCAAAAAAAATTTGCTATTTTTAAAAAAGTGGTTATTGAAAGAAATGTTATTTCTATTTAAAACTTACACCTACAAACTTAAATTGCATTAAAATGTTAAATATATTTGAAAAAATGAATAGAAAGTGACTCATGTCTAAAAATGTCTAAAAATAGGACATCCACTTAAAATAGCACTAAAAAGTTTTTTTTAGTTAAAAAATCAGCTCTAAAAGCAATTAAAATTTGTCCTTTAAAGCAAAATAAAATTGACTAAAATATTTTTCAAAACAGAAATTATCAAATTAAATCAAAATGATTAATTCGCTTTTTTTTTAATTTTTAAACCTTTGATTTTTTTTTTAATTTTGTTTAAAATATTTAAAAAAACAAATAAGTAAAATCAAAAATTTTGATGCTCTATAAATAAAATAAATTTGAAATTTTGTACTAATTTTAATAATAGTTAGTAAATTTTTTTGTTGCTTTTAGCAAACAAATTTTAAATTCCACTTTAAAAAACTTTACTAAAATTTAGTAGCGGCAGCTAATTTTTCTACAAATTTCATTGTACTACACGTCAGCAGACATGTGTTGCTAAGATTAGCAAGAAAAACCGCTGTGTTCAAATTAGCAAAATTTCCCGTAATAACAGCAAAATTTTTTGTTGCCATTACAGACTTTTTTTGGTGAGTGTGGCAGGTCATATATGATCATATCCGATGCAAGATCGGTTCATATCTGATACCAGATATGGTTCTCATTATATATAGTGCTCCAGATCTGCCCTGATTTGATCAAATCTAATTAATCAATCAGACCTAATGAGATCTCATCAGATCTGATGTTTTTTTAAACGAGTATCGTTAGGCTCCAAAGTACTTTTGAGGCTCTAATTGTGACTGAAATAAATAATCAATTGTCACAAGTGTGTCATAAGACATTTATAGTATCGCTTCATTCCAGCCCCAGAAAGTGTTTTGGATAAAAAAAAATGTACAAAAAATAAAAGTAAAAACATTATGAAGGTAAAAAATATATTTTTTTAAAGTGCAATCCTTTTTTGGAAGTGAAAACAATGTTTGCGGTAAGGATTAAATTTTGAGGTGAAAATAAGAATGGTGAATAAATTGTTTGGGGTGATAAACATTTGAGGCGAATATAAGATGTTATTCACCTCTAGTGTCTGGTGAAAAAATAAGAAAATATAGGTTATTCACCAGACGCTAATAGGAAATTGTACTGAAATAGAAAATATAGAGGCACCTTAAGATGAATGACCACCCAGGTGTAAATTAACAATCTCACAGTGTCTTTGCGCCGTGATCGCCATTTTAATAGAAGAAGGGACATATAACCAGCCGCACTCAACGCTATGCCGATCATTGTTGATCTCATTAAGAATTTACGCTACAAATTTAATTACCGATCACGGTAAACAATAAATAAATTACTTCAATTGACCCATAAACTACACTCTAATAAATTTCTGTTGAAATTTACCCAACTTATAGTAGGAAACTGTATTCCAACTATAAATTGGGTAAATTTACCCTGTGTAAACGAAAAAAAGTTCACACATTATGAGTAAATTGGTACACACATAATGGGTAATTTTACATTGAAAGTGCGTAAAAGTTAAATGAAATTTTAAAAATAATTCGTAAATTTACTAAAATTGTGCGTAATTTATACAAATATGAAATGCCTAAAAAATGCATTTAAATATGCGTAAAATTTTATATTAGCCACAAAGTGTTTAATTTTAAATGCATTATGCCTAAAAATAGTTTTTGTATGTATTATTGTATATAAAAGTGTGTACAAAAACATTTCTACGCATCTTGTGTTTATATTTACCGAATTTTCGTAATATTCCATAAATCTTTACCCATTTTATTGTACTAAATTTATAAACATTTTTTTGAGTGAGACTGGATCCTTGGATGGTACCAAACTGCGGCAATCTGATGATACCTAAGCCATTCAGTAATCGCACCTAAGTGTTATAAAAACAACTTGTGCAAGAACTTTTGATCCACCTTGTTCTATCTTATATTATTTCTTTTGGGTAACTGACTAACTTATAAAATAAGACTTGATTATATTAATAAGAAAATGAATTTACACTCCCTAAGTACGTACAATTTCTACTCTAAATTATTAGCAAGATATGCAAATAATGTGCTACAGATAGATACGACGAGTAAGTAGTACACAGAGATCGTCTAAGATATGCATACAACTAACTAACTAACTACAATAACATGCACAAAAACATCTTACTAAAGTGCAAGTTGCAACCACAACTACATAGTACTTATTGCATTCAAAATAACTTTATGTTGATTTTAGTTTGTAGTACAGTATGATTATATTGTTAAGATATACAAATTAAGATTATTTACTTCATCATGGTAAGTATGTACATATGTACACAGAGAAAATAGATTTATTGTGAGAAGCAAAGTTTTTGCCAGATGCATGTTTGGTTTGGAGTCACTGATTTTATTGATTTTTTTTTTTATAATGCAACAGAATTTTCTTTGGAACTTTATATTTCAATTGACCCACGAATAACTTTTATTGTTACAATCAAAAAATTCGTCAACAAATTTGGTTGTCACAATGAATCTGTTTTTTATGTGTATGTAGAATTTTAAATTAACCCTCTATTTCTCAGTTAAAATTAAAATGTGATGAAAAACATTTTGAAATCTAAGTTAAACCGGCAAGGGGACAACCGCATACTTGCAGATTGGGGTAGTCGCCTGAATAAATATATTTTCGATTCCTAATTAATATTTTCTTATTTTTTAACTATACAATGAAGTTTTTATAAAATAAGAATATTTCTTAATAATTACACTAGTATACACCGTAAATGTACATTTGATCAGAGGTGATTTTCCTTATGTATTTTCTCCCGCTGAATTCGAAAATCAAGGTTAAATTTTTTTTATGGAACAGTTTTTGAGATATTGTGATTTTTTTAATTTTTCGACCTTTTTTCACTTGACAAAACATATCTCGAGCTAGAAATTATTTGGATTGTTTACGCACTCAAATTCTCGTTTTCTTTTATACATTTTGATGAACACAATGAAATATAATTTCAATCAAATTTGTGAGAATAATATACAAACAACCGACACTACGTTTTATAGAAGCTGTCAAAATAAAATGTCAACGTTAGAAGCTGTCAAAACAAAATGTCAGGGTTAGAATCTGTCGAAACAAAATATCAGGGATCTAAGGGAACAGTTTCGTAGGGTTTGTCTATACTGAGCAGTAGTTTGGTGATTGAACCCAATATATTGTCGAAAAAAATAAATTATTCTTAAAATATGAGATTTGGATTTATTCACTCAATTGCTTATAACTTTGTTATTTTTCGGTCGATTTTCTTCTAGTTTGTCTTAGTTCTTACGTAAAAGTATCAGGTTTACGCACATCAAGAGAAACCAGACGTTTTTTTTAACGATTTGTAATTTTTCGTCGGAAAAGTGTTACTGTAAAATATGATTTTTTTGAAAATGTGCCCTAATGTTATCGATATATTTTGAACGGCTTTACCGATCAAAGATCCGATTATACATATTTGTTCGTCATCTCAATACCTTGCATTTGGGTACCAAGAACGACCCAATCGGACATTTCTAGCTCGAGATATGATTCGTCAAGTGAAAAAAGGTCGAAAAATTAAAAAAATCACAATATCTCAAAAACTGTTCCATAAAAAAAAATTTAACCTTGATTTTCGAATTCAGCGGGAGAAAATACATAAGGAAATCAATCTCTCATCAACTGTACATGAAAAAAATTTCATTTTGTAAACTAGTGTTTTTAATCATACGTCTTTAATATAAATATATATCAGAAATCACAATTCGTTATATTACCCAGCAAAAATACACCTTACCAAATAATGAGTCTAGTAATCTAAACTTCAAGGTAATTCTAACTTTTTTTATATAGGATGTCCCAAAAGGTAAGGTGTTCTGCTTACGACCAAGCTTACGAAAAAATAAAGAATAATGGGTTACGCGTATGCATATTCATAATTGGTTACTAAGAACCAATTATTATTTATTTTTCTATAAGAAATTGAGTAACGCATTATGTCTTAACTCCTGGTAAGCAATTATAATTTAACTTTGAGTAAGCTACAAGGTAATGCGATGCAGTGTTGTGAAGACCAATTTATAATCTGGTTTTCTTTCAAAGGTAAGTATATAAATTAACCCTTTGACGGCCAATGGTTGATAAATGTACTATTTTTAGTTTTTGTCATATTTAGCCGATTTTTTAATCGATTTTAAATGTGTATCGGCAGATGATAGTTGTTGTTAACACACAATACAAACTACTTAAATCACTATGGTCCCAGAGCCAATAGGATCACCAGAAATTCGTAAAAAAATATATATTTTTGCATAATTTGTGGAACACATTTTTTCGAATCCTAATGGACAACATAGGAAATCAATACTTTGGCAGAACTTGGTCCATTCCTTTAATTTTTTAGAAACATCGATATATTCGGAATTGGTTCACATTTTTTATTACAGGATTGGAATATTCATATGGGTCGTCAAAGGTCAAAAAGAGGAAGTTTTTGCTTAGTTTTAAACATTTTTTATTCCTATTGAAATTCAAGTAATTTTTATTTCATTTGATTTTTATAGATTTTTTCTCCTGATTTCAAATTTGGTCCACAAAATTTTCAATCTCTTTACAATTTTAAAAAATTGTATAAAAAGGATATTTCCGAACTAGAGTTAAAACTCGATTTTTGCCCCAAGATATTTAAAATTTTTTGTCATATTCTGAATACCAAAATTAATTATATAGGGTCCGCCAAATAAATTTTTTTTTTTTTGAAAATGCTATAAAAAAAACTACTGAATATTTTCTCAAATTTCTTTTTTTTATTTGAAAATACAATCCTTCCGGTTAATAATGGAAAATAATTTCATTCAAATGGCTGCCTCGGCAGTAGCCTACACGATCAGTCCAATTTTTAAGCACATTATCGATTGTGTGCAGCTGTATTTCACCAATGGCTTCACGAATATTGTCCTTAAAAGCGTTAATTGTCTCTGGCTTGTCGGCGTGACACTTATCTTTGACGGCACCCCCACAAATAATAGTCCAACGATGTCAAATCGCAGCTCCGAGGTGGCCAAACGACATCAGCTCTGCGACTGATAATGCGATCTTCAAAAACAGGGCGCAAAACATCGAGAGTAGCTTCGGCTGTGTGACAAGTAGCGCCGTCCTGTTGGAACAAAATATTGCCAATATCCTCCTCTTAAATTTTTGTGAACAAAAATTCGTTCAACATGGTCCGATAACGATCGCCATTGACTGTAACGGAATGTGCTAACTTATTGATAAGGTACAATTCATTTTGGCCAGTGACGTGGTAAAAATAAGGGTTTAAAGGACGAAAAGTCTCCCCCTTGATGGCCTGCCCAAACCGTTGGAACTAGAAAGTTGAAATTTTCTATGCAGGCTCCTTCTCTGAGACTTGATTTTTGGAAAATCCACCGGGGAGAGCCAGAAAAGCGGTTAAAACAAATTAATGTGTCGAATTACTCTACACTAATTTGTAGGCTTTTTCCTGTTCATTTACATGATAATTTGTTTTATTAAACACTTTTAATTCATAAATTAATAAAAAACACATAAATAAATAAATAAAGTTATATAAACAATTAACAATTACTCAGTATTGTTTTTATTAAAATAATAGAAAAGGTAAGCCACTACAGGTAACTTGTTATTATTTAATTCAAAATAATAAAATAAGCAACATATTATAGGTAAAACATTGTTTTTATTTTGAAAATAATGCTGAATATAAGAAGTACTCATGACAAAGTAATGTATAAAGTAATGATATGTCATTACCATGTTTTTGCTGGGTAGTTGTACTTAACTGTCATAGGAAACCTGTAAACTCAAAATGTTAAGTAAGTAAAAACAAACAAAATTTAATGTTATGAAAATTGATGGGGAAATTGCAATACATACACTCACCAAAAAACGTCTGTAATGGCAATTGAAAATTTTGCTGTTATTACGCGAAATGTTGCTAATTTGAGTCCAGCGATATTTTTTGCTAATCTTAGCAATACATGTCTGCTGACATGTAGTACAATGAAATTAGTAAAAAAAATTAGTAGCCGCTACTAAATTTTAGTAAAATTTTTGTAAAGCGGAATGTAAAACCGGTTTGCTAAAATCAGCAAAAAAATTTACTAAATATTGTGAACATTAGTTCAAAGTTTTAAATTTATTTTTTTTTTATCGAGCATCAAACTTTTTTATTTTTTTTTATTTTTTTCAAAAAATATTTTATACAAAATTTAAAACAAAATAAAAGGCTTAAAAATCTTAAAAATTGTTTAAAAACATAAACGAATTAATCAATTTATTTTTATTTGGTAATTTCTGTTTTGAAAAATATTTTAGTCAATATTTTTTTTTACTTTTAGGGCTGACTTTTAAAACTAAAAAAACTTTTTAGAGCTGTTTTAAGTGGATGTCCTATTTTTAAACATGAGTCGGTATCTTCACTTTCGATGCCTTTTTTAAAACTATATAACATTTTACAGTAATTTAAGTTTAGAGGTGTAAATTTTAATTATAAATAACATTTCCTTCAATATACAATTTTAAAAAACTTGTAATTTGTTTTCAAAATTTTGTAAAATAATTTCTAAAATTAGCAACACAAATTTGTAAATATTCTGTAAAAACTCTGTAATTTGTAAAATGTAAATAGCAAAAAGATTTGCTAAATAATAATTTTTTTACCAAAAATCAGTACAAAAATAGTAAAGTGGGATTGAAAACGGTTTACAAATTTTTCTACTAACTTTTTTTTTCTGAGTGTACAGATTAGTAAAAATGTAGAATTCACAATTCATATAAGTTATTCTATTTGCTCCTATTTGAAATAATTTTAAGTAATTTCATAAAAATTAAAATAAAACAAATTCAATAATATCCTGTATCCTTTCTAAAATGTACTTAAAAAAAAAGTGATGTGTAAATTTTTACCACAAAAAAAAATCCTTCAAAAAAACATCAAGAAAAAATAAGTAATGACAACATATACATAATTCGGGCATTGCACAATTTTTATTATGTAGTTAAACTTTTTGTGTGGGTTGCCAATTAAAGAACACACATACTCCTGGGTAAAATGTCATGTTATTCATTTGGTAATAAATTATTTACTTGCTCCAAAAAAATAAACACACACACACACAAATTGTTAAACCAACTAAAAATACTTGAAAAAAACTTGGCTAACTGCAAAGTTTGTTTTTATTTCAAAAATTCCATGTGGTTTATAATAAAACTCTATTCAATGGACATTTATTAGTAAGAAAAGTTTGAAAGTTTTTTTTTAAACTAAAAAAAAAATAATAAGAAAAACAATCAAATATTTTTAAAGTTTTTGCTCGTTCATAATATTGGTAGTTTAAATAAAATAAATACAAGTAAAACAAAAATTAAAGTTAGGCGTGCCGATTATTTTAAACCCTATACCAAGTAAAATGTGGGTAAAATTTCGGAAAGCGTTCTTAAATCCGGGAAAGGTCTTAAACATATATCTTGTTATTAACAACTCATAAAATATAGAACGAAATTGCCCGAGAAGTTCATTTAAGCAAATACCAGGAAGGTGTGTTTATACCGCGATTAGGTCCAAATATGGTTCGATTTCCTTTAAATTAAGATGCATGATTTGCTGTTAAATATATTAAAGCAAAATTTATTTATGTAGGATTTTTCTATACACTCAGAAAAAAAAAGTTAGTTGAAAAATTTGTAAACGGTTTTCAATCCCACTTTACTATTTTTGTACTGATTTTTTATAAAAAAATTATTATTTAGCAAATCTTTTTGCTATTTACATTTTACAAATTACAGAATTTTTACAGAATGTTTACAAATTTTTGTTGCTAATTTCATAAATCATTTTACAAATTTTTGAAAACCGATTTGCTAAAATTAGCAAAAAAATTACTAATTTAAAAAAATGGATATTAAAAGAAAATGTTATTTCTAATTCAAACTTACACCTACAAACTTAAATCGCCTTAAAATGTTACATAGATTAAAAAAGGGATCGGAGAAAATATACCGACTCATGTCTAAAAATAGGACATTCACTTAAAATGGCAGTAATAATTTTTTTTAGTTCTAAAAATCAGCCCTAAAAACAATTAAAATTTGATCTTAAAAGTAAAAACAATTTACTAAAAAAATTTTTCAGAAATTACCAAATTAAAACAAAATAATAAATTCATTTATGTTTTAGCAATTTTAAAATTTTTTTTTTTAATTTTCACAAAAATATTTTTCTATTATTCCTTATCGAGCTAAAGATCCTTTATTTATAAAAAATTTAATTATAAATAAATATTTATTTATTTAAATATTTATTTATTTTTATTGGGATAAATAAATATTTATAATTAAATTTTTTATAAATAAAGGATCTTTAGCTCGATAAGGAATAATACATGAATAGAGAAGATCGAAGAAAACTAAAATAATTATCAAAAATATTTTTGCAAAAACTAAATAAAATAAAAAAATTTTGATGCTGGATAAAAAAAAAAATAAATTT
Source organism: Eustalomyia histrio (assembly GCA_949748255.1). Taxonomy (NCBI): domain Eukaryota; kingdom Metazoa; phylum Arthropoda; class Insecta; order Diptera; family Anthomyiidae; genus Eustalomyia; species Eustalomyia histrio. The sequence continues at coordinate 42,486,715 of OX456525.1, read as the reverse complement.
AAAATTTAGTACTAATATTTATAATATTTAGTAATTTTTTTTTTGCTGATTTTAGCAAACAGATTTTAAATTCCACTTTGCAAAAAGTTTACTAAAATTTAGTAGCGGCTACTAAATGTTCTATTAATTTCCTTGTACTACACGTCAGCAGACAAGTGTTTCTAATATTAGCAAAAAATACCGCTGGGCTCAAATTAGCCAATTTTCAGTTGCCATTACAGACATTTGTTGGTGAGTGTAAGAGGTACGTTAACGGACTTCGCTAAATCAACTCTGAAAGTGATTATTTGTCCATTGGCAAACCATTAGGTGAGTGCGATAGTGGTGTAGGGTACAATGAAAATATTAAGCGTATTCACATAATGACGTACCCTATATGAGCTTTAACTCTGTGACGACCACAGACAAGTATGCTTACTCAAAGGGTTTTTGTAAAAGTTAAACATATGAACTCAAAAAATAAGTTAGTAGAAAGATTAGTAAAAGTGGGGTGGAATATTATGTATGTTAGTTTTCAGCAACTTTTTTGTTGAAACTGTGTTTTTCGCAAAAACTTAAGTTATATTTTTTCAGCAAAATACTTTCTTAATTTATTTTTCTAACAAAATTGTAGTGATAAATAATAGGAGGACGGCGCAGCTTAGTTTAATGTAGTTTAGACAAAAAAAGATCAAAAAAAAAACTCTTCCTGGACATATAAATAAAACCGTAGAAGATTAAGATATATTTCCATACATAAAACAAAAGCACGCTAAAAATGTGTGTATCTTGTAAATGTATACGCTCAGAAAAAAAAGAGAGTAGACAAATTTGTTAATGGTTTTCAAACCCAGTTTACTATTTTTGTACTGATTTTTGGAAAACAAATATTTTTTAGTAAATTTTTTTGCTGTTTACAATTTTTAAATTAAAATATTAAAGTAAATGTTATTTATAATAATTAAAACTTAAACATATGAACTAAAATTGCCCTAAAATATTACATAGGTTGAAAAAATGTATTGAAAGTGAAGATATTTTTCGCACCCGACTCATATTCAATAATAGAATATTTACTTAAAATAGCAATAAAAACTTTTTTAGTTCTAAAAATCAGCCCTTAAAACAATTAAAATTTGACCTTAACATCCAAAGAATTTACCAAAGATATTTTTTCAACTGAATTCGTTTATGTTTTTGCCATTTTTTAATTTAAAAAAACAAATTAAAAAAAATTTTGCTGCTCGACAAAAAAAATAATTTAAAATTAATTAAAATTTTGCAATGTTTTACAATTCATTGAGTTTACAGCAATTTACTAAAATTTAGAACCGCTTAGAAATTTTTATACTAATTTTACTGTACTAAAATTTGCTAATTTTAGCAAACAGATTTTAAATTCGACTTTACAAAAAGTTTACTAAAATTTTTCTACTTATTTCATTGTACCACACATCAGCAGACATCTGTTGCTAATATTAGCAAAAAATACCGCAGGGCTCAAATTAGTAAAATAGTAGAAAAATAAAATATAATCTTATGTCTGAATTATTTAAGTGGTAAAATTTCAGCTTTTGTAATGGCACACGAAAAACCCAGAGACACGGAAACTTAATTTTGGGTCGTGGAATACAGTGGTATACTACGTTCTGAAAAGTTAGGTTGTTTTAAAAAAATATTAAGATTTCATATATTATTTTTTTTTATAAAAGAAAACGCCATATCCCAGCAAACAAAAAGTGGCAAAATAAGAGAAAAAAAGCAGTGATTTTGATTCCGGTGTTGTGAAAATTTGGATCGGAACCAATGATTTTTACAAAGGGGTGTCATAGGGTGGAAGTTTTCTTTTATGATCCTTTTTCATTGCATCTAAAGCCCCTGTTATGGTTTAGTGAAAAACTAAATCTTTTGTTCTTCCCAAATAAATTTTGAATTTGTAATTTAGATTTCTACAGCACATCAGTAATCGAGCCTTAACCTGATTTTCACAATCTCCCGTTAGCTTCTACCTGGGAATTTAACTGACACATTTGTTGTTGTTTCCTATACAAAGTTTGGGTTTTACTGCTCGTTAAATTTTAGCGGGAAATTCAGCAATCGGGCCTTATTTATCTCTATTCGAAATGCTTGCAACTTTTACTACAATAAATTTTTTTACTTTTTGTAGCGTCATAGATTTGAAAAGTGTTTAATTTCATTAAAAATCACATTTTTATAAGTTGTGAAAAAGAACTTCCTTAGAAGAGAAAAATCAGAACTAAAAGATACTTTAGAATCAATGAAAACTTAATTCCTTAAGAATCACTTCCATTTATTTTTGCTGGGAAAGGTCAATAAAATTTGTTCCAATAATATGCTATTTACCTGCGAGTCGTATGAGTGATTTGTATTATAAATGCAAATATTACGTATACGTAGTGGTGTACATACTTTAATACCAATCAATATGGGGGTATCACTATTCTTTTAACTTTAATGATAGCTCCTTACCTTTTAGTTTATTAAAATATAATCAAAAAATCGCTTCAGTCAATACAAACATAAGAGGTAAATATATTTTTAAATCGACTGACTTCTACAACCCAATATTAAGTTTACTTGTCCCGGGGTTTTCGTGTGCCATTTTGAATTTAATATCGATAAACACGAAATGTATATTTCTATATTTCCCTGTTAGTTAATATTGTCTGGAACTTGCAAGAATAAATGCTGGAAAAAGATGAATAATTATCTAAATAAAAAATATCAATAAAAAAATTTCGCTAAAACATTTTTTTCTGTATATTTTGTGTATATTCAATAGGGTTTAGAAAAATATTCAAAAAAATTAAGAAAAAGAAAAATTCTTTCGAAAAAAAAATTCGCAAACAAATAGGGAAAAATTGTATTTAAAAGAGTTGGATTAATTAAAATTCAAAAAAGATCCCAAAAGTGTAAAACATATCGTTTTATGGTACTTTAGTATTGAGTACATTTGACAAGTGAAATAATTGTTAAGGCGCTAGCAAATCTTATCTGTACTACACTTATAGAAAAGAGTTAGTAGGGTAATTGGTTCGACCGTTAGTAACTCAACTTTTCAAGTTTTAGAATTAATTTTTAGTTTATATGGAGGTTTTAGAATTAGATTAATCAACTACTACTGTTTTTATTTTACTGTTTTATTTTACTGTTTTTATTTTACTTTACTAATAATTAGAAAACATATTTTGATAATTTTTGCTGACTTTAAATTTAAGTAGATTTAACTTCTTGCTATTTTTATAGACACATTTCTATGAGTGCACGGTAATTTTTTTCTTGTTAAATTAACTAGTTGGGTTGTATTAATGGTTAAGTTAATAAACAAACATTTTTAGAATTATTGATTACACGCTCAAAATCTGAAGATGTTGTTAACAAACGGTTAGTTACACCCATAAAAAAAAATTGCTGTCCCAATCAAATTTGGTTCCAACCAAATAATTCTGGTATAGTAACCCAATTTATGCTGTCACAATTGAAATTTAACTCGAATGGAATTGCCAAATTAGAGTTGTCATAAACCAATTTCTAGTTACAGCAATCGAATAATTTGGTTGGAACAAACACACTTTTTGATCGGGTGGGTAACTTTTCCAAAAAATAAGCAGAGATTAACACACTAACCATTGCAAATTAAATTTTTTTTATCAAAACAAAAAAGGGAAACAATTTAAGGGGATTTCTGGCAAGTGAAGCTGGTGGCAATAGGATTGATAATCAAATATATTTAATCTTTTTTGGATATTCAATTCCTTTTTGGTGTTTTTCAACTTAATTTTTTTTTTCAAGAAAGTCGCACCATGCATCCAAAACATACACTTAAAAAATTTTGTAAGTTAAAATAACTGAAAATATCATTGAAAAGAAATGATATTTCATTTAAAAATCGGTGTACTTAATTTTCATTTAAATTAAATGTTGATTACACATCCCTAAAAAACAAATAATATAATCAGATAAAATAAATGTCAAAATTTTACCTACCAATCCTTAAAAAAATAAATGTTATTTTCATTTATTTGAAATTATTTCCGTTTTTGTATTTTTTTTTTTTAATATACTCGTACAATACAAAATGTATGTATGCATATGAAGCTATAAACATTTTTTGTGTGAATGTTTTTGTGTATGTATGTGTGTTTATGAAGTTCTTGTAATTTGTATTGACAAATTTTGTATATATACAACCAATTTAAATAAAAAAACAAATTGAAATTTTTTGAATATTTTTTTTGAAACAGACAGAAAACAAAATTTTAATTTGTAATAACTGTTACGGACACAAATAAACCACAAGTTTCCGTTTTGTGGGTAAATTTTTATTAAATTTCAAACAAATGAAAAAAATAAATGAAACTGAAAAAAATCGGTAAATGATAGTAAATTATTTCGAATAAATGTATAAAAAAAGTTAATATATTTTTAAATGGAACGGAAAACTTTTTTTATTAAACTACAAACAGTTAACTACATAATATTCTGAGTGTAGGCAATATTTTATTTGGCATTGAAATTATCCATCCCCAGATGTTTTTAGTATTAAGCCGTGATAAAATTTTTCAAGTCAAAAAAATCGTATTTATTTTTTTTTTCATAGAATAAAAGGAACTTTCGTATATTTGACGAAATTTAGTTCAGTCAAGAATTGACAAATTTTATGCAAATAATGAAAACTATTTTTATTTTTGTTTTGCTGTTTTTATAGGTTTATTAATATTTTTTAAACCAACAAAGCTTTAAAATATTTATAATGGTAAAATTGTAAGCCAAAAATTTTCATACAAATTATTTTTATTTAAAATACCTTTACAATTGAAGGTAATTTAAAATTACTTAAAAATATTTCATAAATTTTGTATATTTTTCGTAATATTTTTCTGGTGCAAATTAACAATTTATTTCGAACAATGTATTTTTTATATAAAATTCATTTGTTATAATTAGCAATATGCCAAAATCGTCTTTTTGCGAAAAAAAAACTTTTTTATTGTTGAAAATGGTTCTTTAGGGCTTCAGCAGAAACTTTGTTCTTGGACTTTTTCATAATTCCGTTGTTTACAAAATTACCGTTATTTTTAGATTATTGAAGAAAAACTACATTTTGACCTATAAATTTCCAGAATTCGACCAAATGATGTTTGGCAACTTTGTACAAATATTTTTTATTAGTATTTGCAAATACATGGTATTTTGAAGCATTTTTCAATAAAAATGAATTTTGCACCATCCAGCGGCAATAATTTGTACTAACTATATTAAGCAATTAGAAAGGTAATTTGAAGACCTTTCCAAAAAAAAAAAAAATGTTGAAAATTGGTTGAAAAATAACCGAATGAGTGATAAAAGAGCTATAAGATAATGAAATAGTTTCCAATTTATATTAAAATATGTATGTAACTTAAATTCGTCATTAAAGTTTTGTACTTACATTTTTAGTTTTACGAATAAAATTTTAGTTATTTTAATAGGGGAAGATTCGGTTCCGGTAGACCTGTCGATTGACCTCTATAACTCCCGGCTAGGTCCACAAATGACCCCACTTTTCCTAAGAAAACTCTTTGACTGCGCCTAATCTCGGAAATCGATTTCCAGGTCCCTTATCGGAGGTACGTCCTTGGGTCCTATGGACTGCATAATCGTCGTAATTTGGCCCTTTATTTGCTCCCACTCCCGCCCTGATCGGGCCAAAAATAAGAAAAAATTCCAAAATTAATTTTGATAGGCTTTAATATTTTTTATATGGTACAAATTGGGCTGAATATTATGACTATGGAAAATCAACATAGTTGTTGATGAATATAATATCCAAAATTACATTCCTACTTTAACAGTTATATGTGAATGTAGGTGAAAAGAACGCATTTTTTAATTTTTTTGCTTTTCTTTGAACATTTTCCAAATTTTCTTGTAAACGAAAAATGCGATCGTCACGCACCACCGCAGAATTTTAGATTTTGAAGTCATTAACAACTGTGTAAAATGGCTAGACATAATATACAGCCCAATTTGTGCCGGTTTAAATGTTAGCAGTAGCATTTTCTTACTTTCAAGTTTTGTTGTTGCCATTTTTTTTCAGTGTATTATTGCAACAATATCCGAAAATGGAAGATTACTACCCTGCGGAAAAAAACGGGTCAGTTGAAAATTGGAACCTTTCTCGTGATAGGTGAAAACTGGACCGGTTCCTAAAGTACCTATCACGTGACTGCTTTAAAAGTCATGACATGTTCTTTTTGACAGAGGGCAATTGACCCCCTTCAAGGACAAGCCCATGTTTAAGTGACCGGTCGCGTGACCGGTTTCAATTACAATGAACCAGTCACGTGACGTGTCCTGGGATAGGGTTGCCATAACATAAGTAATGCGTTAAATTCATAAAAAGTTATAAAATCCAAGTTTTAAAGGCCAACCTTAATTTCCATTAAGGACAAGTGAGGGACACTCTAATTAGCAATTAAGGTACCTGACTCTAGCTTAAAAATGAAAAAGGCCATTTTTTTGGCATATTGCTTAATATAATTTATTTTTATTATAATAAATGAATACCCTTATAAAAAAAAATATCAAAACAAAATATGTAAGTGTAAATATAAGACATAAATACAATACAAAGTTTGTTGTATACCACACATGTTTAAAATGACATATCGATGATCATAAGTTGATATGTCGTAACAGATAATAAAATTACAACTTGATATAAAAATGCCAAATGTTTAACTCATGATGGAATTTAACTTTCAAACACAGAGTATCAACTTATAACCACCGATATGCAGTTTGTTAAAATATATAGTTAAGACAAAAGTTGTTATTATTACTATTTGTTTTAAAAAATTGGTTAGCAATATTAAAAATAATAAAACAGTATTGTATTTTATAAGTATTGAACAAAGTTTTAAAGCAATAAGTCAAAATCAAATAAGCAGTAGCTAATGCCCTTTCTTCAGATATCTTTAATATTTATATTATATATTTGGCACTGACAAAGCTATTAAAATTTTGATTTACCGCTAAATTTCGGCGATATATAACAATAAAGGTTGAACACAAATCAAGAAATTCAGTAATCAATTTTTTTTAATTTTTTTATAAAAATACATACCAAAAATCGTTGATCTAGTCTTTTAATTTTAGAAGTTATGGCTTTTTTAGTAATTGCAATATTTAGCGAAATTGACACTAAATTGTAATGAATTTAAACGAAATAAATATTGAGAGTATTAGTTTTATTAAAAAAAAAAATTGTCCTAATGGTGTCCTGTGAGTGATTAAGCAAAAATATTAACTAATTTTGTAAGTAGAGACCCTTAACTTATTTTATTATTATCAATAATGTAGACGATAGAGTAAATATACCTTTGGCGTATTTTTAAATATTTTGTCGGTTTTAGAAAGTATTTTTTTTTTATTTCAAATCTACGAAGTTTTAAATTTACATCCTTCTCGCTTGAAATTCGTTCGTTGAACGTAAAAAAATAAATAAGGAAATTGAGAATTAAAAAAGTTATGTATTCTTGTTTTCCAGAATTTTTTATACAAGGTGGCGCAAAAGTAATCCTCCTATTAGAAAATGCTATAAATTTTGCGATTGGCCCCTAATGTCAGTTCTGTTTTGACATTTGTGTAGTAAACACATGCGAAATACACGTTATTAAACAATGTTACGCTACACTGCTCCAGAACGCGGAATATTGGTGACTATTTATTTGAGCAATAATGAAGATGATTTTTCATCAAAAATAATCATGAGTGATGAGGCCCATTTCCATCTTAGCGGGTACGTAAATAAGCAAAATTTACGCTTCTGGGGCACTGAAAATCCGCGTGTAACCCATGAAGAGCCATTACACCCGCTCAAAGTCACTGTATGGTGTGATGTTTTCGCTGGAGGAGTCATCGGACCTTTTTTCTTCGAAGACGTCGCGGGCCAAACGGTTACTGTGAATGGTGAGCGCTACAGAGCAATGATCAACGAGTTCTTTTTGCCGCAACTTGATGAATTGGGATTGGAAAACATGTAGTTCCAACAGGACGGTGCAACGCCACACACTGCACGTGCCACAACCGATATGCTGAAGGATGTATTTCCCGGGCGCCTAATCTCCTGTTTTGGCGATTTGCATTGGCCAGCAAGATCGCCTGATTTGACCGCTCCAGACTTCTTTTTGTGGGGCTTTTTAAAGTCGCGGGCTTATGTCAACAAGCCTCAGACTCTTGCAGCTTTTAAAGACAATATCCGTCAAGAATGTGAGGACCTATCGCCGGAAGTTTTGGCCAAAGTGATGGAAAATGCCATAAAAAGGGCTCAAATGACAATCAACTGTGGCGGCGGCCATTTACATGACATCATATTCTCGACTTGATGTAAAAAAAATTAAAAGACCAAATAAAAATAATCCACAAGAAGAATCAAAGTTTTTCATTTTTTTTAAATTACAGCCAAAAAACATCGGAAGGTTATTTTTGCGCCACCCTGTACACTAAAAATGCCAAACACTTTTATTTTACTCCAACTCCTTGAACAAAGTGATTCAAAATTTATATTTATATTTTACTTTCAACAACTTTTTTTAAGAATCATAAATTTACTGCCATATAAAATAAATAATGTATGAAGTAGGTAACGTCTATTTAAATTTCTCTTATTCTATATCAGCAAAACCACACATTACCAAATAATGGGTAAAGTAATGTATAGCCATAGGGGCCGATGTATTACTTTACACCTTACTCCATTGATTAATTTTATAGGCGATGAGCCTCAAAGTAATGAATATACCCATTACTTTAGAGGTGATAATGTAAGGGGTTACTTATATGGTTACGAGAATGGGAAAAGTAATGTGTTTAAAAATAGATTTCTAAAAAAAGAGGAATTTTTATTAAAAAAAAATTATTACAAATATTTTATTTAAAATATTTTTAATTAAAAATAATGTGGTCAAGATGGAAATCGAACCAGGGAAATCTGGTTGCCAGCCAAGAACTCTACCCACTGAGCTATCAACGCATATAGTATTTGATTGCTTCAAACTAAAATGAATTGTTGCACTTCGTTTTTTCGCAAGTGTTGTCAAAACAAACATACATTACCCTTTTGCAAAGTAATGTATATAAAAATAGATTTTCAAAAATATTTCAATTATTACTTTACATTTTCAAATCATATATTACGTAATCAATAATGAGTAAATTATTACTTCATGCTTGCAAATAATAAAAAAGGTAACGAGCTATCATTACAAGGTAATGCATGAGAATATCGCACCCCTTACCAAAGTTTTGCTGGGATGTATTAGGAACACCTAAACGTATAATTAATTTAATAAGTAATGTATGTCAGGTGGTACTAACTGATCACAAAACATATAAATATAAGAATTTTTATTAAATATTTGCGATTCATAGTATTTAACGAATATTTTCTTCAAAACGAAGCCGAGTTTCTAGGCTTCACAAATTCCTTGGTTAATAGAAAAATATGTTTCTCATGCAATTCATTTAAGAATAGGTTCTTTGCTTAGCACACGTCGTTAGCCTTGTTTTCCAATTGCTAAAAAATTTATTTGTAATGATTTTCTTTAAACTTTTGATAAAAATAGCAAAAATTAAAAAAAAAATTCAGCGAACCGAACTCGCAATAATATAGAAAAAGTAAATTTTTTTAATTACGAGGCCAATGTCTTATTACACTGTTCAACAGCGTTTTTGGAACAGTATAGCGACCCATAGCTTTATTTACAACATTGGTGTCTTTGGTGACCCCCACTGAAATTTTCCGGCAAACATTTTCGTAGAATATTTTAATCCTTAAATGTCCTTTTCTAAAGGATATTTTTTGATTTTCTCGAAAAAAGGGTAAAATTTACCCATAAAGAGACCAGTTAGAGGGTTAAGATCTTCCACGAAAATAATCCTCATACAATTCCACAATACAACTCTGACCGTAAGAATTCTCTCAGACATTTACTTACAGCATTTTTTTCATATAGTATAATCCTCCCTTCGACCAAAAAATGAAAACTTTGACCCACTGTAAAAAAAAACTCAGACGTGCTGGACAATAAGTTTGTTCTACAAAAATGATCTACTCAACATACTCAGAATTATGGGGTCACTATTCTGTTCCATTCAAAAAGTCTTAATTTGTTGGACAGTGTTATCAGTCCGATTTTATATAGTTTTTTTACTGAGAGATTTGCAAAAAACAAAAACACGCTTTCGAAGAGTTAGAATTTATACACACAAAGAAAACATATTTATTGTGACAACCAAATTTCTTGCAAACCGAAAGGATTATATGAAGCCATAGACATATTTGTTTGTGGCGACCGAAATTCGATTAACACAACTGCATTTCTATCATCAAGAATATATTAGTTGCGACAACCGATTAATTGGATTCCTGCAACCAAAATGTTCATTCTGTTGACACAATGAATCTGTTTTCTCTGTGCAATTATCCGAGCTAGACAATCAAATGTATAAATTTGTATTGTGTTTTATTAAAACTCTATGCCACATGGTTCTCTCTAGTTGCAAACAATAACAAACCATTTTATGGACAATACTTTCGAAGTTTAAAATAACCCAGCAAAAAATCAGTAATATGCGCTCATGTTTATATATAAAGGAATAACGTTATTAACTGATGAATTTTGGATTTAAGAAGTTTGAATTTCGTTCCTTCTTCAGTGTAAACATTCGCTAAGATGGAATTTGTGGAATTTCTACAGGTAGGTGCATTAGAGGCAAATTTCTCCTTTAATGGCCTGCCCAAACGTCTTTGTCGTGAAAACTGAATTTTAATATACCTGTTTCTAGGAGTATGGGCTAACTACCGAAAGGAACAAAATTTTTAGAAATTTCTACATGGAGGGAAAAAGTCTCTTCCTTGACGGCCTGCCCAAAACGCCTCTGACTAAAACCTTAAAATTTGATATACATGCTTCTGGGAGCATGGGCTTAGTACTGACTTGATTGAATTTTTGAGAAGGAAAAGTCTCCTGCACAAACCACAATGGATAGAAGCCTGAAATTTAAAATATTTGTACTCTGATATTTTATATATGTGATGTGTTACCTGAAATGTTAGAATTCTCTAAGGGGGTAATTTTTGAACAATTTTCATTTGGGGACTCCGGCAATGCCGGACTATAGTCCGGTCAACATTTTGTCTACACTTACAACGTAGCGGGATTTGCCCACTAGTTAACATTATATAAACAATAAGCACTAGAATGCATATAATGCGGTGTGAATTTTTTTTTGCTGCACAAAAATCACAAAAAACTTGTGCACCTGCTTAAACGCTTCACTACATAAATAAGTAGCTACCCAAGTAAGTGGTTCTTTTTATGCTGATGCGAGTTTAAAAACAAGTAAGAGCGGCTAAATTCGGCTGTGCCGAATCTTATATACCCTTCACCATGGTTGGAAAAAGCTGAAGTTTATATATATATATATAATATATAGCTACTCAGTATTTTGTGTAGATACGAATTAAATGGAAATAATTTATTTTATAAGTGAATAGTATAGAAGGATTTTAAGATCATATCATATTCTTTTTAATTATTTTTTTTTTATTGTAAAAAAGACAATCATCAACAAGCAATGACCGCAAAGGGAGAAGAAGAGCATGGATATTGACAAGGTTGGGTAGCGCCATCCGAAAATACTAAGTATTCTATCCTGCTGGCTAGATGGAATTTCTCAATTTTTATTCTCTATAACTTACTAATAAAAATGTTCATGTTTCTTTACAATAAAAATAATTAAAAAGAATATGATATGATCTTAAAATCCTACTATACTATTCACTTACAAAATAACAGATCAACAATTCATAAAATTCCATTACTTTACACACAAGGATACAGTTTATAGATTTGTTTAGTTTTTATTTAAATGACAAATCTTTATATGTGTTTTGTTTGTGTATAAAAGGTGGAGATGAAAGAAAAGAATTTTAATTATTAATATAAAATTTTATATAAATTAATTATTAAATGTTAAAAAAAACCAAAAATAAGCAAAAAAAAAGTCTTAAGAAAATAATAAAAAAAATGTACAAAAAAAAGTGAATTGACCTGACCGAGATTTGAACCTCGAACCCCGCGGCCTTAGAGAAAAAAAAAAAGTATTTGTGACACAGCGTCTAGACAACTGAGCTATTGAAGCTCACACAAAATCATCGTCAATAGAGGTACATATATAAAAGTCTTCGTTCATTAGAGATTTGTTTAGTTTTTATTTAAATGACAAATCTTTATATGTGTGTTGTTTGTGTATAAAAGGTGGAGATGAAAGAAAAGAATTTTAATTATTAATATAAAATTTTATATAAATTAATTATTAAATGTTAAAAAAAAACAAAAATAAGCAAAAAAAAAGTCTTAAGAAAATAATAAAAAAAAAATGTACAAAAAAAAGTGAATTGACCTGACCGAGATTTGAACCTCGAACCCCGCGGCCTTAGAGAAAAAAAATAGTATTTGTGACACAGCGTCTAGACAACTGAGCTATTGAAGCTCACATAAAATCATCGTCAATAGAGGTACATATATAAAAGTCTTCGTTAATTAGATATTTGTTTGGTTTTTATTTAAATGACAAATCTTTGTATGTGTGTTGTTTGTGTATAAAAGGTGGGGATGAAAGAAAAGAATTTTAACACATAGATGTGTTGTTATGCTCAAAATTCTACATACGTATTAAACAAAGGGATTTTACTGGAAAAATTAGAGGTAGTCCTGGTTTTTTGCTAATATCTCAGCCATTTATTAACCGATCTGTCTGATTTTTAATGGCAAACAGAAATGGATCACATGTAACAGAAATAAAAAAGAATCAAGTCCTCATCATGTCTGGGTTCTTCGGAAAACCCATTTCAACACACAGACGGACAGACGGACAGACGGACATCGTTAAATCAACTTCGCTCTTCATAAGGACCCAGAATATATATACTTTTTAGGGTCTAAGATCAATATTGTAGAAATTACAAACGGAATGACAAACTTATATATACCCTTCCACCTGTGGTGAAGGGTATAACAAGTGTTTAGGAGTTTGTAAAAAACACGGCTTACTTATATACTTATTAGTATTTTAAAAATAAGTAATTACCAATATAACATTATCTTATCTTAAATTGATGCCGAATTTTATGTATAGGGTCCGCCATCTAACGTTTTTTTTTTCTGATAATTAGTTTTATCCTTCCGCTGAACGAATATGGTTGTCTATACGCTTGAACAACGCTAGGAAATATTGCGACATTACTTTGAAAATCATGGAAATGTTGCAGAATGCCATCTTTTCAATGTCATCTTTTCAGGTGAAGCTCGTTTTGATCTTGGCGGGTATGTAAACAAGCAAAATTGTCACATTTGGGACACAGAAAACCCGCACGCATACATTGATAAGCCGATGCACCCAAAACGAGTCACTGTTTGGTGCGGATTTTGGTCCAGAGGCATAATTGGGCAATTTTTCTTCGAAAATGAGCAAGGAGTGGCCGTTACAGTCATTGGCGATCGCTATCGGGCCATGTTAAACGAATTTTTGTTCACAAAAATTGCAGAGGAGGATATTGGCAACATTTGGTTTCAACAGGACGGCGCTATGTACGTGCCACACAGCCGAAGCTACACTCGATGTTTTGCGCCCTGTTTTTGAAGATCGCATTATCAGCCGCAGAGCTGATGTCGTTTGGCCGCCTCGGAGCTGCGATTTGACACCGTTGGACTATTTTATGTGGGGTGCCGTCAAAGATAAGTGTTACGCCGACAAGCCAGAGACAATTGACGCTTTAAAGGACAATATTCGTGAAGCCATTGGTTAAATACAGCTGCACACAATCGATAATGTGCTTAAAAATTGGACCGATGGTGTAGGCTACTGCATGGGCAGCCATTTGAATGAAATTATTTTCCATTATTAACCGGAAGGATTATACTTTCAAATAAAAAAAGAAATTTGAGAAAATATTCAGTAGTTTTTTTTATAGCATTTTCAAAAAAAAAGTTATTTGGCGGACCCTATAGTAACAAATTTTAGTTTCACTATATAACCACTTATTTGATAATGCAAAATTTTTGCTGGGAAGTTGACACAGTTTAACTTTTTTTTTGGTTTTTTGTCGGTGGACAAGTACATTATTTATGTTTTGCCTGACAATGTGGTACGTGTATCATTTAAATATACATACACTCACAGAATTTTTAAAATAGCAAATTGAAGTTCATTAAAGAAAAAATCCGTAAAGTTAATTTTGAATTAAAAAAGCACTGAAATCACATAAAAATTTATTTTTAAACTTTTTTTATCATTAATATTCAAAATAATCTACAAACAAACGTACATTTGTGGGAATTTAAATTTTCAAGTATATGTTGATTATTTGTTTTCATGCTTCAAAAAGGGTCGTCTGTCTGTTCGTCCGTTCTTCTGCTCATGTAAAGTGAACCCTGTAATCAAACTACAGGCCATAATACATAGTTCTAAAGATACACTAAATATAGTTTGTAAGTTTAAATAACAGAAAATGCTTACTTTTCATTTAAATCAAATCCTTTTTGTGAATTATTTTAAAAATATTGTTTAAACAACTCACACATCAGTACGCGAATGTTTAATCAGTCAAAAATTATTGTTAAAAATTTACCTACCAATTCCGTAAAAAATAACTGATTATTCATTTATTTGAAATTGATTCCCATTTAAATAAAATAGTGCTTAAACTCTAATTTCAATCTAGGTTTAGTTAATCGCAGTTATTTGTTACGAAGATTTTAATGCTCTAACGTGGAACTTGTTGTTCACTAATGCACTAACTATTGGCCACCTGACCTGACTGGAAAGCCAAAAATTGTGACGTATAAAATTTCAAGACCCCAACAGATGTTTGTGCAGATTATGTCGCTATTCAAAATAGGCCCCAAAAAATGTTGGCCCCAAGTGAGAAATAAAAAATGGCCCCATAGAAAGGAATGCAAAATTTCTGGTGTATTTTAATCTTTTGGTTTCATTCAAGCTCTAAGACACAAGTTTTCACCTAATTCTGAATTTATTATTCAAAGAATTATAATGCTGTCCATCAAACAATTTTTTGAATATTTTGGAGTCGTTTTTTATTTCATTATATTGGGGTAATTTTTCATTTATTCACATCGGGGTTTTTAAAGTAATAAATGAAAATATGCCAAACTTTTGCGGTAATTTTTCATTTTATTTGTGGTGTTCAATTTCATTATCATATTTATTTATTTATTTATTTATTTATTTATTTATTTTTTATTTATTTATTTATTTATTTATTTATTTATTTATTTATTTATTTATTTTATTTATTTATTTATTAATTTATTTAATATCAATACAAAGGAAGCCTCATGAAGACATTAAGAAATTTGGTCCCAAAAATGGGGCTTAATTTTATTCTAAGATTGGGATAATATTTCTGGGGGCCATTTTCTGCAACGCCGCAGACTTTAAAGGTTCGGTAATAGAAAGGATTAAGTGAATTTCCCAGATTCCTCTAATCTTTGAGCAAAGTGAATTTCGTTCCTCTTTCAACAGATTTCCTCATTTTTTAAACAAATTTCCACAATTTTAAAACAAACAGCCCCATTCCCAAACTTTTTTTTGGGTTCATATAAAATAAAATTAAACGTTTTTTGCATCGTAAACTGCACCATTAGTCTGCGATGTTTTTCTAGAACCGTTTTTTATTACACCTATCAGTATATGTATTGTCCGGTTTAGTGAACGGAAATCTGATCCTCTTTCTGAAATATGTTCCAAATTATTCTGTAACTTTTTAAATTGTTTTATATATTTTCAATTATTTCAATGTGTTCCTTAGGTTGTTTTTAATGAAATAATATTGTGAGTGTACCATCTGTGATTGCCAGTTGTATTCAAAAATTTGGTTGTCGCTACCCGAACCCAGTGTCAAGTTGTTTGTTCGGGATATTGGGGTCCAAATCTTTTGTGATGATTTCTAAGGAATTTCGGCAAAATTTTAGATATAAACGAAGTATATTTCTTAAATATTAAAAATTATGGCGAATACTGGACAGATTTAAATATTTCCATATAAGTTTTAGTTTCAAAAACTGAATACATTTTACATGAAAAATTCGTCGCGCTGATACTACAATTAACACAGGTTTGGCAACACTTTTATGTAGAAATAACAAAAAAGACAAAACATTTGATTTGTTTGCTTTTTCTCTAAAATTTATATTTATGAGTTAAACAAATACAATTTATATACATAAAAACATAAACAAATTCAACTATTTTTTTATTTGTTAGTTATTCACGTACAATATCCTTGTTTTAGTTATTTTTATTATTATTATTTTCTTTCAGTATTATTTTGGTGTATGTAGTGCATAAACAAATAAAAAAATTTATTTAAACACATACTTGCATGACACATTGACTATGTGTTTTTTTAATGCACCATACAAATACGAATAATAGTGGAAATAAATAGATTTTAAACAGTTTATGTTCTCTATTTATACTTCATTGTAAACTCTGACGCCATATTTTATTGTTTAGAAAAATATTAGACTACGTGTTGCAGATTTTATATATATAAATATATTGTTATTTAGGAATATTTTAAAAAACATGTGTACTGTGTATTATGGTGGCATTTATCACGACTTATGTAGCATCTGATTGAAAACGAATAATGAAATTTTTAAAAATGATCGCTAGTCCGTTATGTGATCATATAAATTGTACATATTAAAAATTTAATGTTTTAGAAAAATTTTATTTATTTATTGATTTATTTATTTAATTGATTCCATTTCCTGTACAACAAGACCAAATCTTGTATTTATAATACAGGAACGTATTAAGTTACAAAAATTATAAAAAAAATATAATTTTATTAATTATTAACATAACACATTTAATACAAATATAACAATATTAATAAAAAGAAAAAAAAGAAGATAAAAAATTAAAAAAAATATATAATAAAAGAAAAATTTAATTATTTAAAAAACTTAAATAAAAATATTTTGAAACTATTAGCATTGCTGTTTAGTTGTTGATTTAGTGCAGGATTATGAACCAAGGGAACCAAGAGATCGGAATGCTTTTCCTCACCCAACATGATTAGGTTAGTTTATTTGGTATGCGATAGCTCTTGAGGGTCCTGCAAGGCATAAGAACCGTAAAATTTTAAATCTTTTAAGAGAAAGTGCAGGGCATTCACACAAAAAGTGATAGCTGTCCTCACACAGCTTCCCAGCACCATCTACATGTATCCGTGTACCTACATAGAGTATTGTGCCCGTAATAAGGTTTATCAACATGCGGTGTTGTCTTCTATCCATATCTAGAAAAGCATTACAGAAGTTTGTCTGCATGTTTCTTTCCAGAGTTGTCCATCTACATAACCAAATACTTTTTGTGTCCTGCCTTATCTGTTCATAGAGAAAGGAGAGTTGATGATTAACGTCGCAGCGTCGCTTTTGGCAAGCCTGCCCTTTCATTTCCTAGAATATCTCTGTGTCCAGGTACCCAGCAGAGAACTGCAAAATCAACTTTTTTCTTGATTTAATCATACACAAAAATTCTTGTTCACATTTATTAATTCAACAAAATTCACTCTAGAATAAAATCAGCATCATGTTACTGAACGAGTAATTGGGAGCAGTGTGAATCATCTGTCGATTATGTTTTATGCAAATGTAATCACTCAACAAAAAGTCAGCGTTGAATAAATCAGAAAAAACAACAAGAAACACATTTCATAAATGATATTGTGTACATTAGGGTGGGACTTAAATCCGCTTTTTTAGAATTTTTATTAGTAATACAATACTAAAAATATTCTTCTTTGTGAAATAAAAATATTTTTTTGGAAAAAAAATTTAGGTCGCTATCAGGCTTGCCTAATACGGAAAAATTTAAATATTGTCTAATTTTTTTTCATCTATTTTGATTGGAAAATTGGGCAATATTTAACTTTAACCGTATTGGGAGAGCCTGAGATATAAACAATATTTTTGGTATTACTAATAAAAATTCTAAAAAAACGGATTTTAGACCCACCCTAATTTATGAAATGTGTTTTTACAAAACCACCCCCTTTTTATAGATAAGAAACTACTTTGTTATAATTATGAATACACACATACGCGTTATTTATTGCTTTTTCTGATTTATTCTACATCAAAATAATTATTGTTGACAAAAACGAACAGAATAAAATCAATGGTATAAAAACGACCGATGATTATAAATCAGTGACAACAATTTCCACGTCGTTTGATTGATTTAAAATCATCAAAAAATATGTGTGTTGGAGTATATTCAACGTTTGAACGCAAACACATATTTATTCTTGTGTTGATTGCGTATGAACGTTTTGCAATTAGCATTTGCAGTTCTCTGGTACCCATCACAGTCTAAATTTCTCCTGTTCGTTGAGAACCTTCAGCATTCATGTACCGCCATCATTCGAATCTGTTCAGCGGTTTTATATATCGCGTATATATCAGCCTGACAAATATTACATTCATCTCATAGGCAATAGGCACCATCGTTGTTCAGTTCCGACCAGTAAAAACCACTGCGCGTATCAGAAGATGTTTTGGATCCATCAGTAGATACATCCATTTGTGACCGTACAACATAACCATTTAACCAGTTATCTAGAGTTGGGATGCTATAGGCGATTTCATAATCAGTACTAATAATATCTTTTGAGATCAGACCAATATTCATATGACGTACTTCTTTCATTTTCAGGTAAACCGTTTATTTGGTCTGGTGATACGAGGGCGGATCAATAAGTCCGTGGCTTTTGAATGAAACACAGTTTTTTTTTTTGCAAAAAAAAAAAATATTTTTCAACATAATCTACTTTTAGCTCAATACACTTAGTCCAACGTTTCTCCATAAAATAGGCATTTGTTTGATAAATAATTTCATCGGTGGAGCTAAATCTCTTTTCACCAAACCATTTCTTTAGGTTTGGAAATAGGAAATAGTCACTGGGGGCTAAATCCCGAGAATATGGCGGATAAGAGCAAACGCGGCACACATCTTGCAGACAGCTTTCTTAAATCCAACTGATCATTTAAAATCGAAACCACACTGCTATATGAAATATCAATGGCATCAACAATCTTACGCACTTTTACTTTTCGATCAGCCAACACCATATCATGGATTTTTTCGACATCAATTGGCCATCCAGAACGTTCAACGTCATTTGTACTTGTGCGACCACAACGAAAGTCAGTAAACCACTTTTTTACCATTAAAATCGATGGTGTAGAGTCCGCCATAGTATTTATCATGCTTTTCCTTGGTTTGATTGACGGTTTTTTTTCGCAAAAAATAATGTTTAATGAGCACTCGAAATTCACTTTTTTCCATTTTTAAAAAATCCACGATGGTGTATGTTTTGAACAGCTTTTAAACGCAAAGTAAATGACGGAACTTGCTGAAAATTTGACAGTAGTGGTACTTGATGGGAGCAGTGTTGCATTTCATATAACTACGAGGGAAGTTGATCCGCCCTCGTAGTACACACAGCATTTTAGTAGTTACGTGTACCATAACATAATTCGGTTGCAGAAATCGACATATTCAGTTGTATCTACTATATTTATACAATATTTATTTGGTAATCCCAACTAAATTAGGTTTTTTTTATTAATTAGTAGAAAAATAAATATGTGCAATAACGACAAAATATTCTTTACGAAAGTTTTTCTATAGTAAAAATTATCTGAATCTAGTAGTTATTATATCGGAAATTTGTTTAAAATCTGGAAGATTATTTGTAGCAAGAACACCTCAGAGACACTTTCTGTAGGAAAACGCCCTCGAACTTAAGAAATTGCTTATAAATTAAGGGTTTTATGGGGAAAAATCCCATCAGATTACGAGCACATTCCCTAAGGAAAATCACTGATAGAAAAACCCTAAACCTCAAAGAACTTTTACTCCTGCAAAAGCCAGAATTTTCCAAGAATTTTTTCGTACAGAAAACCCCTCTGATTTTGGGGACTTTTCCTATACAAAAAACCTCAGATTTGGAGGACTTCTTCCAACCGAAAAACCGCCGGAATTTAAGATTTTTTCCCGCTGAAAATCCTTAAGATACTGAGGACTTTATCCAATAATGAAGAATAATATTTTGAGGATTTTTGGCTATAAAAAAATCCCTCAAATTCTGAATCCTTTTACATAAAGAACAAGCTTTAAATTTACAAACATGTTGTATTTTGAATTTCATCAAAGGAATATTTTAACAAAAAGCGCTTATAACGCTTATGTCCCAAAATTCTAAAATGTTAAGCAGGTTTTTTAAAAAAAGTACACTCAGAATATTATGTAGTTAACTGTTTGTAGTTTAATAAAAAAGTTTTCGGTTCCATTTAAAAATAAAGGAAGATACATTTATTTTTCAAAGAAACATCTATATTAACTTTTTTATACATTTATTCGAAATAATTTACTATCATTTACCGATTTTTTTCAGTTTCATTTATTCTTTTCATTTATTTGAAATTTAATAAAAATTTACCCACAAAACGGAAACTTGTGGTTTATTTGTGTCCGTAACAGTTATTACAAATTTAAATTTTGTTTGCTGTCTGTTTCAAAAAAAATATTCAAAAAATTTCAATTTGTTTTTTTATTTAAATTGGTTGTATATATACAAAATTTTTCAATACAATTTACAAGAACTTTATAAACACACATACATACACAAATACATTCACACAAAAAGTGTTTATAGCTTCATACATTTTGTATTGTACGATTATATTTAAAAAAAAAAAACAAAAAATACAAAAACGGAAATAATTTCAAATAAATGAAAAAAACATTTATTTTTTAAGGATTGGTGGGTAAAATTTGGACATTTATTTTAACTGATTATATCAGTTGTTTCTTACGGATGTGTCAGTTGATTAATCAACATTTAAAAATAAATAACAAATGACATTTAATTTAAATGAAAATTAAGTAGACCGGTTTTTAAATGAAATATCATTTCTTTTAAATGATATTTTCAGTTATTTTAACTTACAAAAGTTTTTAAGTGTACTATTTAAATCAGTTAGTGTCGGCCCAGAATAACAACATGATGTATATTTCTATACAAATTGATAATTAAAACGCGTCGAGCGTTGCAATTGTGAAATAGAATAACTATATATTATTTTCAAAACATTTTTTCTTATTCCCTTGTTTTTTCTTTCTAATTCCCTTAACAGAGTTCCAGCATTTTAAAAATTTTTTTGTAAACAAAAAACATATGTTTAATTTATCAATCGCTCAAATAAAGAAAGGCTCTCGTTAATGGTGTAAGGAAATGATTAAACAGTTCGACCTTGGTGCTTCAAAAGACGTGTATAAAATCGTGACAGGTGACGAATTATGGATATATGAGTATGTGCCGGAAACAAAACAGCAATCGACCGTGTAGGTATTCCAACAAAAGTTGAAGTACAGCGAAGCAAATGGTCACCTGTTTCTACGGCCCAATGGGTCATGTGGCCACTGTTTCGCTTGAGGACGGTCAATTTTGAGTGGTACACGACCATTTGTTTGCTGGAAGTCTTTGGAGAAATTCGAAAAACAAACTGCCGAAGACGAATCATTCTCAATCATGACAATGCGAACTCTCAGACATCAAATTGATGACTCGTCCTGCGTGATTTGGCACCCAATGACTTTTTCTTGTTCCCAAAGAAGCAGTTAAAGCATTCAAAATCATGTTTTGGAGGTGACTAAAGAGGAATGGAAAAACTGCTATAACTAATGGTTTGAAAGAATGGAAAAGTGTATTTATCATCATGAGGAATATTTCGAAAAACAATAAATCCATTTTCATTTAAAAATGTTTGTTATTATTTGCTATACCCGAAACATAAATATTACCCTCGTAAATCTAGTGGAAAAGCTTTGGTTTGAGTCCCCTAAAGTTTACCCACTAGTTTCTGACACGAATTGAAGGCGTAAAAGAAACAGAAAAATAAATTGCCAGCCAAATTGAAAATTGTTTTTTTTTTGTTGCGACAACCAAAAAAATCAGCTATTACAATCAAATTTTAATGTGACTGCTGAAATTCAGTTGTGGAAACAAATATTCAGTTGTACCAACCGATTTCATTTGAAAATTTACCAAATTTTTCTCTGTGTGTAAAGTTTTGCTCAATTTCTTGGACTTAACTTCAATTAACTCTATGATGCTAAGTTCCGAAATGGGATATAAATACTGATGTGATAGTTCTCCATATTCCTTTCAGTCCGTTTTTTTAAGGTTTCGGCCAGCTGGAATTATTCGTTTGTGAAGTCGAAGCCCAAACTCGATGTAACGGTGGTCCGACAAAGATTTTTGATTAAGACCCTAGACGTTATGATGAGAGTTAGCGTCACACCCCATAATGAAAATAAAATTTTTGCCATTCGCGTATCGAATGGCTTTCGTTAACTCCCTAAAAGGTTGACACTATTTCGAAGGCGAAAAGATATCCGTCCTTGAATCAAAAAGGGACGTATGACTTTCATTAACTCCCTAAAAGGTTGACATTATTTCGAAGGCGAAAATAAATCCGTCTGTAAATCAAAGAGGGATATACTTAATCCACTCCTTACTTAACCCACTCCTACAACAAGAAGGTAGGCACTTTGAACCTTTTTTATTTCTAGAATAAGACTTTGGCATTTACGGCTTTGACCCTAAGAGAAGTAACCGGTTACCCATTAGTAGCACGAAAATGGCTACTAATGCTTATAGGGGTCAACATCAGAGAACTGCATTTGCTGATTGCAAAACGTTCATACGCAATCAACACAAGAATAAATATGTGTTTGCGTTCAAACGCTGAATATACTCCAACACACATATTTGTTGATGATTTTAAATCAATCAAACGATGTGCAAATTGTTTTGTCACTGAATTATAATCATCGGTCGTTGTTAAACCATTGATTTTATTCTGTTTATTCGAGCCAACAATAATTATTTTGATGTAGAATAAATCAGAAAAAACAACAAACAACGTGTATGAGTGTAATCATAATTAAAACAAAATAGTTTCTTATCTATAAAAAGGGGGTGGTTTTCTAAAAAAAACATATTTCATAAATGTTATATGTATATTAGGGTGGGTCTAAAATACCTTTATTTTAGAATTTTGATTAGTAATACCAAAAATATTGTTCTTTGTGAAATTTTTTTTTTTTTTTAATTTAGGTCAATATCTCAGGCTCGCCCAATCCGGTTTAAGTTAAATAGTGCCTAATTTTTCAATCAAAATAGATGAAAAAAAATTTAAACAATATTTAAATTTTTCCGGATTAGGCAAGCCTGAGTTTATCGACCTAATTTTTTTTTTTTCAAAAAAATATTTATATTTCACAAAGAAGAATATTTTTATTACTAATAAAAATTCCAAAAAAAGCGGATTTAAGTCCCACCTTAATGTAAACAATATCATTTATAAAATGTGTTTCTATTTCGTTTTAATTTTGAATACACTCATACGCGTTGTTTGTTGTTTTTTTCTGATTTATTCAACGCTGACTATTTGTTGAGTGATTACATTTGCATAAAATATAATCGACAGATGATTCACACTGATCCCAATTACGCGTTCAGTAACATGATGCTGATTTTATTTTACAGTGAATTTTGTTGAATTATTAAATGTGAACAAGAATTTTTGTGTATGATTAAATCAAAAAAAAGTTGATTTTGCAGTTCTCTGGTCACCATCCTCATGAGTTAATATTTCAATTCATATTGCAATCGACTGTAGTTGTGTCTCTTTATATGATTTAAAAAGAACCACCTTAATTCTCACGTTTATGTATGTTTTTATATGTTTTTTATTTTATGTTTGTATTGGATGAGTTAGTATGTGTTTGTATTTGTATTTGTAAACGCCTGCCTTTATGCCTCTAAAATTGATAAATGGTTGTAACCTCATTTAATGTTTGATTTTTTTTTGTCTCCTGAATACAAGAGACATGAAAAAATGTCTCTTCTTTTGTGCATGAGTGTGAATTTGTGTGTTTATGGGTTTTGTGAACAGGTAACACATTGTTTATTGTGCATTTGACACGTTGCGCATTGTTATTTGTAAATTTTAATGGTTTGTTTTAAAAGTTAAATACTAAAATAAAATAAGAATTGTATAAAAAAAGAGAAGATATACCATTTCATTTTTATACGGTTTGTTGTTACTTTTTTTTTGATGATTTTTCTATGGGGACAGGTTTTAGAATGACACTAAAAATGTGATTTATGTACTGCAGATATTAAAAGTTTACGATTTAGTGTAAACTTACATATATAAAATGTAGTTATGGCAATCTTTTATAGTATATTGCAACAAATCCATATTAACATTGACTTATACATCCATTAAAATCTTAGACATACTTTCAATGCATATTTAATCAAAACCGTTGAAAAAGTTTTTGGCTTAAAAGAATACATATAAATATAGCCAAATATTTAATTTTAAATTAATTAGGAAATTTTTCATTGTACCACAAACATCAAAATCCCTATTAATGCTTGACAACTGGTTAGTCAAAATTGATATTAATTTTATTATTAATAATTTTTTATTATAAATATTTTTTCCTTTTGTAACTTAAATATATATAAAATTAAATTTTGTAGCATACATACAAATAAAAATTGTATTCATTTTAAAACCATAACAAGAGCAATTGATGTAATAAATGAAACCTCAAAACAACTAGTGGTTCGTTTCGTTCAATTTTGTTTTTAATAAAAAAAAGTGTCATTTACACAATTGCAATACAAAAATAATAACAAAAAATCCAGATTCTAAATGATAGTGTGGGGTATTGTGTGTATCACATAGTATATACTTTGTTCAAAAAGTTCTTAAAAAGAAACATTTAATTTGGGCAAATGGATCTTTTAAAAAGTAGATGTTAAAAAAAGTAAGTTTTCCTCAAATTGGAAATAAGGTAAATGTTTTTGTCTCCACATTTTATGGGGTTAAAATCAGTTAATATTTAGATTTCGTTGGCGAAGCTCATTTGCACATGTTAATAAAATATTTTGCAAATTTTATCTAAATATGATCTAGAAATTTTCGGATACACTCAGAAAAAAGTTAGTAGAAAAATTTGTAAACGGTTTTCAATCTCACTTTATTATTTTTGTACATATTTTTGTAAAAGAAATATTATTTAGCAAATCTTTTTGCTATTTACATTTTACAAATTACAGAATATTTACAAATTTTTGTTGCTAACTTCAGAAATCATTTTACAAAATTTTGAAAACCGATTTGCTAAAAATTTACCAATTTTAAAAGAGTGGATATTGAAGGATTGCATATTTCTAATTAAAACTTATATTGCCTTAAAATGTTACATATCGATGGCTTAATATAAAAAGGTCCTAACTCGATTTTTTGTTACTTGATAGGAGAAGGAAAAAACTTAATAAAATCCGTAAAATTTTAGATAAAAAAAGTTTAAATGCAATTTCCAAAAATGTGTTGCCTCTTTTTATTAAAAATTGCATTAAAACTTTTTTTGTATCTAAAATTTTACGTATTTTATTAAGTTTTTTCCTTCTCCTATCAAGTAACAAAAAAATCGAGTTAGGGCCTTTTTATATTAAGCCATAGATATATAAAAAGAAAAACAATAAAAATTTGACATTAAAATTAAAAAAAATGTTGACGAAAATATTTTTAAAAACAGAAATTACCAAATTAAAACAAATTGATAATTTCGTTTATGCTTTTACAGTTTTTAAGCCTTTGATTATACCCTTCACCACAGGTGGAAGGGTATATATAAGTTTGTCATTCCATTTGTAATTTCTACAATATTGATCATAGACCCTATAAAGTATATATATTCTGGGTCCTCATGAAGAGCGAAGTTGATGTAACGATGTCCGTCTGTCCGCCTGTGTGTTGAAATGGGTTTTCCGAAGAACCCAGACATGATGAGGACTTTAATGTTTTTTATTTCTCTTACATGTGATCCATTTCTGTTTGTTATTAAAAATCAGACAGATCGGTTAATAAATGGCTGAGATATTAGCAAAAAACCAGGACTACCTCTAATTTTTTCGGTAAAATCCCTTTGTTTAATATGTATGTAGAATTTTACGCATAACAAACACATCCATTTGTTAAAATTCTTTTCTTTCATCTCCACCTTTTATACACAAAGATTCGTCATTTAAATAAAAACCAAACAAATCTCTAATGACCGAAGACTTTTTATATATGTACCTCTATTAACGATGATTTCGTGTGAGCTTCAATAGCTCAATTGTCTAGACGCTATGTCACAAATACTTTTTTTCTCTAAGGCCGCGGGTTTGATTCCCGGTCAATTCACTTTTTTTTGTATATTTTTTTTAAGACTTTTTTTTGTTTATTTTTGGTTTTTTTTAACATTTAATAATTAATTTATATAAAATTTTATATTAATAATTAAATAATCGATAAATAGGCTAAAAACATCAAGATTTTTATAAAAATCCTCTGATACAAACAAAATACAAACGTTTTTATACCCTTCACCACAATTGGAAGGGTCGCGGGTTCGAATCCCGGTCAATTCACTTTTTTTGTACATTTTTTTTTATTTTTTTTTTTATTTTCTTAAGATTTTTATTTTTTTAGTTTATTTTTTGTTTTTTTTTAACATTTAATAATTAATTTAAATAAAATTTTATATTAATAATTAAATAATCCATAAATAGGCTAAAAACATCAAAATTTTTATAAAAACCCTCTGAAACAAACAAAATACAATATTTTTTGATCCGATTTAAAAGAATTTATAAAAAATTTTTAAACCATTTCATTTCTCATATATTAAGAAAATTTTATACATAATTTCCCTTTGAGTGCAACTATTTTAGATCATAACTTATAATAATTTATAAAATTATAAACTATTTTCCTTCAAATTTTTAAAATTAAGCTAAAGAAATTAAAAATATTTTTAATAAAAAAGCGAAATAAAATCCCAAATGCAAATTTGCCAGCTAAATCAAACGTTTTTGTAGAAATAAAACACATGTAGTTCTAGTAATTTCTTTTAATGATTTGTTGAAACTCTTTTCTTTCACCTCTTCACTTTTTATACATAAACAACAAACACTATTCTTGAGCTGTAATATAACCTATGGATACGTCTTATATAGCAAAAGATCGAAAATCTTTAGTATAACATATTTGCTGAAAAACTCGGAAATATCGGTTCAGATACAAAACAGTTATGCCCAAAACATAAATTTTTTTTAAATACCTATTTTCAGGAACCATAAATCTTCCCGAGTCCAAGTTTTATCACCAAACTAAATGGTTAGTTTCCTCTTAAAGGCGTCCGTATATAAATCTGTCCATTCCATATATGTCCATATATAAACTTCAGTTTTTTCCCAACCATGGTGAAGGGTATATAAGATTCGGCATAGCCGAATTAAGCCGCTCTTACTTGTTTTTTTTTTTTTAATTTTGTCTAAAATATTTTTTGGAAAAAATGTTCGATAAAAAAAAATTTAAATTTTGTAATATTTAGCAAAATATTTTTTGCTGATTTTAGCAAACAGATTTTAAATTCCACTTTACAAAAAGTTTACTAAAATCTAATAGCGGCAGCTAATTTGTTCCACAAATTTCATTGTACTACACGTCAGCAGACATGTGTTGCTAAGATGAGCAAAAAAAAAAAAACCGCTGGGCTCAAATTAGCAAAATTTCTCGTAATAACAGCAAAATTTTCAGTTACCATAACAGACTTTTTCTGGTGAGTGTAGGACCTAGAAATTTTCGGAAACTATCGTTAGGGCTAAGGAAAAGTATATATCATTCATTTTTCTGAAAACAAACTACTTGTGAATACATAAAAAATATTATCTTATTTTTATTAATTTCGATCAGAGTTTCGGAGAATAAATTCCGTTTAATTGTTTTTTTTTTTGAACTGCATTAATATATTGGGAATGAGTTCCCTAGCCAAACTTAATTAATTAAATTAATTTATTTTTTTCCTTCGATTTATCTGAAAATAAAATTTAAGAATTCATTCGAAATGAAATTCTTTCAAATCTAGTTAAAAAAAAAACTTTTGGTCAAAGAATTCATTCCCTAAGAAATGAATTTCTATTGAATTCATTAAATTTACGTTTAATTTCCTGAAAAAAAATAATTTTTTTGTTTACTTAATTTTCTCAGGAATTTATTTTTTGTTAAATTTCCTAAGGAAGTAACTTTTTTTGTAATTAATTAATGGAATTAACATTTTCTCTCATTTACCAAGTCTATAAAATTTTTCGCTTAATTTCCTTAGGAATTTATTTTTTATTATATTTCTCTAAGGAAATAACTTTTAATTTTATCGATACGGAAATAAATAAAATAATGTTATTCTTAAAATACGAGGGCGGATCAATAAGTCCGTGACTTTTCAAACTTCCCTCGTAGTTATATAAAATGCAACACTGCTCCCATCAAGTTCCACCTGTTAATAGATTACTGTCAAATTTTGAGCAAGTTATGTGATTTACTTGGCGTTTAATAGCTGTTCAAAACATACAACCTCGTGGATTTAAAAAAAAAATGGAAAAAAATTAATTTCGAGTGCTCATTAAACATTATTTTTTGCGAAAAAAACATCAATTAAACCAATGAAAAGCTTGATATATACTATGCGGACTCCGCAATGTCGATTTCAATGGTAAAAAAGTGGTTTACTGACTTTCGTTGTGGTCGCACAAGTACAAATGACACAGAACGTTCTGCACGGCCAATTAAGGTCAATACACCCGAAAATGTCGAAAAAAATCCACGATATGGTGTTGGCTAATCGAAGAGTAAAAGCGCGTGAGATTGTTGATGCCAAAGGCATTTCATATGGCGGTGTGGTTTCGATTTTAAATGATCAGTTGGATTTAAGAAAACTGTCTGCAAGATGGGTGCCGCGTTTGCTCTCAATTGACCATAAACGTAATCGTGTGACGTGTGTATGAATTGTTACCTCATCCGCAAAAAAAAAACTGTGTGTTCATTCAAAAAGTAACGGACTTATTAATTCACTCTCGTAGTACAATCATGACCATATTTGTGATCTGCATCCAAATGTCAATAGAAGTGATGAGTCGCAACCCTAAGGGATAACTTCCTTGAACAGTGTAATGTAATAAAAAATTGTATACTTTGAATGCACAATATTATGTAAGAAAAAAAACATGAAAATAACAAGTTGAAATAATAATAAATGAAACATATAAAGAAAAAAACTTTATGTAACAATTAAAAATTGAAATCAATGGTTTCCCAGGCCTCTTTATTGTGAAAAAAAAAATGTAATACAATTTTATATTGAATTCAATATTCAACAAGTCCGTTAACTGTAACTAATGAAATTTTATATCAAATATTAAAAAATACACAACAATAACAATAATACAAAAGTTTCAAAAAGGTACTAGAAAAATATTACAGTAAAACCTCAAAATAACCGACAATATATGCCTTTTTGAAAAATATTAATTTTACATATTTAAATAACTTTAAAAGCGGTGGATAGATTTTGGCTTGTGTGAAAGCTTTGACACGTTGTGCAAGTAAGAGATAGGGTAAATACGTATTTCCAAAGTATATTTGTAGAGGAGCGTTGAAACGAAAACTAATAAACTGG
Organism: Eustalomyia histrio; assembly: GCA_949748255.1. Classification (NCBI taxonomy): domain Eukaryota; kingdom Metazoa; phylum Arthropoda; class Insecta; order Diptera; family Anthomyiidae; genus Eustalomyia; species Eustalomyia histrio. Next base: position 42,456,985 of record OX456525.1, on the reverse strand, counting down.
GCGGTAATTCTCTATCTGACCTTTTGGCTCTTGAAGTTGGCCAAAAAGTATTATTTTTTTAATGGGCACAAAACCCTAATTAAACTTGTGAAGCGAAATGGAGGAAAAGGAAAGGTTATAGAAAGTCATTATTTTATTTAATTACAAATTATATCCTAATACCCTAACCGAGCACTAGCAACAAAAACTATCGTCTTGTTGTAGCGAAGTTATTATAATATCGCATAATTGTTATAAGGTTGCAGATCCAGAAACTAAAAAACATCGACATTGATTCCTTAGAAAAATATAATATCGTCGAAGGGTTAAAGTAAGGAAAAGCACTAAGGAAAATATGATATTTCTAATGGCTTTATTTGTTCGGTTTTGTACGATTTCTATTCTATACTGGTTTGTGATGATTTTTTGTACCCATTAGTTTTTTAATTTAATATTTTTTCTTTGTTAGCCGGTAACGGATGTTTATTATGGCTTTATTATCGTTAACTCTCCATTGAGAGCATTTGTAAAAGGTTCGTACATGTGTGGCAGTATGTGAACATATTTTAAAATCCCCACATGCATTTTATTTTTGTTGATATTTTTTCATGCATTTATTCTTATTTCATTATTAAGTTTGTAACTGTATAATTTTAATGTTAAAGGAGTTCATAAGGTATAATAAATATTGTATTATTATATCGTCGTATTAGAGAACAGAGTTCATAATATTTATTATTTAGTCCGTGACTTTTCGAATTTCCCTCGTAGTTATATGAAATGCAACACTGCTCCCATCAATTACCACCTGTTAATAGACTACTGTCAAATTTTGAGCAAGTTCTGTCATTTACTTTGCGTTTAACAGCTGTTCAAAACATACAACCTCGTGGATTTTTTTTGAAAATGGAAAAAAGTGAATTTCAAGTGCTCATTAAACATTATTTTTGCGAAAAAAACGTCAATCAAACAAAGGAAAAGCTTGATAAATACTATGGGGACTCTGCACTATCGATTTCAATGGTAAAAAAGTGGTTTACTGACTTTCGTTGTGGTCGCACAAGTACAAATGACGCTGTACGTTCTGGACGGCCAATTGAGGTCAATACACCTGAAAATGTCGAAAAAATCCACGATATGGTGTTGGCCGATCAAAGTGCGTGAGATTGTTGATGCCACAGGCATTTCATATGACAGTGTGGTTTCGATTTTAAATGATCAGTTGGATTTAAGAAAGCTGTCTGCAAGATGGGTGCCGCGTTTGCTCTCAATTGACCATAAACGTAATCGTGTGTCGTGTGTAGTCTCAATGGCAAAATTCCATGAATTGGGTTACGAGTTGGTACCTTATTCGCCATATTTTCCGGACTTAGGCCCCAGTGACTATTTCCTACACTTAAAAAAGTTTGTAAGTTAAAATAACTGAAAATATCATTTAAAAGAAATGATATTTCATTTAAAAACCGGTCTACTTAATTTTCATTTAAATTAAATGCCATTTGTTATTTATTTTTAAATGTTGATTAATCAACTGACACATCCGTAAGAAACAACTGATATAATCAGTTAAAATAAATGTCAAAATTTTACCCACCAATCCTTAAAAAATAAATGTTTTTTTCATTTATTTGAAATTATTTCCGTTTTTGTATTTTTTGTTTTTTTTAATATACTCGTACAATACAAAATGTATGTATGCATATGAAGCTCTAAACACTTTTTGTGTGAATGTATTTGTATATGTATGTGTGTTTACGAAGTTCTTGTAAATTGTATTGAAAAATTTTGTATATATACAACCAATTTAAATAAAAAAACAAATTGAAATTTTTTGAATATTTTTTTTTGAAACAGACTTGTTATTACAAATTTAAATTTGTAATAACTGTTACGGACACAAATAAACCACAAGTTTCCGTTTTGTGGGTAAATTTTTATTAAATTTCAAACAAATGAAAAAAATAAATGAAACTGAAAAAAATCGGTAAATGATAGTAAATTATTTCGAATAAATGTATAAAAAAGTTATTATAGATGTTTCTTTAAAAAATAAATGTGTCTTCCTCTATTTTTAAATGGAACGGAAAACTTTTTTATTAAACTACAAACAGTTAACTACATAATATTCTTAGTGTATTTCCAAACCTAAATAAATGGCTCGGTGGAAAGAGATTTAGATCTAACGATGAAATTATTGATCAAACAAATGCCTATTTTATGGACCTCGAAAAATCCTATGTTTTGGAAGGGATACAAAAATTGGAGGAACGTCGGACTAAGTGTATTGCGCTAAAAGGAGATAATGTTGGAAAATAATTTTTTTTTTAGAAAAAAAAAATCCGCCCTCGTATATAACAACAATTTTCTACTGGGTTTTCTTTTTGTTAGCACTCTAGAACATAAACACAAACGCACACTCATCAAAAAAAGTCTGTAATCGCAACTGAAAATTTTGCTGTTATTACGGGAAATTTTGCTAATTTGAGCCCAGCGGTATTTTTTGCTTATCTTAGCAACACATGTCTGCTGACGTCTAGTTCAATGAAATTAGTAGAAAAATTAGTAGCCGCTACTTAATTTTAGTAAACTTTTTGTAAAGTAAAATTTAAAATCAGTTTGCTAAATTCAGCAAAAAAAATTTACTAAATATTTTTAATATTAGTTCAAAATTTCAAATTTATTTTTTTTTATCGAGCATCAAAATTTTTTATTTTATTTATTTTTTTTCAAAAAATATTTTAGATAAATATTATAAAAAAAAATTAAAGGATTAAAAATTGTAAAAACTTTAACGAATTTATCATTTTGTTTTAATTTGGTAATTTCTGTTTTGAAAAATATTTTAGTCAATTTTTTTTTTACTTTAAGGTTAAATTTTATTAATTTTTAGGGCTTATTTTTAGAACGTAAAATGGTTTTTAGTGGATGTTCTATTTGAAGACATGAGTCGGTATCTTCACTTCCGATCATGTCTAAAAAGAGGACATCCACTTAAAATAGCACTAAAATTAAAATTTAACCTTAAAAGTAAAAAAAAAAATTTACCAAAATATTTTTCAAAACAGAAATTACCAAATTAAAACAAAATGATTAATTCGTTTTTTAAAAAATATAATCAAAATTTTTGATGCTCGATAAGAAAAATAAATTCAAAGCTTTTTACTTATATTAATAATATTTAGTAATTGTGTTTGCTGATTTTAGCAAACAGATTTTAAATTCCACTTCACAAAAAGTCTACTAAAATTTAGTAGCGGCTACTAATTTTTCTACTAATTTACGTCAGCAGACATGTGTTGCTAAGACTAGCATTTGCATTACAAACTTTTTTTGGTGAGTGTATGTAATATTTTAATCCATAAGTTTTTATTAGAAATAACATTTCCTTCAATATCTACTTTTTTAAAATTAGTATTTTTCTTTGCTAATATAAGCAAATCGGTTTTTAAAGATTTGTAAAATGATTTCTGAAATTAGCAACAAAAATTTTGAAATATTCTGTAAAAATTCTGTAATTTGTAAAATGTTAATAGCAAAAAGATTTGCTATATAATAATTTTTTTTACTAAAAATCTGTACAAAAATAGTAAAGTGAGATTGAAAACCGTTTTCAAATTTTTCTACAAACTTTTTGTTCTGAGTACAGAGGGTCAATTCTCGTTCTGTGATAATGTGAAGTGAAAAAAAAAGTTTTTTATTTTCGTTTTCATAAGAACTTTTCACTCGAACTTTTCGCAAATACATAAATTGCCATGTATTATGAGAAAAATTTTTCATTCGCACTGTAACCATGAAAATTTTGTAACTGTGTTATCCAAAATTTAAAGCAAATGTCAAAACAGAGAAAAACGTAAACAAAAGTGAATTAAGTTCGTAAAATTTATTTTAAATAATTATATAAAAATATCTGGATTAATTGTATTATTGGATATTATTCAAAGAATTCCGGATGAACAAAGATAAAACAATGATGTTACAAGCATTTGATTGCAGTAAATAATTTAATAATTTATAGGATTTTTTTTGAGAGTGCATACTTCGTGATGGCCAAAATCCATTCGAGATGACAACCGACGAGCACTTCATGGATTTATATCGGCTTGCTTAAGTGAACTACATTTGGTGCGTGTATGAAGTCTAATATTACTTAACGAAAAAAGAATTCCATAAAGAATATAAATAAACTATAAATAAATAAACCTCCAATACTTTTTCCATTTTTCACCGTCCTTTTGGGTCCCACTAAAACTGTTAAGGCTCGCCGCTAATTCGTTACACTTTTCGTCTCTAAATTTGGCACCATCTGCAGTTACAAATCTGTAAATATGGGATTAATAAAAGTGTGATTATGGTTATTAAGCTACTTACTTATCATTTGCAATGTCCACATGCTTTTCTTAATAATTAATTAAATACTCCTTTTGGCTTTCGCTGGAACGCTGAAAGTCCATACCACGCGTTTTCGCTTTGTACGCGTCAACGCTTTAAACGCTTTACTGAAATTCAAGTTACATACGACGCTTTTTACGCTTTTGTTTTGGTCAGCTTTAGCGTAAATTTGTTGATTAAAATAAATTTGAAATAAAGTACTTCGTGTTTTTTTACATCTTCAATTAGTTTTTCCTCTATTGTGTAGTTTTTAAAATAAAAATAAACTATCAAAATCAGCTGATCTGTTCATACGCTGCTTATGACGCTTACAAAAGTAGAAAGTAGACCTACTTTACGCATCATACGCGTCAAGGCATTCTACGCTTTGGTACTATGTAACTTGCAGCATACAATTACACTGATTCTACTTTTTTGACAACCGCGTATGACGCAAAGAAGCGCAGCAAGCGTGGTATGGACTTTCAGCTTTACAATCTTCTCCATGTTTATTTCACTTATAAATAGTCTGTGTAAACAATTTTTTTATATGAAAATATTTTGACAGTTGTTTGCACTGTTACACAAAACAAGAATCGCCAGTGCTGTGCAATCGTGAAAAAATCTTGTTTCGTTCCACTTTTTTTTTCATATGAAAACATTTTGATATTTCTTTACATTTTTTCACAGAACGCGAATCAAAAGTACTATGAAAACGTGAAAAAACTTTTCATTTCACCGTTTCACAGAACCAGAATTGACCCTCAGGTGCAAATGTTGTATCGTTCTAAAATCTATTGTTGTATATTTTTATACTTTAATTTTAGCAACTATGTTTTCAATAGCACAATACAACACTTAGCACACTCGTTGTGAATGACCTTATTATATTTATTTCCCAATTTATCTGCATGCTATTAAATATTTTCCAAATTATTTGTGATAAACAAATATGTATAAATGAGTATTTCTGTGGATTTTTTTTTATAATTATTAAAAACATTTTCCTTGTACCCTCCAGCTTAAAGCCGAAATAACTAAAAAAAACAAATTTTTGGAATTATTAAAATTGCTGGGCACGGCTTTAAATCCTCATAGCATAACTCTATCATAAATTTGTATGAATGCAATATAAACATGTATATGTATGTAAGAGACGATATGATACCATTAAATGCAAATAGTGACATTAAATTTCGTCAATTGGAATACTTAATTTTTCTCATTCTTTTATTTAATTTACAAAAAGTACAAATCTTAAAGTAGTAAGTAACTTAACGACCATATCCATGTCCATAGCCACCAGAAGTACTTGTTGAACTGGCACTAGCATATGAGGAAGCGCCATAACTACCCTTTGAACTGCCATAACTACCACCATGGCCACCGGATAAAATACCACCGGATAAAAGACCACCGGATAACAGACCACCGGATAGACCTCCAGAGATACCACCTAAACTACCGCCATAACTACCATGAGAGCCATGTGAACCTCCAGAGATACCGCTAGGTAGAACACCAAGTGATCCGGAAATTCCAGAGCCACTGGCTCCATATCCTCCCGCAGAGCCTCCTACTGTACCGGATGATCCACCCAAATTAGCATGAATGCCACCTAATGAGCCTGAAATACCAGCTGAACCACTGCCTGCAGCACCATGTGAACCACCAGCGCCATAACCTCCCTTAGAGCCTGCACTACCAGCTGAACCTGCTGCGGCGTTAGATGAAGCCGAAACATCGCCACCATGAGAACTACCGATACTGGCAGTGAGCCCCCCTAAAGAAGCGGAAATTCCGGCAGAACCACTTCCTGCAGTTGCTAAGCCAGAGCCATGAGCACCTACTTCGTGAGATCCCCCAATTGAGCCACTTGTACCATAACCAGCAGATAGACCAGATGCATCAGCATTAGCTGCAGCATTTGAAATGCTTTTTTCAACCTGAGCACCATGACCAGCTGCAACACCTAGACCAACTCCAGCACCATGTCCACCCTTAGAACCGGATACAGATCCTACAACGGTTGATGAAACATCGGTAGAGGATGTGCCATGACTAGTAGAGCTTTCATGACTGAAAGAGCCTCCATGACCGGATGCACTTCCATGAGAGGAAGAGCTACCTTGAGCACCAGAGCCAACGTTGGCAGAAATTTCAGCACCATGACCAGCTCCAATACCTAAACCAATACCGGCACCAACACCTTGATTTCCGGACAAAGTACCACCTGATGAGATACCTGCTCCTTTGGAGCTACCATATCCAGAACTGGCACCAGCACCAATACCCACACCTAAACCAGCACCGATATCTGCTCCAGTTGAACCAGAAGAGCCATATGAACTGCCAGAACTGGTAGAGGTGGAACCATGGGATGATTGTGTTAATGAACCAGAATGACCAGCACCTATACCAGCACCGATGCCGGCTCCAATTCCAGCTCCAATTCCAGCTCCTACACCAGCACCATGGCCGGCACTGTGAGATTCATACGAATTGGTTTTGACAATAGAATCTGAAGATGAATGACCAATGCCGGCACCTATTCCAGCTCCAATACCAGCTGCAACGCCAGCTCCTTCGCCAGCACCATAACCTGTAACCTTCATTAACAATTCAATAACGGCTTAGAAACTATTTGCTTTGACCAACTTGACAACTACATACCTTAGAATCGCCAGAAGTGGAGCCTGATGCATGTCCTGATCCTATGTCAGTAGCATGACCTGAGGTGGTTGAACCAATAGATGAGTGAGAACTTCCAATTCCTGCACCAGCACCTACACCACCACTATGTCCAGCCTTATGACCAGTAACCTGAAAGAATTTTAAATAGTTTTACTACAAAATCTATATTAAAGAGCTTAATGTTAAATTACCTTAGAACCAGAAGATGAACTGGAAAAAGTGTATGCGGTTGATGAGGATGATGTATGTTTGCTGGATGTTCCACTATTTGCCTGAATACCAGCACCGGCACCCGCAGAAACAGCAGCGTTAGCTGATGCAGCAGCATTTGCTGAAGCAGCAGCATTAGCTGAAGCAGCAGCATTAGCTGAAGCAGCAGCATTAGCTGAAGAATCACTAGAAGATGTATGGCTGGCATCATAACCTCCTTTATTTGCTCCGGCAATTCCGGCACCTGCAGCAGAACCACCTCCAATTCCAACTTCCAAACCACTGCCAATACTGCTTGATACACCAGCTCCATGACCGGCACTAAACAAACTAGATTCAGTTTTGATTGTAGTATCAGAATGACCAGCTCCGTGGCTAGCTCCGATACCACCTCCTATACCAGCACCATGCTCTATTGAACCTCCAACATTAGATGTATGATCGGCACCATAACCGCCTTTGTGTCCTTTACTTTTATGTCCATGGACATGACCATGGCCATGGGCGTGGCCGTGACCGGCATTTATAGAAGCTCCATAGCTGCCGCCTTGTTTATGACCACCTCCAATAGATAAGCCTCCCAAATTGGCACCAATACCTCCGACAGAGGAACTTGAAGAGGAAGCAGAACTACTGCCATATCCCCCACCAGACGAGGAAGACGATGACGATGAAGCAGTACTATAGGAACCACCTCCGACGTGGCCACCTCCTCCGCCATGGGCACCACCACCATAGCTACCTCCTCCATGGCCACCAAGACCAATGCCGCCACCAAATCCGCCACCTCCTCCTAAATTGCCACCATAACCACTTCCCACAGAAGCTTGACCAGAGCCTAAGCCAAGATTTAAACCACCTCCCAAACCTCCTAAATGGCCACCTAAGCTTACACCATAAGCTGGAATTAAATAAAATTTGCAATGAGTTTTTATAATCCTTATGTTAAGGTACACTCTAGATAACATACCATTCGATAAAGCCACACTAACCGCTAATAATCCTAATACTGCCAAACTTCTCATGTTTACAAACTCGTATGTGCAGCTCAGCGTAACAGCAATTCTTTTTATAGATTTCTCCCTACAGATTTATTTGTATAAATTTGCTAAATACTTTTTTGTTTTATATATTTATTACCATTTTTTTTTTGTTAAATTTGTTTCTCCATATTTCGCTTATGTATTTAAGTATTCAAAAACAGAAAGAAATTAATAACTACTCTTCTTTATTTTTTGTGTGTGTTTTGTTTATTTTTTTTTTTTTGCATATAATTAGCAATTTTCTAATATTCTACTCAAACGTATCTTTTAAATTAATAAACACTGTTTTTTTTTTATTTTTTTTGCTAAGAGGGACAGGTTTTTGATGATCAAGAAACTACATTAAAATAAGGTGGTAAATATAATGTACGTCATTGGTAGGTGAGAATATATCAAATTTAATGTATTATAAAATGATAATGAAAACTATTTCGGTAGGTATATTTTTGTTGAGGCTACGATAAGATCATGTCTTTTCACAACAGGTCTATTTATCGATATTCAGCGATTTAATATTTTTAAGTTACAAAATTAATAACAATTAAATATTTGGCATTAAAACAGTATTCTTGTAAATATTAAACAAATTTGTTAATTTATTTCCCCAGCAAAAAAAAAAAAAAAATAGCAAAAGAAGAAAAAAAGAAGCAGTGATTTTGATTTTGGTGATGTGAAAATTTGGATCGGAACTAATGATTTTTACATAGGGGTGTCATAGGGTGGAAGTTTTCTTTTATGATCCGTTTTCATTGCATCTAAAGCCCCTCTTATGTTTTAGTGAAAAATTGAATCTTTTGTTCTTCCGAAATAAATTTTGAATTTATAATTTAGATTTCAACAGGGCATCAGTAATCGGGCCTTAGCCTCATTTTCACAACCTCCCGTTAGCTTCTACCTGGGAATTTAACTGACACATTTGTTGTTGCTTGAGTTTTACTGTTCGTTAAAGCTTAGCGGGAAATTCAGCAATCGAGCCTTATTTATCTCTTTCGAAATTCTTGCATTTTTTACTACAATAAATTTTTTACTTTTTGTAGCGCCATAGATTTGAAAAGTGTTAAATTTCATTAAAAACTCATTTTTATAAGTTGTGAAAAAGAACTGCCTTAAAAGAGAAAAGTCAGAACTAAGCCATACTTTAGAATCAATGAAAAATTAATTCCTTTAGACTCACTTCCATTTATTTTTGTGGGTTCCTGATTTATTATGAATGTATGAGTAATTTAAATTCATATTACGTATACGTTTATGCGTGTATTATTCAAATTCTCAGGATTTTATCATACTCCGTTTTTATAAGCGATAAATATTTTGTTAAGCTTTTAACAGCAGTAGCTCATTTTATATGTCTTTTAGACTAACTTTTTTATTAATGTTTTATTTTGTTTATAATTCCAAATATGAGTTTGATAATTTTTTATTTTTTTTTTATTTTACTGTAAACAACAAATGTATTATACAAAAATATTATCGATTTTTTTTCTGAATCATTTTTTAAAAACATGTTTTTGGTTTTATTACATTTTTTTTAATTGTAAGTATCTATAAAAAATGAGTCATGCACTCAAAATATTTTTTAGTTAACTGTTAAGTAAAAAATTTTTCAGAGAACAAAACTAAAATTATTTTTTTTTTTTAAACAAATTAAAGTAAATTAAGTTAATTGTTGATCCATTTAAATTTCATGTGAAATCCTTCATATTGGGTACAAGATACTAAAACGAATTAAATAAATAAATAGAAAAATTAAAATTTCTTAACTAAATTTACGGAAATTATAATTTGTGTAATGTTGGAGAATTTGTATTTGGCAATTAGTATTAAAAAATAATTTTTGGATACATGTGTATTGCACTCAAATTTTTTAAAGCGCATTCAGAAGGACCAATTTTAATTTTTTTATACGGCTATAAGTGACAGCCAAAAATTTATTTTTTCAATCTCGATAAAATAACCTTTCCTTGAACAAAAGAAAAATGACCTTCGTAAAAAATGACTGGAAATTTTATTCGTATTAGAAATGTAGGGCAGTAGAAAAAATTACGCCATTTACTGTCTAAAAAACATAAAAATTTTCATCACTTTTTCTAGTAAATTGGTCCATACAAGAAATCAAATTTTAAAAATTAGACTTAAGTATTTAAATAATTAATTGGTAATAAGTACACTTTCAGTTGGAAAAAGAGTTTTTGTTTAATTTTATAAGATTGTGTTTTATTTGAAATAAAAGTTCTATATCTCTAGGAAAAAAAAACACCCTTCTTTGTGTTTTTATAGCACTTAACAGAGAACTGCAATATCAACTTTTTTCTTGATTTAATCATACACAAAAATTCTTGTTCACATTTAATAATTCAATAAAATTCACTGTAGAATAAAATCAGCATCATGTTACTGAACGCGTAATTGGGATCAGTGTGAATCATCTGTCGATTATGTTTTATGCAAATGTAATCACTCAACAAAAAGTCAGCGTTGAATAAATCAGAAAAAACAACAAACAACAAGAAACACATTTCATAAATGGTATTGTGTACATTAGGGTGGGACTTAAATCCGCTTTTTTCGAATTTTTATTAGTAATACAATACTTAAAATATTCTTCTTTGTGAAATAAAAATATATTTTTTGAAAAAAAATTTAGGTCGATATCTCAGGCTTGCCTAATCCGGAAAAATTTAAATATTGTCTAAATTTTTTTTTCTCATATTTTGATTGGAAAATTAGGCAATATTTAAGTTTAACCGGATTGGGAGAGCCTGAGATATCGACCTAAATTTAAAAAAAAAATTCACAAAGAATAATATTTTTGGTATTACTAATAAAAATTCTAAAATAAACGTATTTTAGACCCACCCTAATTTATGAAATGTGTTTCTACAAAACCATTCCCTTTTTATAGATAAGAAACTATTTTGTTTTAATTATGAATACACACATACGCTTTATTTATTGCTTTTTCTGATTTATTCTACATCAAAATAATAATTGTTGACTCAAACGAACAGAATAAAATGAATGGTATAAAAACGACCGATGATTATAAATCAGTGACAACAATTTGCACGTCGTTTGATTGATTTTAAATCATCAACAAATGTGTGTGTTGGAATTTATTTAACCATTGAACGCAAACACATGTTTATTCTTGTGTTGATTGCGTATGAACGTGTTGCAATCAGCATTTGCAGTTCTCTGGCACTTAACCTAACTTAGTTATTAAAATCTGTGATATATGGCAAAAATACTACTAGATGTTGAAATGACTTGACACGGAGAATTTCGAGAACTTTACAGGGAAATTGTGCATAAATTTAAATCAAACTAAATCACTTTTACTACAATATTTCGTTAGCAATTTCAAGAAGTATACAAAATTTAAAAAAAATACCTTTGCCGTGGTTTAATTTTGACAAAATTTTTAGATAATAGTCCTTATGGTTGGTATGGCACTCTGAATAGCATTAATTGGAACTTAAAAAATGTGGATGAATTTTGCTCTATTGAAAATTTTTTGAGTGAAAATTTTGATCTGCAGTAAAAACATTTTTTTCGAACTTTTGTGACATTTGTGTTGCACAATTCTCATAAGGGGACATTAAATTTATTAAATAAAATGTTTATTTATATTTTATAATTTATCAGGTTCGAGATCCTAATTAAATGTTACTACCCAGCAAAACTTTGGTAATGGGTGCGATATTCTCATGCGTTACCTTGTAATGATAGCTCGTTATCTTTTTCATTATTTGCAAGCATAAAGTAATAAGTTACTCATTATTGATTACGTAATATATGATTCATAATTGTAAAGTAATAATTGAAATATTTTTGAAAATCTAGATTTAGATACATTACTTTGTGTTTTTTTGTAAGCAAAAGGGTAATGTATGTTTGTTTTGATTACACTAGCGAAAAAACGAAGCGCAACAGTTCATTTAAGTTTAAAGCAATCAAGTAAAAGTTTTTGGCTGGCAACCAGATTTCCCTGGTTCGATTCCCATCTTGACCACATTATTTTTAATTACAAATAATTTAAATAAAATATTTGTAATCATTTTTTTTAATAAAAATTCCTCTTTTTTAAAAATCTATTTTTAGACTCATTACTTCTTTCATTCTCGTAACCATATAAGTAACCCCTTACATTATCACCTCTAAAGTAATGGGTATATACATTACTTTGAGGGTCATCGCCTATAGAATTCATCAAAGAATTAAGGTGTAAAGTAATCCATCGGCCCCTATGGCTATACATTACTTTACTCATTATTTGGTAATGTGTGGTTTTACTGGGTAAGGAATAGCAAACACTAATTTTTTTTAATAGAGGGAGTGCATAAGGAGTGGTTTTTAAAGAAGGCTGACGATGACCTGGTCGCTCAGGTCAAAAGTGCACTCTCTCTTTAGCACTGATCTTCACAATAAATCCCTAAGTAACATTTAATCGTGATCTCGAACCTGATAAGTTAAACAAAATATAAATAAAACATTGAGATTAAATAATAAATACAGAATTTAAATAAAATGTGTATTTTAAGATTTATGATGCATATTCCCTTCCCTTAAGTGCACTTCTTTTAAATACTTTCGAATGCAGTCAACAAAACTGATCATTTGAACCAAATTATATTTAACAAGGTTTATAGTTTTTGAGCCTTAAGAAAATGGCAAAATTTATCAAAAACTGTTATATTTAAAGTGTTAAAAAGAATCATTTCAACATCCTTGCAATGCCCGTTAACATTTGCTGGATATGATTATGCTCAAAAAAATGGTAAATTTATGTAGCTTTGCAGTTCATAATAGAACTTTATTATTTTGAGTTCCATTATATTTTTTGGTAAAAAAATTCTAAAAAAAAATTTTAAAACAAGGATTTCTCAAAATCTGTGCACCATAGTTTGTATTACGGTGTTATTTACTGAACAACATTTGAAAATAAATAACAAAAAAATTATAATACCCGTTTTTTAATAAATGGTAAAACATTTATTTCAAATTTCAGTACATTTTACTGACATAATATTTCGAGTGTAGCATATAAGTTGTATCAAATAAATTATCTATTATGACCCTTGTTAATTTCTGTTAATAAATAAATTGGTTATTAACAAATATTTATGATATGAAAGTTAGGATGTCCCTTAAATTATGAGCTTGCTAATCCATATCGAATTTGGGAATTTCCAAAATTTTTAATAATTTTCGTCGCGCACTTTGCACTGCGTATATCTTTTGATGATGTTTTATTACAGTATATTGAAACTAAGCAGGCTCCTGTGTAGATATCCACAAACACGAGTTTTCACAAATTTTTAATGGAAGAGGGAAAAACGAAAAAGTCACCTATTTAACATCCAGCCAAAACTGCTTTGGTTAGAAATCTGTAATCAAAATCATAGCTGAAGTATGGGTTAAGTTATTAAATGGATAATTTGTGTCAGTCGAACATATAAAAATAACGATAAAAATAACGATAAAGGAAAGGATTTTGAATTGTATCAACTGCTACTTCGGTGTAGTCATTCACAACATACTTGGAATTTTTTATTGGCATTAAAATTTCATTAGCATTAGTTGAGAAATGCTGAAAAACAATTCATTAAAAATTTCATTACCGTTAGTGGTAATGAAGTTTTCTTGCATTAGCATTTGTCCTACTTATGCTAATGAAATCATACTAATGCCCTAAAAACTATTTAAAATTGATCAAAAAATCATTTGTTTACAAAAAAAGGGGGGATGATTAAATTGCTTAACATAGACTGTTTTCTTAAATGGATTCCTCGCGATCTTTGCCAGACCTGGCCTATTTTCATTATAGCAGTATATTAACACTATAGGAGAGCAAAAATTTCACCAGTTTTGAGCTAAAATGTCTGGTATCTCGAAAACTAAGCGAGACAGGGCAATTATTAATTGCAATGGAATTTAAAAAACTTAACTGTTAATCAATGAAATTAAACAATTAAAATCGGTCTTCTAGCCAGTACTAAAATAATAGCCGATTAACAAAAAAAAATTTATGAAGAATCTTTCGAAATTCAAATTGATTCGTACACAGAGTTAAAGTTCTTTAGAAAGGAATAATTTAGATACATCTAGAAAACAGATTCATGGTGACAACCGTATTTGTTGCCAATCGAATAGTTCAGTTGCAGATACCGAATAGGTTGTGACTACCGAATCGTTATTGAGGCAACCGAAATGCTGTTGTCACATTTAAATAACTCATGTCTCAATAGGTTTTCTGTTGCCACAACCGAAAAATTCAGTTACAACAACCGAACAATTATATTGGCTACAAATACGGCTATTAGCACGGATCGGTTTTTTCTGTGCACCAATATTGCCTACAATTTGGATCCGAATTGACCATTTTAATAGTATAAATAGTATAGGTGAATAATGCATAATATAGGTGAAAATACCGCCTTGGAAAAAGTCGGCTAAAACCCTTGCTAGCGTAATATTGAAAGCCGAAACACCCCCACGCTTGAATTTGATGACTTTTGATTTAATTGTATGAAAAAAATCATAATTTCCTTGTTTGAAAAGAAATAAGATGAATACAATAAAGAAAAATTTTTAAATGCTTTGTGATGGGAATTTTAAAAATTTTTCGATTTCAATACTATTTCGTTAAAATACTATACAATTTCGTTAAAAATAATCTTAAAATAAATATTATCGTAAAATAATCGAAAATGCAATCAAAAAGGGGACTACTGATTTTTCATTATATTCAGCCATTTTGTTATTTATTTTCAATCATTGTTAATCGACAAAAGTAGTAAAAGTAATCGAAAGTCGTTTAAAATAACCATCAATTTTTAACTAACAAAACGTAGACAAAAAAAAAACGATTTTTGTGGTTTGTTTTTCGAATTAAAATTTTTTTTATTTGTATGTAATTTTGCAAAACACAACACACACAGATGTATACATTTTAATTTTCTATGTGTGTATCTATATTTGAATAATTTCTTGTAATTTCAATTGAAGAAATTTTGTATATAAACAACCTATTTTGGTAAAAAAAAAACAAAAAGGATTCAATTGAATTTCTATTTTTAGAAACAGAAAACATAAAATTTTATATTTAACATAAAATATCAACTCCTACTGATTGTCAGTAAATTTTTTAAGTTTGCTTTTTGAATGACTGATTCAAATAGTTAAAAAATATATTTTTTTATGAATTTCAATTGATTCTTCATTTCAAAACAAACTATAAGTATTACTTTTTAAATAAACTACAGTCGGTAACGGAAAATATATTGTGAGTGTATAATTGTTTAGCAAATCAATAAAATGCTAAATTGCTTCAAAGAAATAACATAACTATATTCAACAATTTGTTTATGGAATAAATAATTTTAAAATTAAATAACTTAGTGTCGGCCCAGAATAAGAACGCGACGATCAACGTTTTTTTGCGGTGATTCTTTCTCTCCATTATCTACTTCGTTTACTAATGACACTTTTTTTGTTTTTAAATTTAAGTTCGTACATTTCTTAGTAAAGATTTAGAAACGAACATACTAAATTGGCCCAGCAAACACAGGGTTTTAACTACTTACCAGCCTATTTACTCGCTTAATTACTTTTGTTCGCGATGTCCCAAAAATAATGAGTGGTCATTACCTTCTCACTTAAAAAAACACAATGTAATGGGTGGTACCCTCTCGCTTACGAACAGCTAAAAAATAATGAGTACCCATTACTTTTTTGACATCGCAGACATGTTTTTGCTGGGGGTTTATAGTGCTGCGCATTAGTATGAACACAGTAAAGTTGGAAAAATATTGAGCTGAAAATTTAAAAAATAAAAAAACAAGTAAAAAAAGGTTTAGAGCCAATGTTCACAGTTATTTTGTTGCATGCAATTATTGCGTGCAATTCTTGTTTGGTGGCGAACGGGGTAGGAAAGCAAGCATGTTTTTGTTATTTCTCTTTTGCACTCACATGTATTTTTCCTTTGTTGATTCATTCACTTTCAGTTTTCGTGCAACAAATGTCACCGTATAAATATAACGTTGGAAGCAACTTTTAAAAGGGAATTAAGAAAATTGCACCGTATAAATTGTCTTTTAAATTCGGCTGTGCCGAATCTTTATAAGCTTACTTATAGAGTCGAAAAAAATGTTTGAGGTGAAAAACTATTCTGGATGTGAAAATAAATTTTATAATAAAAAAAAAAAAATTTTGAGGTGAAAAAATTTTTTGAGGTGAAAAATTTTTTGTGGTGATTCTAAGTAAGAGTTAAAAAAACTCTAAAAATTGGAACATATATATTTTTTTACTGAATATAAAGTAGTGATAACTTTGAACTCAACGGAAAAAAATTAAAGGAAAGCACCAATGAAAATCGCTAATATTTATTTTACTTTTGTTCTAATTCTTAAAAGATAAAATCGGAGCTGAAAGCGATTTTAATTCATCAGACCTTTCAAAATAATGTGAGAAAATCTCTAAAACACCGTTAACGATTTAAAATCCTGTTAACTAAATTTCTTTATCATTGGAAAAAACTGTTATCGAAGTTTTTTTATTACCGTTACTCTAAATAATACATTTACCATTAGTTTTTTTTCCTTTGTTAATCGCAAGCCGTTTAACAAATTTTATATATTTTATACACATTTATATAAAATTGTATGTTATATCTTGCACAATAATTTTATTTTTATTTAATATTTTTAGGTTTTTTTTTAGTAGCACTTACGTGTCCTCGGTAACTGCGGAAGTCTGGTATTAAGTTCGTTTATTGTATCAATAAAAAGAATTTATTATACTTTTTTCCAGAAAAATAAATTTTAAGTAATTAAAAATATTTGTTAAAACTCAAATTCAATTTCTAACAATTTGGTTTGAATTTTTTGGAAATTGTTATTTTTCATATAAAAATTATTTGAAAATAAAAATTGAAGTTACAAAAAAATAACAAAATGGTTTTTGTTTTTACAAAAAAATTTTTTTTCTTATTTACAAAAATTTTCTATGGAAGATGTTCAATATTACAAACAGAATTTTGAAATTTTATTCTGTGTATAGTAAATGAAGAACAGTTACTTATAAAATAACATTAATAAAATAATTTAAAATATTTTTACCGTTACGGATAATCACATCGTTTTGGTTATTACCCAGCAAAATCAGACATTACTAAGTAATTAAGGGTTTCACTAGTTACCGGGCTATTTACTCGCTTAATTACTTTTGTTTGCTTACAAAAAAAGTGAGAATAATGAGTTACCAGCATGGTTACTCATAGTGTAGAAATAAGCGGTTACTTACAACAGTAAAATAAGTAGTTACTCTTAGTAAAATAATAATAATTATTTCTCAAGTAAAATTTTCTTACTTAAAGAAATCGATAAAAATCATTTGTATTTGAATTTATAAAAAAAATATTTAAAATATCTACTTTTTGCATTTAATATTTAAGTTTTAAGTTTATATAAATGCAATGTTACTTCACATTAGAAACCCTTTAAAATCTTAAAATGTTTGCAAAATCACCTTTTACAGTACATAATTTTCTGTTTTGTTGCATAGTTTTACAAAACAAATTAATCAATAAATATTAAAAAAAAAAAAACAGAAATATGAATACTGTACTTATTTCAGTAACTACCAGTAAATCATTATTTTGCATGTACATATAAGTACTTCTACCATCCATTATTATTATAGGTGATTATTTTGTATTTTAAAGTAAACCAAAAGGTAACGACCTATCATTACATAGTAATCTACACAGTAAAGACCTGTCATTACCTTCCCAGCAAAAAGTAGCAAAAGAAGAGGGAAAGAAGCAGTGATTTTGATTCCGCTGTTGTGAAATTTTGGATCGGAACAAATGATTTTTACATAGGGGTGTCATAGGGTGGAAGTTTTCTTTTATGATCCTTTTTCATTGCATCTATGGTTTAGTGAAAAAAGAAATCGTTTGTTCTTCCCAAATAAATTTTGAATTTGTAATTTAGATTTCTGCAGGACATCAGTAATCGAGCCTTAGCCTCATTTTCACAATCTCCCGTTAGCTTTTTTTTACCTGGGAATTTAACTGACACATTTGTTGTTGTTTTTTATATAAAGTTTGAGTTTTATTGTTCGTTAAATTTTAGCGGGAAATTCAGCAATCGGGTAATTTATCACTATTCGAAATTCTTGCAATTTTTACTACCTTAGAAGAGAAAAATCAGAACAAAACGATACTTTAGAATCAATGAAAAATTAATTCCTTAAGAATCACTTCCATTTATTTTTGTTGGGTTGTTTTTGCTGGGTATTAACGCTGCTACATTAACACCAACATTGTCGTTTGAATTCATTATACGGGACACAGTAATGCTTATATGTATTTTCAGTAATGCAATTAAAAGCAAACTCTAGCTCTACTGACTTTGAGTTATTAATTTTTAAGCCTTAAATTTGGAGGACTATGTATTTTTAATTATTACAACAACTTGTTGCACTTAAATATGTACATTTAAAAAATAAAATACAAACTAATTTTATACTTTCATTATCGTAGAGGCTTCGGGTCCCGTTTATAACTCCATGTAATATTTGAATTTCAATGTATATTTTTAAATACTAAAGTAACGCTTAAACTACAAAAAAAGTTTTGAATATTTCACTTGTCAGCCGTCATTTACAATTCCATGCAGAACCACCTAAAACTGTTATATTTTGTATTATAACAAAAATATTAGTTTCATCAATATGATGAAGCTTTTTTCCCTGAGTAAAATTACTCACAACACCCAATTAAACTTTAAAGAATCAATTCAGATTTTAATTTATGGTCTAGCACATCAAAATACTTCATGAAAGTATCGGTATTCGCAAATTGTTTGTAGACTAGTGTAATCAAATAACTATATTTAAAACGTGAGCAAACTATTATATATAATTAATAAAGTGTGTGTGTATACTAATAAAACATATAAAGAAGAAGTGTGATTAACAACTGTCTGTGCCTAAGTTTTCAACAAATGACGTAGCAGTAACCCAATCCAATCTAAAACATAAACAACAAACGCTATAAACTATTAATCATATGCAAAAATATAAATAAATAAATGTTTTTTAATTAAATAAACGTAAAATTGTGGGTTTTTATTTTGAGTTAAGGTAAATTTTTTTAATTTTTCCCAAAACAAAAAAATTGCTATACAAATTGCATGACTAAGGGGAATTTTTGGCATAAAAATTCTAATGCATAGCAATACGTCAACTAATATCAATACAACGAATAATATCAATAAAAATTAATTTTTAAACTTTCCCAAAAGCTGAAATTGAATTTATAATTATAATACATGCATTTTAAAGCAAAAGGTCTTTGAACGCTTTATAACTGTCTACATCTGATTTAAGTTTTAATATAATATTTTTAATTTCAACTAACTAATTAAAAAAAAGCAAGTAAAAAACGGCCTAAACTCGACTATGCCGAATCTTTGAATACCCTCCACCTATATGCTAAAAAAAATGTTCTCTACTGTTTTTGATTAAAATAATTTAAGCAACAATAGAAGTAAAATTATGGAGGTGGAAAAAAATTTTCGAGGTGAAAAACTTTTTTTGGGTGTGAAAACAAATTTTGAGGTGAAAAAAATTTTTTAAGGTGAAAAATTTTTTGCCGTGAAAAAAAATTTTAGTGGTGAAATAATTTTTGAGGTGAAAAATATTTGAGGAGAGTATTTATTTTGTCAATAAATTGAAAGTTTATATTTACACTCAGAATATTATGATAGTTAACTGTTGTATTAACTGTTAACTGTTGTATTAACTGTAGTTTAATAAAAAAGTTTTCCCTTCCATTTAAAAATAAAGGACCATACATTTATTTTTCAAAGAAATATCTATATTAACTTTTTTATACATTTATTTAAAATAATTAACTGTAGTTTAATAAAAAAGTTTTCCCTTCCATTTAAAAATAAAGGACCATACACTTATTTTCCAAAGAAATATCTATATTAACTTTTTTATACATTTATTTAAAATAATTTACTATCATTTACCATTTTTTTTGTCAGTTTTATTTTTTTCATTTGTTTGAAATTTAATAAAAATTTACCCACAGACGGAAACTTGTGGTTTATTTGTGTCCGTAAGAGTTATTACAAATTTAAATTTTGTTTGCTGTCTGATTCAAAAAAAAAAAATATTAAAAAAATTTCAATTTGATTTTTTATTTAAATTGGTTGTATATATACAAAATTTTTCAATAGAAATTACAAGAAATTCATAAACACACATACACACACAAACACATTCACACAGAAAGTGTCTACAGCTATGCAAACAAACATTTTTTTATTGTACGAGTATATTAAAAAAAATAAAAACAAAAAGGGAAACAATTTCAAGTAAATGAAAAAAATCATTTATTTTTTAAGGAATTGGTAGGTAAAATTTTGACATTTATTTTATATGATTTGTTCCTTACGGATATGTCAGTTGTTTTATCAACATTTAAAAATAAATAACAAAAGGCATTTAATTTAAATTAAAATTAAGTAGACCGGTTTTTAAATGAAATATAATTACTTTTAAATGATATTTTCAGTTATTTTAACTTACAAACTATTTTAAGTGTACCATTGAATTCTATAATGTCTTGATTTGTAACAGCAACTCCTTTAAAAATTTCATTAGATTTCCTTTGATTGATCTCCGATTCATTTTTACCAGATTTTTTTCTTTTTTACTTTTTACGTATTATAATTATTATTATTTTTTTAAAAAAATATATAATTCAATTTTTATAAATTGATTTATATGTAGACATCAACACAAGAATCACTTTATTAATACATAATCTCGAATTTCATAGTTTTTTCGAAAACTAAAAAAAAAGGTTTGAAAACGTATCGAAATTGGTCTAATTTTTCGATTCATTTTTCAACTCAATATAGGTATAAAATTGACTTAGTTTCGAAAAAGATTTATTTTCTCGTAGACGATTAGAGAAAAATTCGAAATAGCTTCGAAAACTTGCAGTTGAAATATGTATTTTTAATTCAAAATTGTTCTCGATTTTTTTAAATCTATTGAATATTCATTTTAAAGTAACGGAATTTCAGTTAAAAGCTGACAATGTTTTAATAAAAATATAATTTTCAGATTATTTTTAAAAAATCACGCGCAATTTCAATTGCCCGAAGTTCATTTCCTGAATTATAAACACATATTTTTAAAATAAAAAATATTTACAAATTCAAAAAATTTTGTGTTCCTATGGTATGACAAATCTCTCAACATCTCGCACATCCAAAGGAAAAATATGTTTAAGAGTTTAATGTGTGATTGTGAATACGAAATGATCATATTATGATCATAACATCATCTTAAATTACCATAAAATTATGCTCAATAATCTTAAAATGATCATGATTAGCCAAAGGTTTTCTTAAGAAATCCTGTATTGACTGAAGTCAACCGGTAGCACACAGAGAAAACAGATTCATCGTGACAACCGAATTTCTGGCCAAATGAATACTTTAGTTGCAGCAACCAATTTTTTAGTTGCCCCAACTAAATGTTTTCCTGGTGCAATTGAAATATTTGGCTTCATACGAAATTCTGTTGCATTAACCAAACAAATACATTGGTGGCACCAACCAAAAGGTTGGCAAGAAATTCGGTCGTTAGAATGAATCTGTATTCTTTGTGCAAGACCAGTAAAAATGGCGAATATTTGAGGTAATGGAGTTGGACCGATCCTCAGTTAAATTCGAACCTACATGAGAGGGCGCGTCAGTTGTGAAGTATATCTTAACTTTCGAATCCTCTTTTTTAATCTAACCCAACCTATGATCATGTTTCGATATTTAGGATAAATCTAATAATTATTTCGTATTCTCGATCATAACATGATGTTCTTATAAACGGTTATTTTTTTTGAAAGTCCGTTTTTTTTTAGTAAATTGTCGTATTGGGGTATTTTTTTCAATTGCTGTTGGTAGAAACTACCCTGCGGCAAAAAATGGGTCAATTGGAAATAGGAACCTGTCTCGGGATAGGTGAAAACTGAAC
Organism: Eustalomyia histrio; assembly: GCA_949748255.1. Classification (NCBI taxonomy): domain Eukaryota; kingdom Metazoa; phylum Arthropoda; class Insecta; order Diptera; family Anthomyiidae; genus Eustalomyia; species Eustalomyia histrio. The sequence continues at coordinate 42,434,630 of OX456525.1, read as the reverse complement.
CGGTTCCGAAAAAACATATCACGGGATAGGTAAAAAGAGCACCTGTTCCTAAAGTACCTATCACGTGACCGGTTTAAAAGTCACGACTTGTCTGTTTAGACCAGTCCTGTGCCATGTCACACAGGGCAATTGACCCCTCCTAGGACAAGCCCATGTTAAAGTCATCGGTCCCGTGACCGGTCCCTATCACAATGAACCGGTCATGTGACGTGTCCTGGGATAGGTCCTTTTCCCGCAGGGCAGTTTTTGGGATTTTGGATAATTTTAGATAATTTTTAATTTTATTTTTGTGCATTTTTTCGTGCGTTTTGACTGAATTGTCGTATCTAGCATTTTGGGTAATTTTTTACAATTTGAGGAGATTTTTCATTTGGGTATTTTTTAATTTTAATTTTGAGTCATTTTTCTGTGGATAATTTTGCCCTGTAAATAATACCAGTAGATATTATGACCGTTTCTTTTGGGATTGTGTACGAAATTTAAAAAATTGTATTTATTGGAAAGTTTTGGTTATGGAAGTCAAAATTAGACATACGCCAGAGGAGAAAGCCTTTAAGAATCAAAGGCCGGCTAAACAAAAAACGTTTTCCAGCGAAGCCAGTATTGGGCATACCCCAGATAAAAAAATTCCTAAGTCAGGTCGAAAGCCGTCCACATAATAGTAGCCGGTGAAAATTATGAATCTAATTCTGGGCTGTATGTACATTTTTTTTGGGCATCACAAAAGAAAATGTTTTGGTCAAAGTTCCAATACCCAATATGGGGCGTATGTTAGAACTATTTTCGAATATGACCGTTGGGGTTATGTCATGTCCCCAGTATATAAATAAATGTAAATATAAACAATCAATTTTTTAAAAAGGTACCAACAATGATATTTGTAAATACAAACATCATTTTGTTATTTTTTGTAACTTCCCTTTATATTTTTAAAGAATATAAAAATGGCAATAAAAATTTACAAACACTTCAAATCAAAAATTGTTAGAAATTTAATGTGAGTTTAAGTAAATATTCTAATTACTTAAAATTTTATGATACTTTTTTCTGTGTTCATTGGAATGAGTAATTTTTTATTTTTTTTTTTTGTTGCTGAAGATGTTTATAAAATTCTGAAAGGTAATTTATATGCATATTTTAATATGTTATATTAAATAAATAAGTTAATGATAACAATTGAAATACTAATCCTTAAAATAAATTTATATTTACACTCATAAATTAATTTTTAAATCATAGTTTCAATTTACCGACTAACAAGTTACAATTGGACTATAAAAGGGTGTAAGGTACCACAAATTCGTTATTCATTTTCATTCCTATTTTATTATATTTTTAATTTCCAAAATAATATAATATAAAATTTCCTAAATAACCAAACGATTAATTTACACTCTTTGTTATTACACTCTATTGTTATTATTAATTGTGTGGCGCCCAATTTGTTGTTTTATTAATTTTGCAACAACTTCTACATCAAGAATAAAATTAGGTTTTATTTTAAAATTCTAAGAATTTCACACAACGAATTTTTAGCATGTTTGTTGTTTTTAAAACTGGTTTTAATATTATATATCGATTATAGTTTATAAATCAAATACCCTACAGTTATATTAAGTTTACAAGTAAATTATTAACATTACAATTATAAACTTAACTTTGAGAAATAATTAAGAAAACAGTATATCTCTCGATAGCAAAGCTATAGCATTTTAAATAAAAACGGGTTTTTAAGATTTTTAAGCTTGAAATTGCTTTTTACACATTTTTTTTTTGCCTCAGTGTTTTTTGTTTTTTTTTAAATAATTTTTTTCCTCAACTTTTTACTTTTGCCAATATATTTTTGCCTTAACTACATTGAATACGAGTTCTGCTGGCTCTGTATACAAACAACTGTAGAATTTAACATATAGATGTCAAAGGAATAGGTGTAATTGTCCCCAAACTCTCACTTTTGAACTAATTGTATAACTTTATTTAAAGTGACTCTTTGTTAATACCACTTGTTTAAGATCTGAATTATATAGATGGAACGCAGATTGGATCGATTATTTCCTTAACACATAAAATGTTTTGTGTTCATGATTTTTAAAATAAAATTTTTTATTTCATTATTCCAAACAAATGTAAACAAAATAAGTAAATCGTTTTTTTGTTGAAACACAACTGATCCAGAAAAACCACACATTACCAAATAAAGTGTAAAATAATGTGTAGCCATAGGGTTACTTTACACCTTACTTTATTAATGAATTTTAAAGGCGATGAGCCTCAAAGTAATGTATATACCCATTACTTTAGAGGTGATAATGTTAGGGGTTACTTATATGGTTACGAGAATGGAAAAAGTAATGTGTCTAAAAATAGATTTTTAAAAAAGAGGAATTTTTATTAAAAAAAATTATAACAAATATTTTATTCAAGATGGAAATCGAACCAGGGAACTCTTGGTTGCCAGCCAAGAACTCTACCTACTGAGCTATCGACGCATATAGTATTTGATTGCTTTAAACTTAAATGAATTGTTGCGCTTCGTTTTTTGGCTAGTGTTGTCAAAACAATCTTACATTACCCTTTTGCTTACAAAAAAAAAAAAACACAAAGTAATGTATCTAAAAATAGATTTTCAAAATTATTACTTTACAATTATAAATCATATATTACGTAATCAATAATTAGTAACTTATTACTTTATGCTTGCAAATAATGAAAAAGGTAACGCATGAGAATATCGCACCCATTACCAAAGTTTTTCTGGGTGATTCAAAATTATTGTTTTAGGAAGAAAACCATGTAGCCAAAATGGTATTAATGAAAGGTTTGGGAAACCAGGTCTGAAGTAAATCTTTGCCATCAATACTGTACCAGTTAATTGGGACCTTAAGTCACTATCATAAAAGTTATTAAACAAATATATTTGTTGATTAAGTAAGATTCAAATTTATCCGAAAAATTGTAGATAAAATTATATCAAATTAAATCCAAAAATATTTTATATGAAATAGAGTTAATTTAAAAACGTAAAAAATTGGAAATCTAAAAACTCAAAGAAAAAAAGAAAAAAAATTGCATCTGGAGGGTTTGAACTCAGACTGCCAGAGTTGGCAGTTCCCCTACATTGTTCGTATAATTGTGTTATATATTATTATATATAACAATATCTTTGGGAATTTAGAAAAAAAATTACACATATGACAGAATTTATGCTATTAAATAGTAATTATCTAATTATATATAATTATATTCAATTATATACAATAATATATAATTATACAGTATACAATCCTGTACCACGAACTAAGAAAACATTTTGAGAAAAAAATATTTGAACACTAACAGGGCTTTTGAAAACAAAGATCATCTATAATTATGTGTACACGCAGAGAAAAAACATAATTGGCGCAATCTTATTCGAAGAGCATCATATATTTTTGGAATTATAATTGTGCCAACCATAGTCGTGCTATAACATAGTTATTATATTATGATAATAAAATAACCATAATTTTACCATAATATTGTGCCTACAATCATTCGAAACTATGAAAATTTCCTTAGATTTAAGGGTATATCTTTAAGAAATCTTTTTTCTTAAGAAAAATATTGATATTAAGGACTTTTTCCTTAACACATTGAAAAAAACTTTTTATAGAAAAATACATCAAAAGAATCTTTAAAGAAAAATATTTCAAACAAATTATTTAAATTTAAGGACATTTAAAAAAAAAAGATTTTATGAATTTTTCTAATTGAAAAATTTTTTTAGTCCTCAGAGTCTCAGAATTTTCCTTTTAGAAAAAGTCCTTATAATCTAAGTATATTTCTACAAAAAACATTTCTTAGAATCTAAGTATTTTTCATGATGAAAATTTCTCAGAATCTAAGAATTTTTTTGGAATCTAATTTTTTTTAAGAATACATGATTTTTTTATCTAAGAAACAGTTTGAAGAACCTCAGATTCTAATCAGAAAAGTTTCAAAAAATCTAGAACTTTGTATAAGAAACCCTTTCGTACAAAATAACTCTTGGGTTCTACAAACCTTTCCTTATAAAAAATTATTTTATTAATATTCTGAGTATTTTTCCACAAGAAAGCCGTTATATAAAAAAAAAATTATCGTGTTTCTTGAAAAGAATTTAAAAACATAACAGAAACAATTATCCTTTAATTTGTAGCACATTGTATTCTGGGTACTTTTGCCACAAGAAAGACGTCATTTCACAAGAATTGAATTAAACATATTTTTTAGAAAAAAAAAAATATTATTGTTTTTTTTTGAAACGAATTTATAATATAAAATCTGTATATAGAATCTCTTTGACAATGAATTTTTGCGACAATGAATTGATTAGACTAAATTATAAATTTATATGTATAAGGCATTTTCGAATATAAAACCCCCAGGTAAAAATTATCATATTTTCATTTTTAGATGGGTGACTGAAATGGTACAATTTTTTTAATGAAAACAAAACAGTATTATGATCACCCAGAGAAAATATTGGTTGCAATTCGATCAAAACCGTTAACATTTATTTGTGAGGATTTAATTTTATTTGAAATAACCTAAAATTCATTAATAAAGCAATAACTTTGTATTTTGAATTAAAACAAGTAAAAGCGGCTAAATTCGGCTATGCCGAATCTTATATACCCTTCACCATGGTTGGGAAAAAACTGAAGTTTATACATGGACATATATGGAATGGACAGATTTATATACGGACGCCTTTAAGAGGAAATTAACCATTTAGTTTGGTGATAAAACTTGGACTCGGGAAGATTTATGGATTCAGAAAATAGGTATCTAAAAAAAATTTATGTTTTGGGCATAACTTTTTTGTATCTGAACCGACATTTCCGAGTTTTTCTGCAAATATGTTATACTAAAGGTTTTCGAGCTTTTGCTATATAAGACGTATCCATAGGTCATATTACAGCTCTAGAATCGTGTTTGTTGTTTGTGTAAAAGGTGAAGAGGTGAAAGAAAAGAATTTCAACAAATCGTTAAAAGAAATCACTAGAACTGCATGTGTTTAATTTCTCCAAAAACGTTTGATTTAGCTGGCAAATTTGCATTTGGGATTTTATTTCGCTTTTTAATCAAAAATATTTTTAATTTCTTTAGCTTAATTTTAAAAATTTGAAGGAAAATAGTTTATATTTTTTTTTATAAATTATTATAAGTTATGACCTAAAACAGTTGCACTCAAAGGGAAATCATGTATAAAATTTTATTAATATATGAGAAATAAAATGGTTTAAAAATCTGTTTATAAATTCTTTTAAATCGGAGCACAAAATAGAAATAAAAACGTTTGTATTTTGTTTTATTAGAGGGTTTTTATAAAAATTTTGATGTTTTTAGCCTATTTATGGGGGATTCGAACCCGCGGCCTTAGAGAAAAAAAGTATTTGTGACAAGCGTCTAGACAATTGAGCTATTGAAGCTCACACAAAATCATCGTTAATAGAGGTACATATATATAAAAAGTCTTCGGTCATTAGAGATTTGTTTGGTTTTTATTTAAATGACAAATCTTTGTATGTGTTTGTTGTTTGTGTATAAAAGGTGGAGATGAAAGAAAAGAATTTCAACAATTGGATGTGTTTGTTATGCGTAAAATTCTACATACATATTAAAGAAAGGGATTTTACGGAAAAAATTAGAGGTAGTCCTGATTTTTTGCTAATATCTTAGCCATTTATTAACCGATCTGTCTGATTTTCAATAGCAAACAGAAATGGATCACATGTAACAGAAATAAATAACAATCAAGTCCTTATCATATCTGGGTTCTTCGGAAAACCCATTTCAACACACAGACGGACAGACGGACATCGTTACATCAACTTCGCTCTTCATAAGGACCCACAATATATATACTTTATAGGGTCTTAGATCAATATTGTAGAAATTACAAACGGAATGACAAACTTATATATACCCTTCCAAAAAGGGAAAAGAAACTAAGAATCAATCCTATTATTCAATTATTGGTATTTCCAATAATCTTTAAAAATAAAATTCTTTTAGTATTTGTGTGCGGTGGAAGCAAATATTTATTAAGTGAATATATTAGAAATTTGGTACAATCTATCAAATTTATTAAAATTGTGGTAACTACAAGTACGGTTATTCTGATTTTTTATAATAGACGTCACTAATGATTGGTATTGATAAAAAAATTTTATATTAATATTTGTTTTCCTTTCAAATTGTTTAAATTAAATTTTATCCATCAGAATTTATAAGTGTTTGTGGTAGAGAGGTAGCTCAATACTTAGAGTTTCCGAGTTCAAATCATTAAAAAAATTTTGTTTTTTATTAAAATAAAATATAATTATTTTAGTTGTCTTCGATCTTCTCTATTCATGTATTATTCCTTATCGAGCTAAAGATCCTTTATTTATAAAAAATTTAATTATAAATATTTATTTATCCCAATATTTCGTCACCACATTGAGTGACTTCTTCAGGGAAAATTGTCTTTTTTTATAATTAATAAATTAAAATTATAAACATTGTTATATATAAGTTTTCAGTTTATAATTTTAATTTATTAATTATAAAAAAAGACAATTTCCCCTGAAGAAGTCACCCAATGTGGTGACGAAATATTGGGATAAATAAATATTTACAATTAAATTTTTTATAAATAGAGGATCTTTAGCTCGATAAGGAATAATACATTAAAATAAAATATTTAAATGTTTAAATGGCAAATATATTAAAAAAAATTTAAATTAGTTGTGGTGCAGTAAGCAAGAGTGTAAACTATGAATCTGAATGCCGAAGTTTGATATCGGAAAAATTTGAAAATAATTTTTTTTTTTTAAATAAAATTTTGTGGAACGTAATAATATTTCTGTGGAATATATATATTAAATTGTACAACTGAATATTGGCTTTAACAACTAAAAATATAATATAATATGAAGACAGTTGTCGTAACCCCCAGAATTCTATGGCCAACAAATTCGGTGGCCATAACTTATACTGTTTTCTGGGTGTATATAAACAATTTTGAACATATTTTAGCGGGAGGTTAAAATTGCTTTGGAGCCAAATTTTAATTAAAATACTTAATTTATAGTTAACATTTTTCTTAGTTTAAATTTTTACCAAATTTTTTATTTTTGATTTAAAGAGAGTTGAAATAGAATCTGTCATATATTTCGTATATAGAACAAATTTCAATTCCTAATAAATTTTTGTATTGAAAATTTAATACATTAATTTATTAAATAATAAGGTCTTGCAACACTAAAAATAAATTAAAACTAACTGTCCTCATTTATTAATACATTTTATTGTTTCGGTTAAATAAACACTTAAATATTAATTACTTCTAATTATTCCGGTTTTAAGACGTTAATTGCAACACGTCATGATATTTGTAATTATTGAAAGCAGCTTTTCATGTAAATTAAAACCGCAGCAAACATTTTTATTATTAGATAATTTAAATTTAATTATTAATTATAGAAACAAATAATAACAAAACAATAAATGAATAAATGAATTGACGGAAATACTGTTATTATTAATTGTAAAGAGAAACAAATAAATTAATGTTATTGTGTGTAAATACATAAAATACATGTTTTAATTAAAAAAAAATGGAAAACTTGCAAAAAAAAAAAATAAACGAAAATTTAGTATTTTCCAATTTGTAAGCGCGTTGATATTAGAATGTAAATAATATGAGAAAATTAGTGGTTGCTTTTTTAAAACAGGATTTCAAAACCTAACAATTATAGTTTAATATTAAATTTATAAATACTAACAATGAAAAACTGACAAACAAATTAATAATTATTAAAATTATAATTTTAAAGTAAGCAATTAAATGCTAAGATTTGCAAATAACAGGCTTTACATAATTCAAATGTAACCTCATCTTAACCGGTTAACTGGTTTTGCCATATATGTGTAAGGCAGGCAAAAAAAAATTAAAACTAATAGCTAAATATACACAAATTTTACATTTAAGTAAAAAAACAATACATCTTTGAAATTTACTTCTATTTAGCCCCACTGCAGCGGTTGACCCACCAACAACAGAGCATAAGCTTCGTGCTAAGAATTGTCATCTTTGCGAAGGATCAGTATCCTCTCCGGCAAAACCCATGACTTTTTGCGCTTGAGGTTGTCGTAATGGATTCACTTTTCATCGTCAGTCACAATGCGATGCAAAAAACCTTTGAAATTCGTCCACACATCTTCATCTTCCAAATTTTTGGGTTGACTCGGCCGTTCTTTGTATTCCAGATCAAAATCACCACTTTTAAAGCAAATAAACCACCTCTAACACGATTGTTCAGATCTAACATGCTGGCCGTATAGATGCTCCAAGATTCAATGACTCAAGGCCGCACTTTTTTGATATTAAAACAATGAAGAAGAACTCCCCGCAAAAACACTTTATCTGTTACGAAATTCAACATGCTGGACTACTTTTCAAAAAATGTTAAAAGAATATTATTAAAATGTTTAAGCTGTTATCGACAAACACAACAAAAAAGTAAAAATAAAAACGAAAGAAGTATAAAAACTTTTTTAAATTTATGCATGCATTTTGACATGTGTGTTAAAAATTATGTTTACACTACCCAGCAAAACATTGGTAATGGGTGCGATATTCTCATGCGTTACCTTGTATTGATAGCTCCTTACCTTTTTCATTATTTGCAAGCTTAAAGTAATAAGTTACTGATTATTGATTACGTAATATATGATTTATAAATGTAAAGTAATAATTGAAATATTTTGAAAATCTATTTTTAGAAACATTACTTTGTGTTTTTTTGTAAGCAAAAGGGTAATGTAAGTTTGTTTTGACAACACTAGTGAAAAAACGAAGGGCAACAATTCATTTAAGTTTAAAGCAATCAAATACTATAAGCGTTGATAGCTTAGTGGGTAGAGTTCTTGGCTGGCAACCAAGAGTTCCCTGGTTCGATTCCCATATGCCAACATTATTTTTAATAACGTTTAAAATATTTGTTAAAATTTTTGTAAAAGAAAAATTCCTCTTTTTTAAAAATCTATTTTCAGACACATTACTTTTTTCATTCTCGTAACCATATAAGTAACCCCTAACATCATCACCTCTAAAGTAATAGGTATATACACTACTTTGAGGCTCATCGCCGGTAAAATTCATCAGTGAAGTAAGGTGTAGAGTAATCGATAAACCCCTATGGCTACACATTACCTTACACATTATTTGGTAATGTGTGGTTTTGCTGGGTATTATACATTTTTTCGTTCGGCTCATATCTCACGTGTACAGCACCCTTGTGTGATCAGCATAACATTTTGTCTCTTATTTGTTATTGAACTCTTCGTTCAAAATAAATGATTACTTTTGTAAAATTTGTTTTGTATTCCCAAAAAGTTATGAATCATTTAAGAAGTTATTTAATTTATATGAAACCTTTTTGACGCCCATAAAATTTCGATATACATCCGAATCGAATATTGTAATTTTTTGGGACACAAATAAATTTTGAGAGCTTTCCCATTAGCATGATGATGTTCAAAATAATCAGTCAATAAAAACTCCCTCAAATTATGAAAGCTTTGTATGGAGCGCCGTCACAAATCTAAGATTAGGTTATCATGTAATTTAAATTAATAAATAGTTTTAGTTTTTAATATAAGCCGGCTTATCTCTGAATATGTTTTTTTTTTTATTATATTATCAACTACCAATTTAAATATTATGTTCCATTTAAAAGCTTATCTGTGTAGTTTATCCATTTAAACGTCATTCATTTCTTATTAAATAAACAAAATAATATACACTGGTTAACAAAAAAAATAAATAAATACTTTTGAGGTGTAACACATAAACTATTGTCTAGAACAAGAATAAATATAATAGAAATAGAAAGTTTTAAACACGAATAGTGTTTTTTTATTATATGATTTTATTATATTTTAGAAAATTTCAGTTGTTATCAGCAAAATAAATTTAAGTGTCTTGAAAGATTTTTGGAACCCGTTCTAAAATTGATAGAACTTATTCTCAGGAAATAATTACAATTTTGTTACAAGCATCCTTGGAACCAATAGTTTCAATGCAACTACTTTTAAAACCCGTGAAGAGGATTTATGTTTTCATTGCCAAAAATCTGATACTTTGGATGTAGAGCTATTTAAAAAACTTGGACAATTTAAAATATTTCATTCAACCAAAAAAAATATTTTAAAAATTTCTCCTATAAAAATATGAAAGAACACAGAAACTGTCCATTAATATAAAAGTTAACGAAAGGTAGGAAGGTAGAACAACTTAACATAAATTGAATAACTAATTCCTGCAAATATGTATTTTCGTAATGAACATTGCTCCATCCAGAAATGCCGCTTCGACTATTTTGGAATATTTTTGCCGAAATACAATACTATAAACTAAGAAAGTCTGTTTTAAAAATGTATGAAAAAAACTCAACTAGGCAGTTACATATATATATACGTTAATTATACCCTTCACCGTCTGTCTGTCCGTCTGTGTGTTGAAATGGGTTTTCCGAAGACCCCAGACATGATGAGGACTTGATTGTTATATATTTATGTTACATGTAATCCATTTCTCTTTGCTATTGTAATTCTGCCAGATCGGTTGATAAATGGCTGAGATATTAGCAAAAAACCACGACTACCTCTATTTTGTTCCTTTAAATCCCTTTGTTTAATATGTTTGTTGAATTTTACGCATAACAAACACATCCATTTGTTTAACTTCTTTTTTTCACCTCTTCACCTTTTATACATAAACAATAAACACATACAAAGATTTGACATTTAAAAAACAAACAAATATGTTTTAAACGAAAACTCTTTATTTTTTACTTCTATTAACGACGATTGCATATGAGCTTTAATGGCTCAGTGGTCTAAGCGCTATGTCACAAATAGTTTTTTTTCTTAGTCGCGGTATTGTTACCCGTCTATTCAACTTTTTTGTACAGTTTTTCTTATATTTTCTTAAGACTTTTTTTTTGTTTATTTTTTGTTTTTTTAACATTAAATAAAACTAAATTTAAATAAATAATTAAATAATCCATAAATAGGCTAAAAACATCACAATTTTTATAAAAACCCTCTGATACAAACAAAATACAAACGGTTTTATTTCTATTTTTTTGCTCCGATTTAAAAGAATTTATAAAAAGATTTTTACACCATTTTATTTCTCATATATTAAGAAAATTGTATACATAATTTCTCTTTGAGTGCAACTTTTTTAGGTCATAACTTATAATAATTTATAAAAAAAAAATTTATAAACTATTTTCCTTCAAATTTGTAGATTAAGCTAAAGAAATTAAAAATATTTTGAAATAAAAAAGCGAAATAAAATTCCAAATGGAAATTTGCCAGCTTAATTAAACGTTTTTGTAGAAATAAAACATATGCAGTTCTAGTGAAGTCTTTTAACGATTTGTAAAAAAATACGTACAGCACAGTTGAATTAACGATGTCGGTCAGTTTTTCTGTATATTTGGAGAACGGAAATAGTGTTATGTTAACAGGCAAGTGATTGTGGAAACAGCACATAAGTTTGATTTAAGGATTTTCAGTTAATATACTTCATGTTATATGAAATAAATTATTGCAATTTAATTCGTACCTACACAAAATAGTGAGTAGCTCTATAAATATATATATTAACTTCAGTTTTTTCCCAACCATGGTGAAGGGTATATAAGAATATAGCCGAATATAGCGCTCTCACTTGTTATTAATACATTTTCCTATAGAAAATCCGCCTACACGCAGAGAAAAAACATGGTTGCAATATGATCACTGCTACTATATTCTGCTTGATACAATCGGGTATGGTTGTTACAAACAAATTATTGTTTTTCTAACCATCAACTTGGACGCTACCATCATTATTTAGTAAATATTTTACTATTTTATGATTGCCACCTTCCATTTTATATCATGATTGGCTGTAACCATACTGTGGTAACTAAAATTCTGACTATGATAAAAATATGATAATTATGCAACGATAAAATGCTGTCAACAATCATTAAATAATTATTTTACATTTTTTAACCATCAACATGGTCGCTACCATTATTATTTAGTAAATATTTTACTATTTTATGATTGCCACCTTCCATTTTATATCATGATTGGCTGTAACCATATTGTGGTAACAAAAATTCTGACTATGATAAAAATATGATGATTATGCAACGATAAAATGCTGGCAACAATCAATAAATAATTATACATCAAATAAAACATGACTTTAGCATTTACAGTCATAATGTTGTCTTGTTTTCATAAAAACCAAAATTATATCAGTACAGTCAGTTTGTTTTTACTACAAAATGTTTTAGAAATATTATTGTTTACTAAAACTGGACAAATATTAGATGGGCAGAAAATATCTTTCACATGTCATTAAAACATTTCATCAATTAACCCATTAAGAAGTTTTTTTAATGGGGTTTTTCGAAAATTCCTTATATATGTAATATTATTTACACTAATCAATATTCATTGCCTTTGCTTGAAAGAAAAATTCATAGATTCTGAAGAAAATACTAAGATTCTAAGGACTTTTTGTAGTACAAATATTATTTGATTCTAAAGAAAAATTTCTAAAAGCTTTCTAAAAAAATATTAAAAATATCTAAGATTTTTTTTTATGTCATTAGAATTTAAAAAAGTTTTAAATATTTTTCTTAAAAAAAAGTCCACAGTTTCCTTGAAAGAAAAGTTCTTAGAATCTATGATTTTTTCTTAACAAATTTTTCTTTAAAACGTCGTTAATATCAATTTTCTTTAGAAAAAACATTTCTAAAGGAAATATTGTTAAATTTAAAGAGTTTTTTTATAGTTTCTAAGAACTTTTCCTTTAAGAAAATCTCTTAGATTAAGGATCATATAATGATAATCCAGGAATCATGATATAGTTATGAGGGATTATAATATGATAATATTTTGAATATAATATGATTACGTGCGATCATATTATAATAAATTCAATATAACATGTTTATTTAGGATCATAATATGGTAATTTTTGAATCATAATATAACTGTTGGGACCATATTATGGTAAAAATATGGTTATTTTATTATTATAATATGATAACCATATTATAGTACGACTATGATTGGCACAACCATAAACCCAAAAATATATGATGCTCTTCGAATATGATTGCCCCAACCATGTTTTTTCTTCGCGTGTAAGGACAATTTTCCAAACAAGATACTGTAGAAAACTTTCATATTATTGTTATTCTCTACTCTTCAGATGCTAAAGACTTTTTCCTAAACCGTAAGATTCTAGACTTTTTTCCTACAAAAAAAACCCCAGTATGAATACTTTTCGTAAAAACCTCACAAATTCTGTGGACTTTGTCCTTATATTCCGAAGACTTAGTCCTAGAAGATTTTGTCCATAAGGAAAAACCCACCTATTTAAAGGTTTTTGCCTATAGAAATTTTGAGTTTTTTCCTATAGAAAACCCACAGATTATAAAGACTTTTTCCTTTTAAAATCTGAGGAAGTTCTTCCATAATAATCTCTCAGATTCTTAGGACTTTATCTTTTTCTGTATTTTCTAGTCATGTAAAAGGGATCCTCCATTTCATTGAACTGAATTAGAAAGCGATTAGTAGCATAAAAAATGCTTAAAAGTGACAAATTCGAAATTATATCTTTTAGATTGTTTAATCTCTTTGCTTATTTTTCTTCTCAATTTGGATTTTATGTATTGTAACTTTAATAATTGCTAATTGTGAAACATTTTTATCAATAATTTAAACATATTATTATAAGTGGTTGCTGAGTGAAAGAACATTTGCGTACTTAAAATTTATTTTTTGTAATTGTCTTTATGAAGCTGTTTTTGAATACTGGCCACGTCCTAATTTTTTTAGTGGAATGCAAAATCATTTTTATACATTTGGACGCTAAAAATTCTTAAACAAAATTTTAGGTTCTAGATGATGTGATTTTTACTGTTGTTTTAACTATTAATACGCTTGCAGCGAGTTTAGTCACAAGAAAATTTCACTTTTAAACAGTTAAAAGTTTAAAAAAATTAAAAATTTAATAAATTGCCGTCTAAAAATAAAATGTTCAAAATAAATACAAAAGCTATGAAGCGTTAATGCCCTTTCTCGTTTAAAATAAGTATTTTTTTTTTTTGTTTGCAGTTTAATTATTTCGAGGTAAATATAAAAATGTTGAATATTTTATTGAATTTTTGCAATAAAATTGTAATTCTATATAAGTAATAAAATATTCAAGCTTGAGGTCACTATTTATTTAAAAATATATATTTATTTTGCCAATATTTTCCTATCAACACAAATCATAAAAAACTTACATAATATTTTCTAAAAAACAAATAAACTTAAGCTATTGTAGTTTTACCACTGACGTCTAATATTGCACTAACTTTTCCCTAAATTTTTGACTCCTTTTTGCTACAAGATGCCTATAAATCTGAGCACAACTCTGAGTATCAGCTTTAAAGTTAATCCTTGTTGTTGTAGGTGTATTAATCTCTAACATGTAACGGCGCCTATAATTATTTTCGCTCCCCATTACTCTTACTCTCCCAAAATTGGGATTATGATTGTATTTGGCACAATGGGCCGTTAATAATGTTTTTAATATTAAATTATCATGATTTGTTTTCTGATCTGATATATGTGCAGCAATTCTTCTTTTCAATTTATTTTTGATCGTGCCAATATACATTTTATTACATTTTTCAGAGTCATTACCACCACATGATATCATATATACCACATTTGATTTTTCCATTATATGTATCTTATCCTTTGTTATACTGTATAGTTTTCCTACATTATTTATAGTCTTATGACCCATTCTGTACTTTAATTTAACAAATATTCCCGATTTTTCAAATCTCTCAGATAATCTTGGAATGTATATGAGTGATTTGTATATTTTCAGATCGCCATTTTTGTCTAAATCATTCCCTTTCGTTTTTCTATAGTCAGATATGAGTTTATTCGTTAATATTGGTGGAAAATTGTTATTATGAATTATGCTTTTAATCTCGTTAATATTATTGCTATGAAATTCTTTATCACTTGTAGTTAGTACACGTTTTAATAAGTTATTTGCAGTATTTATAATCATATTTTTTGGATGTTTGGAATAGAAATTTACAATTCTCCCTGATGCCGTGGGTTTTTGGAACCAATTCATTTGAATCCGATTATTTTCTCTGATGACAATTGTATCCAAATATGGAAGTCTGGAATTATTCTCTCTCTACTGTGAATTTTATATTGTTATTAAATGTATTTAAATTCGTCAAAATATCTTCTATTGCACTCTCCCTAACTGTACAAAAAAATGTCATCCACATATTTCGTCAATATCTTTGGTTTTTGCTCCATATTAGTAATGCATGTATCTAACAGTTTTTCCATCAATATATCTGCCACTATAGGCGATGCTAGCGATACCATAGGTAGTCCTCTTTTCTGCATGTAAATTCTATCATTATATTTAAAATACACGCAGAAAAAAAACATGGTTGCAACATGATCACTGCTACTATATTAAGCTTGCTGCAATCGGGTATGCTTGTCACAACCATGTTATTGGGTTTTTAACCATTGACATGGTCGCTACCATCATTATTATAGTAAATATTTTACTATTTTATGATTGACACCTTTTATTTTATAACATGATTGGCTGTAACCATACTGTGGTAACAAAAATTCTAACTATGAACAAAATATGATATTTATGCAACTATAAAATGCTGGCAACAATTAAAAAATAATTATGCATCAAATAAAACATGATTTTGACATTTACGGTCATAATATTGTCTTGTTTTCATAAAAACCAAAATTTTATTAGTTCAGTCAGTTTGTTTTTACTATTTAAAAAAAATAATTATAAATTTTTTACTTAAACTGGACAAATATCAAATGGGTAGAAAATTACGTTCTTGTGGCATCAAAACATTTCATCAATTCACCCATTAAGATCCAGTTAATTTTACTTAAACTTTAGAAGATTTTTTTTAAGGGTTTTTTGTCGAAATTTATTATACATATAATATTATTTACACTAAACAATTCATTGTCAAAAAGATTCTATTGAAAGATTTTATATTTTTTTAATTTATTATTACTTAAAATCGAGTTCAAGATCCTTTTATAAAAAATAATAATAATGATTATTTATTATTCCTTTTCCTCCAATATTTCGTCACCAACATTGGGTGACTTCTTCAGGGAAATTATTTAATTCTTTTCAATAAAAAAAATATGTTTATGAATTCATTTCTTGTAAAAAGTTCTCAATATAATTATAAAATATTTTTTACAAGAAAAAGTCTATAGAACCCATGATAATGAATAATAAATATTTATAAATTTATCTGATAAAAATATTTCTAGATTCTATTGACTTTTCTTTATACTAAAATTCTCAGATTTTCCAAACTGTTTCTTAGATAAAAGTTCATATATTCCATCGTGAGTTTTTGTAGTAGAAATATTCTTAGATTCTTAAGACTTTTTCTTAAAGAAAAATGTCTAAAAAAAAATTTTAAAAATGTTGTTAGAATCTAAGATTATTTTTTATTAAAAAAAGTCATTAGAATTTTTCTTAAAAAAAATCCACATAATCAAAGTTTTCTTGAAAGAAAATTTCTTAAAATCTATGATTTTTCCCTTAACAATTTTTCTTTAAAAAGAAATTTTTCTTTAAAGGAAATATTCTTAAATTTAAAGAGCTTTTTCATAGTTTCTAAGAAAATTTCCTTTAAGAAGGTTTCTTAGATTATGGATCATATAATGATAATCCAGGAATCATAATATAGTTATGAGGGACCATAATATGATAAAATTTTGTGCATACTATGATTACGTGCGATCATATTTTGATAAATTCAATATCATAACATGTTTATTTAGGACTAAAATATGGTATTTTTTGAATCATAATATAACTGTAGGGACCATTTTATGGTAATAATATGGTTATTTTATTATCATAATATCATAGCCATATTATAGTACGACTATGATTGGCACAACCATAAGCCCAAAAATATATGATGCTCTTCGAATATGATTGCCCCAACCATGTTTTTTCTTTGCGTGTAGCGGTTTTCCTTAATATAAAATTTTAAAATACGAACAAATAAGCTTTTTGTCATATTGGTGTATTTTGATATCTCCTCCCATCTATCTTCTATCGTTTTTAATGCTAAATTTAATTTTGCTTTTAACAGAATCTTAGTAGTGGCACCTAAAATAAAAGCACCACATTTTATTTGTTTTTTGTTTTGGGTAACACTTTGTGATATAAATAAAATTAGTGGCAATATATTCGTTGCCTTGGGTGTATTTATTTTAAAGAATAATAAAAGTCAATTTTTCATTACATTCAGTAACTTAACACCTCTGTCAACGTGTTTACCTGTTTATTTAATAAATGTGATATAATAGTGTAAATAACTAGACACGTTGTTACTAAATTTAAATTACATCTACTGAATTTCGATTAAAATTTTAAATAAAAAAAAATTATTTTCATTTTACTTTTGATAGTTAGATGAGAAATTAAGGATTATAAGATAAGAAGTAGTAGAAGTGGAAGTGTTACACTCAACAAAAGTTTTTAAGCAGAGTAATCATATTTATTCTACAAAAAAAATTGTCAGTTGCCACTGAAATTTGTTTATTACAATGCAAATATAAAAAAAATTAATTGGTTTAACTAGTATTGCTGTTAGAGTATTCAAAAACCGAAACCGAAAACCGGTCCACCGGTTTCTTTTTTTTAAAAAACCGATCGGTTTCGAATATTTTGTAAATTCGAAGAAAACCGAAAACCGGTCTTTTTTGTTCGGTTAACCGGTTTTTTTAATTACATCACCAACTGGGTTACTTAGTATATTTTATTTTTTCCGAACACTTTTATAATCGTTTGGTTATGAAGATTTAAATGTAAGTCTGATAGATTTCGATGAAGACTTTACTTTGGATATTCCAAATTCAAATAGTTTAATTTCTGATCTAAATAACACAATAAACAGTATTCAAAATCCTAAAAAAGAGACTGTACAAAATCATTCATCATTATATGTGACCTTCTCCGAGAAAAGGGACCTAGTGTGTGAAAATGAAGTTTTGAGAAAAACGCATTTGAAGATTCATAACGCATTATTACTGTGAACACACCTTCAGTTGGGAGATGCGATTTGGTATGGTTAGTTATGATTGGGTGCCGACTTTGGTGACGTCATGCCTATGTGGTGACGAATATTTTTTCGCTTTTAGAGTGACAATTTAAAAACAATTTAAGACCAAAAAAAGTAAATTTTAATGTTTTCTCATTTTTATCGATTTTCCCAAGTTCGTTTTGTACGTTTTTATGGGGTAAATAAATTTTTATCAGAAATCTAATTCATTTCATCTTATTCTACACCCTATTAGGTACCAGAATCCACTCTTAAGTCCAAACCCGTTTTTTGACACACTAGGTCCCTTTTCTCGGAGAAGGTCACATATGATGATTTCATATATCTTGATAAATGCGATGAAAGAACTGAAAAGTTGGAAAATTTATATAATTGTCTTTTGACTATTTGTCCAACATCTACTATTAGTAAAAGAGTATTTTCCACTTCTATCTTTATCAAAAGCAAACAAAAAAATCGTCTTAAAACGAAACATTTAAATTGCATATTATTTCTTAAATATTATTTTAGACTGAAAATTAGATTTTCTTTTTACATATTTTTAAAATGTAATATTAAAAAAACTTATTTAATGCCAAACGTTTAAATTACTAACGTACCTAGTTTTATCCAATTTACAAACTTAATCTCTATTCTTTGATATGAATATAGTTTTATAATATTAACTTTTAAGATATTATATTAAAAAATATTAAAACAAATAAATAAAATGTTGAAGTGAAATACAATAAAAAAATATTATAAAATATTTTTTTTTTTTATTTGTATTACTTTTTATATTAAATTTCCTTTTTTTTTGTTTGTAATTAAAACAACCAATTATATAAGCTTATTATTCAAATTAAAAAAAAAAAACGAAAAAACCGGTTGACCGGTTTTTTCTGCAAAAACCGAAACCGAAACCAGTTTTTTTAAAATTCGATTTTTCTGCAAAAACCGAAACCGAAACCGGTTTTTTTAAAATTCGATTTTTCGAAGAAAACCGAAACCGGTTTTTCCATAAGGCCGGTTTTTTGAATACTCTAATTGCTGTTCACAACAAAATCCGGTTGTTAGAACTCAATTTTAGTTGAAATTCCAAAAATATTCAGAAATTCGATTTAAATTTCGTTGTGCTAACCAAGAGTATATGGCATATTCATATTAATCATACGTAATCATAACTGAGTCATAAATGATAAAAAGATGTTAAAAAAGGAAAAAGGTCTCCCGCTAAATTCCATATTATAATGAAAATATATATGAAAATACTTGTTCATATATGGGTATAAACGATCATAAACGTTCATGCATATTCTCATATATTTTCACATATCTTTGGATCCGAAATTTATAGCAAAAATATATGTACATTAATAAGACAATGTATGGTCATATATTGAATTATGCTTAGACGTATATATGCATATTCATATATGATCATATACAAGCCCATGTATATTTATATATACAGGTCGGTTGAAAAGTTCCTGCGCTCGAAATGAAAGAATACTCTTTTTGTTACGAAATATATTTTTTTATTAAATCATTACACTTGTTCCAATGATCTGCCAATAATTTTATCCCATCCTTATAATGATTTTCCGGAAGCTCTGCAAAATAACCGTCTACGGCTGCTATGGCCTATTCATTCGACGAAAAATGCTTTCCACGAAGGAATTGTTTAAGATTTCTGAAGAGATAGTAGTCACTGGGAGCCAAATCTGGTGAATAAGGTGGATGTTCAAGCAATTCGTACTTTAATTCTTTAAATTAAGCCATCGTCAAAACACTTTTGTGAGCAGGTGCATTGTCTTGATGAAAAATGATTTTTTTCTTCTTTAAACCAGGTCTTTTCTCACGAATTTTTTCATCCAGCTGATCCAAAAGGCTGCAATAATATTCAGAGTTTATTGTTTTAACTTTCTGAAGATAATCAATCAACAAAATTCCTTTTGCATCCCAAAAAACTGATGCCATAACCTTCTTTGCTGATCGTTGTGACTTCACCTGCTTTGGAGCTGAACAACCAGCTTCAGTTCACTGTAAACGTTCTTGTTTCAATTTAGGATCATGGTGGTAGATCCAAGTCTCATCCATAGTTAAAAAACGACGCAAGAAGTCGGTTTTATTCGGCTTAAAATGCTCTAAATTACGCTGAGAAATTTGTTTTTGATCCAGTTTTTGTTGAATTGTTAATGTGTGCGTCACTAACTTTCCAAACAGTTTTTTCATGAGTAATTATTCATGTAAAATATGGAGTACTCGTTCATCTGAGATGCCTATGGCATTAGCAATTTCACGCTTAGTCAAACTTGGATCTTCACTAATCATATTATGTACCTGCTTAATGATTTCTGCTGTGGTTGCAGTTTTTGGTCGTTCTTCGCGTGGATCGTCTTTAAGGCTGGTACGACATCGTTTAAATTCACCAGCCCAAAATTCAACGATGCGTTTTGAAGGTGAGGACTCCTTATACACTTCTAACAATTGTTCATAAATTTCCTTTGCTTTTAAACCCTTCAAAACAAAGAATCTAATGACTGCACGATATTCAAAAAAAAAATCAATGACACGTCAACTTCAAATGGCTTGTAAACAAAAAAAGAATTGACAGAATGACTTGCAAATTTGCATGTGTTCTCAGGACAGTTATAGCAACTTAAGGAAAAAAGTTTGGAGCTAGCAGTTCCATCTCTTGGTGAGCGCAGGAATTTTTCAACGAACCTGTAGTTTAGTTGAAATTCTGATGGTTATTGTATTGTTTTTTTAAATTAATTTTGCAAAATCGATTTTTATAATTTATTAAACAAATTAAGCTGCCTACAATTTTATGACTTACACCTACAGACGGTCCTGCCTATTAGAGGGTTAAGCATACAAGTTTTCAAGTCATTTGAGACTGACTAATTTTATAAAATTATATACTAAATGGAAATGATTCTGTTTTAAACTTGCTCCAAATTTGATGTCAGTAGTAATTAATGCCAACAAATGAATCTGGGAAATTTTGAAATTATAATAGATAACATATGTACGTATGTATGTAACAAAATGTTGCTAAAATGTTCATAAACCCCAGCAGAATAAAAAAAAAAACATGCAATGAATCATGTTCAATATTTACAACAAAATATTTTCAGTGTTTCAGTTTTTAATTATCTAAAATGTATATTATAAATATTTTGTATGAATTTACTTATTGAGCTTACATCAAGATGATAACTGCTGATATTAACAATGAGAAATCGTGTTTGATTGTAACTAAAATAGTAAATTTTTTATTACGTATTTTCCCACCTTTCTATGCAAAAAAAAAAAAACTATTTGAAAAAAACTAAAAACTATCTGACAAACTAACGAAGGTGTTGTAACTGAAATTAGCACAATGAAAAAAAAAATGATTTGAAATTAAATAACAACAGGTTGTTGGATAGAGATAGATAGAAAATATTAGAATTCTTGATGAGTGACCAAAAAAAAGGTAAAATTAAAAAAAAATTAAATTCAACTGACGGGAGTATAAATGCAAATAGTAAATGGTTTGTTAAAGTCAATTGTAATTTTAACATGACACGAACGAGTAGCTCTAGCATAAGTAATTGTAGTAATAAACGACAATGTACGCGAACTGTACGGAGATGGAAACAAAAGAATTTGTTGAAGGCAACCACAGTTTTAATGGTGATTTGTAGTAATCAGTTGGGTAAGTGTTTAAGTGTGTGCGTGTGTGATTGAAGAAGGAAATTCATGTTAATTGTAAAAGGATAATGGTTTTAATTAAAGTTTCAGTATTGGCTGGTGGTTATGGTGGTGGTGGTGGATTAGCTGGAAGTTCTGCTTCTGCAAGTGCTAGTAGTTTCGCTTCAAGTGGTGCAGGTGGTTTTGGTTGGAATGGCGGTGGAGGAGCTGCTGGTGGTGGTAATCCTTTTTTACCTGGTGGTGGTCATAGCCTAACGATACGCAAGGAAATCAATTTAGGTGGTCTTAAACAAGGTGTTACCAGTGTATTGGGTGGTATTTTGGATGGTGTTGGAAAACTTCATGGTGGAGGTGGAAGCGGTGGATTATTTGTTGGCGGAAGTGGTGGTGGTGGCTACGGAGGTGGAGGTGGTGGAGGAGGAGGAGGTGGTGGTGGCTATGGCGGCGGTGGAGCTGATGGCTATGGTGGGGGTGGTTCCGGATGTAATAGCGGTGCTTGCGGTCCAGGAAATGGTGGTAATAGTGGAGGTTCAGGTCATGGAAGCATTGGAGGAGGTGGAGGAAGTGGTTCTTCTGGAGGTCATGGCGGCTCTTCCGGTGGTTTTGGTGGCTCTCCTGGTGGTTATGGTGGCTCTCCTGGTGGGTATGGTGGCTCTCCTGGTGGTTCTCCTGGTGGCTATGGTGGCTCATCCGGTGGTTATGGTGGTAAGCCAAGTAATCCATTCTTGGGAGGTGGCAAAACAGGAAGTGGTTCCTTTGCTGGCGCTTCTGCTTCGGCATCTGCTAATGCCGGAGCACAATCCGGTTTTATTGGCGGTGGCGGTGGTGGTGCTCCGGGTTTTCCCAACAATGGCCCAACATGCAATGGTGGACCTTCATGTGGCAAAAAACCTGGCAAACAAGGTGGTCCTCCCAAGCAGCCTGATTTACAATATGTTCCGCCGTATCCCTCATCGGGTGAAGATAACTCATGGCAACCGGCTTCTTATCCTAGCGGTGGTCCAAGAAAACCTGTTAAGCAACCAAATTTAAATTATGTACCACCCCCAGCACCCGACTCTAACTGGCATCCTGCTGGAAATCCTAGTCCTGATTGTTATGGATCCCAATGTGGTGGTGGTTCTCCCAGTGTATCTGGATATGGTAAAAAACCCGGTGTAACAATACAAAAAGAAATAACATTCGGTGGATCAGGTGGTGGAGGAGGAGGTGGTGCTGGTGGCTACGGCGGAGGCTCAGGCGGAGGGTCAGGTGGTGGTTATGCCGGAGGAAGCAGCGGAGGCGGTGCTGGTAGACCTAGTAGTGTTCCTGTATTCAGACCTAATGAATCTGGAGAATTAGGCGGTCCAACTGTATTTGCTGGATCAGGTAGTGGTGGAGGAGCAGGAGGTGGTGGTGGTTACGGTGGTGGTGGCGGTGGCGGTTACGGAGGTGGTAAGGGTGGAGGTTATGGTGGATCTGGAAATCAAGGTGGAGGATCAGGAAATCATGGTGGTCAAAGCGGTTATGGGGGATCAGGCGTAGGAGGTGGTTATGGAGGTCAAGGATCTGCAAATGGTGGAGGAACAGGTGGATATGCTGGTCCAAGTGGTTTTGGTGGAGCTGGGTCAGGTTCTGGAGGAGGAGAAGGTGGCGGCGGTGGTTATGGTGGTGGTAAAGGAGGTGGTTATGGAGGTCATGGAGGCTCTGGAGAATCTAATTATGGCCACAATAGTGGTTCAAGTGAATGCTCTTCCAATAACTGTGGTGGTGGGGGTGGTGGTAAAGGTATTGGTTCTCTAATCCCTTCATTTGGTGGAGCTGGTGCTTTCAGCGGAGCTAGTGCCTCCAGTTTTGCTGGAGCTGGCAGTGGTGCCTTTGGTTTTGGTGCACCTGGTGGAGGATCCAACAGTGGCGGTCATGATAATAGTTCTGGTAATCAAGGCGGTGGTGGTTATGGTAAATCTCATTCTGGCTCTTATGCCAGCGCTTCAGCTTCTTCTTCAGCCTATGCTAAGAGTTATTAAATCTTTTTTTTTTAACTGATCTGATTTATTATTAAGACAATACCATTATTGTATTATATTTAGAATATTTAGTAAGTTTATTTTTTATACAACAAATAAATATTTTTTAATTTAGTACGTGATATTTTTTTGTAAATATTTGTATATAAATTCTTTTTTTTGTATAGTCGTAGTTATATAATTATCTTATTTCTTTTTATATCTACAAATTCGAATAAAATATTTTATTAAAAAATCTTTAAGCGTTTCGTGTTTAAAATAATTTATTTAATGTGAGGTAATTGATATTCCAATAGGTGCTTTAATAAGATCATCAATATGTAAGTGTTTGTACTTTTTGATGGACAAGTTTGTTTAAAAACACGTTGTAGGAAGTAAAATGTTTTTTTTTCAATCGGAACTAGGAAATATTTAGATTTCTTTATGTCTGAGAAAATTAAGACCCGAAACTGAAAGAAAATTTTAGAAAGGACAGTAGAGTAGGACAATAGCTTTCAATGAAATATTCACAAGAGCACAGAAACAGATTTATTGTGACAACCTAATTTATTGCCAACTGAATAATTTAGTTACAGCAAACAACAAATTTATTCCTGATCCGTTTGAAATATATGATTTCCACTGAAATTATGTTGTATTAATCGAGTTTCAGTCGCCACAAAAAAATATGTCGGTGTCTCCAAACAAACCATTTTGACACATTATATATATTTTCTCTGGACAAATAAAATCAAAAAATTTTGGCTATGTAATACATGTATTTCAATCCGGAAAAAAACTTCAGATCCCAAAGTTTTAGAAAAGCTGAGCCTCTTGAAGAGGCAGAGCTTAAAGCAAAAAACCTATTAAAATTAATAAATATTTTGCTCCATTCTTATTTTCTTAGTAATCAAACATGTGGTTAAGTTGTATTTCTAACAAGCACTATGACGTTACCAAAATTTCAAGAAATTACACTGATCTACAATACTACAATCGGTAACTACGATTTAAACTTTGATATTTATAAAATTTATAGATTTATAGATCCTTACAATTTTCTCTATTGTCTCTTAATTATGATCAGAAAGCCGAGAAATTTGTATTTTATTTTTTTTTTTTTTCAATCACTACAAGTAAAACCAACGTTTTACAATAACACTACATATTAATTCTTTACATCACTATATGGACAGTAGGGTTATGGACTTTCCTGAACATTTTGAAACTGCACCTAAATTCCTACAAACAATATGTTACGTTTGCGTACCGTTTTCGGTTCTTCATAAATGAAATACAACTCTGTTTACGTACCGTATACGGAACAGAAACGGATTTTAAGGAACAACGAAATTGATTCGAATCCGTTAAAATACAGTCAATAACGGACCGTTTACGAACCGATATATCTGGTGAAAAAACAGACGTGTCCGCTAAAATTCCGTCAATGACGGACCGTACACGGACTGATATGTCGGGTCAAAAATGGAGTTGCCCGTTGGAAATCCGTAAATGGCAGACCGTTTACGGATCCGTATTCGGTCCGTATTAAAACCGTTTTGTTTTTCAGCAAATACGGATTTGTGTAAATGGGGCAAAACAAACATATTAAACTACCCAGCAAAAAAAAAAGTAGCAAAAGAAGAGAAAAAGAAGCAGGGATTTTGATTCCGGTGTTGTGAAAATTTGCATCGGAACCAATGATTTTTACATAGGGATGTCATAGGGTGGAAGTTTTCTTTTATGATCCTTTTTCATTGCATCTAAAGCCCTTCTTATGGTTTAGTGAAAAATTAAATCTTTTGTTCTTCCCAAAAAAAATTTTGAATTTTTAATTTAGATTTCTACAGGACATCAGTAATCGGTCCTTAGCCTCATTTTCACAATCTCCCGTTAGCTTCTACCTGGGAATTTAACTGACACATTTGTTGTTGTTTCCTATACAAAGTTTGAGTTTTACTGTTCGTTAAATTTTAGCGGGAAATTCAGCAATCGGGCCTTATTTATCTCTATTCGAAATCCTTGCAATTTTTACTACAGTAAATTTTTTTTATTTTTTGAAGCGTCATAGATTTGAAAAGTGTTTAATTTCATTAAAAATCACATTTTTATAAGTTGTGAAAAAGAACTTCCTTAGAAGAGAAAAATCAGAACAAAAAGATACTTTAGAATCAATGAAAAATTAATTCCTTTGGAATCACTTCCATTTATTTTTGCTGGGTACTAGCAATTTTTTGTAGGTACTTTTAAATATGAAACAAAAAGTTATATTTTTCACATTTAAGGATATTGACAGCCATATTGGCGCATACAATTCAATGAACACCAATAAATAGCAATAACTTATATGTATGCTATTACATGCAGCCAGTCATTTGCTATCAACAACAACACTACATAACTACAACCCACATATGAAACTAAATTTACAATAACAAAAAATTACAAAAAAAAAACTTATTGAAATTGTTACAACAGGAAAATTATTTTCACAATTTTTTTCCTCTTTCGAACAAATCACCCTTGTACTGTACTGTAGAAAATATTTAACATGGCATGTAAAGGAAAAATCTAATAGTTAAACCATGTTTTAATGCTAAGATGAATGTCATTTTAAATGACAGGAAAAAGGAGATGAAAAAATAGAAATTACGTAAGCAATCAAATGCAATAAAAAAGAATGAGAAAAATGTCTGTTTATTAGTATTTGAAATATTGCAGTTTTTGTTATGAACTGATTTTTATTACAAATGTTTTCCGAAAATTAAGATTTTTTTTGTTATCATATGAGGCAGGATTATTATGTATTTATTTTGTCGCACACAAAGATCTCACAAGTAAAGAACTTTAAGCAAAAGACTAAATAAAAATTTTTAAAAACGACCTTCAGCGGCTTTTGGGCCACCGAGCACACAGTAAAAAATATGTGAATAAACACAATAGTCGGTTCTGGGCAATGGAAAACCCTCAAATTATTCATCAGTCACCTTTGCATTCTTTAAAAGTGACAGTATGGTGTGCAATTTGGTCGGGAGGAATCATTGGACCTTACTTCTTTGAAAATTAAAACGGCGTAACGGTAACTGTGAATGGGGACCGATATCGCATGTGGTATCAAGAAGACGCTGCCACATCGCATACAGCCAGGACTACAGTGGAATTACTGCGATAATAACAATAAGTTATTTCAAGAAATGGTGATGTTGATTGGCCTCCACGGTCGCCTGATTTGACTGCTCCGAACTTCTTTTTGTGGGGATATCTGAAAAGCAAGGTTTATGCAAATAAACCAGAAACGCTTGAGCAACTCAAACAAAATATTCGTAATGAAATTAATAAAATACCGCGTGAAATGTGTGAGGCGGACATTTATCTGATATTGTATTCCATACATATTTGCCGACATTAAATAAAACATTTATCAATATAAAATCCATTCTCTTTCATTAAATCAAACATTATAAACAAACAAAGTAGTATACCTTCCCGGCGGATACCCTGTATTTTTATTTCCCCACCTAAAGAAACATATATTCACGCAGAGAAAAATCGTGGTTGCAATATGATCACTGCTACTATAGTGTACTTGCTGCGATCGGGTATAGTTGTCAGAATCAAGTTATTGGGTTTTTACCATCAACATGGTCGCTACCATCATTATTTAGTAAATATTTTACTAATTTATAATTGCCACCTTCTATTTTATAACATGATTGGCTGTAACCATACTGTGGTAACAAAAATTATGGCTATGAAAAAAATATAATAATTAATGCTGGCAACAATCAATAAATAATTATACATCAAATAAAACATTCATAATATTGCCTTGTTTTCATAAAAACCAAAATTTTTCAGCTCAGTCAGTTTGTTTTTTCTACAATCATGTATTGTTTACACATATTATTAAAATATTTTATCAATTGACCCATTAAGATTTTTTTTTTTAGCTTTAGAAATATTTTTTTAAAGGGGTTCTTCAAAAAGTTTCTATTTAAAAATTTTATATTTTTTAATTATTTTCAATAAAAACAATTAGATTTTTTTTAATATATTTATTAATTCTTTTTTTGTAAAAAGTTCTCAAAATATTAATAAAATATTTTTTATAAAAAAAAGTCTGTAGAAAACTTCATTATTTTTATTTTGTACGAAAAGGTTTCTTAATCAAAATAATAGATATTTATAAATTTATCTGATAAAAACATTTTTAGATTCTATGGATTTTTCATTAAACTAAAATTCTCAAATTCTCCAAATTGTTTCTTACTAAGAAAAATTTATAGATTCTGAATACTTTTCATCACTAAAAATACTTAGATTCTAAGGACTTTTTATAGTAGAAATATTCTTACATTCTAAAGACTTTTTCTTAAAGAACAATTTCTAAACACTTTAAAAAAATCTTCAAAATGTCTAACAAAAAAGTTTTAAGTATTTTTCTTAAAAAAAGTCCACAGAATCAAAGTTTTCTTGAAAGAAAAGTTCTTAGAATCTATAAATTTTTTTTTCACAATTTTTCTTCAAAAATTCCTTAATATCAATTTTTTTTAGAAAAAACATTTCTAAAGGAAATATTTTTAAATTTGAACAGCTTTTTCATAGTTTCTAAGAACTTTTCGCATAAGAAATTTTCTTAGATTATGGATCGTATAAAGATAATCCCGGAATCGTAATATAGTTATGAGGCACTATAATATAATACAATTTTTATCACACTATGATTACGTGTGATCATATTATGATAAATTCAATATAACATGTTTATTTAGGACAATAATATGGTAATTTTTGAATCATAATAAAACTTTAGGGACCATTTTATGGTAAAAATATTCTTATTTCATTATCATATTATAGTACGACTATGCTTGGCGCAACCATAAACCCAAAAATATATGATGATCTTCGAATATGATTGCCTTAAACATGTTTTTTCTTTGCGTGTTTGTAATTATAATTTTATCATTATTATACTTGTGGGATGCAAATATAATAATGATAAACATATATAATATATTTGCAGGCAAACATATATCTGTTTGCCGGTGGATGAATTTCAAAGGATCCAAATAAATATATGTATTATATTTGCAGGCAAGCATATTGTATTATAAATGCGGCAAATATAACTTACAGCGTTTCCAAATATATGTATGTATATTACCAGCATATTATATTTCCAGCACGCCATTTTTTTCAACGTGTAAGAATTTAAGTGGTTCCCTTGGATGAAAAAATCGCAAATGGAACGGTTTTTAGTCTGCCCAACGGCAGATTTACGATTTTTTGCTTATTATGGAAATTTATTTGCATATCGCTCTTTTCGTTGAAAATTATTTTTTAAAGGCTTCTTCTTGGTACTTTTTATATATTTTTTTGTATCAAAAGTATACCGCAATGCCATTCAAGTTCAAATATTTCATACCGTATTTATTTAAGCGAACTCTTTTTAATATTCGGACTAAATTGGATATTAGAGAATCCTTTTTGGCACTTTTGAGAACAACTTGTCAAGGGGTTAACCTGCAAAACCCACGTGGTTGAAATTACAAGACGCATTTTTCTTAAATGTCATTTCCCTAACACACATCCAAATTTTACACTCACAATATTATTTCAACTATCTAAAATATATATTGAGTTAATTGAAGGCACACAGAAAAAAAAATTACCTGGAAATCTGCTAAAATTTCCATAATTTTACTAGTAAAACATAGTTTTAGTAACTGTTGTATAATTTAAATTGTATTAAAATTAAAAATTTGTGCAAATTACTGAAAATATTAAATTTCATTTTAAAGTCTATTATTTTTGTTTTAATAATCGGTTTCCCTAAGTAATTTTAAAATTCGATTATTAATGAAAGCCCTAATCCTCCAAAAAAAAAGTATTTTACCAAAGAAATATTTAAAAAACTAAGTATTCGTTGATATTATTCCTGTGATCTTAACAATGCAAATTTAAAAAAAACAGAAAATGAGGAAACAAAAATTTGTATTCGCAATCTTTGATAAACTTTTAAACCTGCCAATAAATTGTCTTTTACAATTATGATGAAATTTTTAAATTGGAGAACATAGAAGTTGAAAAAAAAAATTACCTGCACACAGACCTAAGATATTTAAATACGATAAAGTCATTGATGTGCTTGTCCTACAAGTCCATATCTTTACTAGTTCATATCTTTCATTTGGTATGTAATACTTTTCCTTGTCACTTTTAAAAGGGCATCTTTTATTTTCGATAGACGATCAATTTTTTTTAGCACGATTGTTTTTATGGTTCCTCTAGTCCATATCTTTAATTTGATATCGACTTTTCCTTCCCACTCTTCCTAGTTTTATCTTATTACAGACTGGAAACTTCCATTGATATTTATTAATAATTAAAAGACTTAAAATGTTTATATTTTTTTTTAATAATTTCTTTATTTTTTCAATTAATTTAGATAATAAATGTTATTTTTCAATTACCGAAGATAACGAGAATCCATGAATGGACATCATCCAAATAACCTGTAAAGATTATATTTCGGAGAATAGATTCAAATGAATGAATCAGTTATTCCAAGTGGGCGACACCTCAGCATTAAATATGCAAAAAAAAAAAATTGCAAAAGTTGAACCATTAAACAAATTTATGGGGCCAATCATGCACCATTAAAGAACGCTAAGGAAATGAGAAAGAAGCCTCTCTTTACTCGCTTTCGTTAATAGGACAACGCGGTAAGTTATACACAGAAACTTTCTATTTTATCCATCGATTTATTTTGATTACATTAATAACAAATGCGTTGGACGCGGATATGGTAAATGCATGCTTTAGTCGTAATACGAATTCCGAGTGTTGTTGTGATAATTGATTACAACTGGCAATTGTGTGACGACTGTATCGATAATTTCTTGGAAAAACTCAATACTCTTCAACGCTGTCCGCAATGCGGTAGCAAATCTGAAGTGCGAGGGATGCTATCCCCTCTTTAAATAAACTACAAAAATGCCCATTTTCATTAGACCTCATGTGACGGTCAGTTGTGTTGAGATATCTTTGTTGGATTTTCTACATTTTATGGAGGACATCTGAAGCTATCTGGTAACGAAATTTGACAGAACTTTGCTGTAAAGAACATTGGAAACAGGGTTTGAACATTTTAACTAATGGGTTTTGAACATTGGAATTGACAATAGTACAAGAAAGTTGTTCTGGATAGAAAAATTGCTGGGGCAACCATATAATGAGAGGGCTGACGAGCTGACCAGGGATGGATCAAACCTGATCCGAGACCTTTTTAGATGGCGAAATCGGAGATTATACAAAGGGCCACCAATATGCACAAGAAAATCTGTAATGGGAATAATGTCGGCTTGATCACAGAGATATTGAGAGGTAACCTGGATGTGGGCACGACAAGTAGAAGCTTTAGACTGCGAAAGAGGGAACCAGCCAAAGTGATGGAAATTCTCACAGCCCATGCTACACTACGATCACATCTTCCAAATTTGGGAAGGAGTTACTCTGTATTGTGCAGGGCCTGCGGGGAGACGATGAGGTTCTGGAGGCACTCCCTTGTTTTTTACCGGCTTTCGCGAGGAGTAGGTAAATCATTAACACAGGGACCTTATACTGTGCCAATATATGCATTTTTGGTTAAATATAAAGTTTACTATATTTAATATAAATATAAAATTTATCATAAATTCAAAAACTTGGCAAAAATTAAAAATATGCATCATTTTCAAAAGTGCATTTTTTTTAAAAGTGCATTTTTTTAAAAGTGCATATTTTTTAAAAATGATTTTTTTTTAAATGCATATATTACGAAAATTCTTCATAATCTGAACATATATAAATGCATAATGCATATGAAATTTGCATAAATTTTAAAAATTGCATAATTCAAAAAGTTTAATTTAATTCAAAAAACTTGAATAAATTAAATTGAATAAAATGTAAAAATGGCAAATTTTTTACCCAAATGCAATGGCATCGTATATCAGTTTGGTTTTGACATACGTTAAATAGAGACGTGCGAAATTTATAGTGAATATCAATGCATCGCTGTACCCCTCAAGATCGCCCCATAATTGTGGCAATCTTTGCGTCCAATAGTTCGTCAGTGGTGTCATCAAAATTGATCGTGACCCAGCAAAATAAAATGGATGTTATTCTTTACGAATCTCTTTTTCAGAGCATCCAAAAAAATTAATAGTGCAAATTTTTCGGTTTGTAAGAAGTCATTTTAAACAACTTTCAAAATGTTGATATTACTTATGAAGTCAAAAAAATAATATTTTTTCTAACAATTATATTGAAAAGCATATTAGATTTTTAATTTTAATATTTATTTATAACAATTTTTAATTATTTGGTTGGTCCATAAATGGTTTATTCCTGCAGCCATTTAATGCCTGCATGGGGTTGTTTTGAGGGATACTAACATGCCGATTCTCTGGCATAGATGTATGTCATCCGTTTTTGGATGATGATAAAGGCGAATGGCCCTTCCTCCTTTTAGCCTAACCAAAACTAAGCAGAATATAAATATACACTATATTTTTTTAGGTCCAATAAAAAGAATATTATCGCGAAATTGAGTATTTAATAACCTATTAGTCAGATCAGAAGTGGGTTGAAAGTTATATTCAGGTTTTCAAATTTCTATGAAATTTGAAAATATTGAATGGTATTAATACGATTTTAGATCATATAATCATATTCTTTTTTATAAATTGTTTTTTCAAAGAAACGTGTTAAAAAATTTGCAAAATTTGACAGGGCTAGCAGAATAGAATACTTAGAATTTTCGGTCCATGCCGATGTTGGGTTAATGCTTTGATGATTGTCATTTTATATTGATTGTTTGGAAATAAATTAACAAACCCGAAAACAACACACAATTAGAAAAACATTAACGAAATTTAACAATTTATAAAGGGTGGTTAAATTTTAAGGGCCGATGTTGTGATGTGAACCACACCTAAACGTCAAGTTTTTTTCTGCATTTTAATTCACATTTCTCAATTTTGAGTTAACTCAATTTGAACCATAGAAAGATACACAATCGAGCAACACGTTAAAGTTATTCAGGCTTATTATGAAAATGGGGGTTCAAATCAAAATGCACTTTGTGATATTTTTGGTCAGCATAATCGACCAAATGTGTCCACAATCGGGATAATTGTGCACATATTTCTGCAAATCGGGTCTGTAGGAAGTGAGAAAACACCTGTGCATGCTCGCTAAGTTTGTTCTGCGGAAAGCATTGCTGTGTTCGCGATAGTGTGGCAGAATAGCCGTCAACCTCGACTCGCCGTAGGTGTTCGCTATCGCGAGATGATAACGGATTTCTTGAAGCCAGAATTGAGGATATGGATGTGCATGATATGTGGTTCCAACAGGACGGTGCCACTTGCCACACAGCTAACGAAACAATGGCTCTTTTGCGAGACAATTTCAATGGCCGTGTTATCTCGCGTGGTGGCGATGTCAATTGGCCGCCAAGAGCATGTGATTTGACACCGTTGGACTTCTTTCTTTGGGGTTATTTGAAGAAAAGGTGTACGTCGATAAGCCAGCAACAATTCAAAAGCTAAAGGATGAGATAATTCGACACATCAACGGCATAGAACCACAATTATGCCTTAGCGTCATCGAAAATTTGGACCATCGGATGGAGGTGTGCCGCCGAGGTCGCAGCGGCCATTTGGCCGATATTTTGTTTCATACATAATTGAACTATACCATATTATCATAATAAAAAAAAATTACACTAATTTCCTAAATAATTTGTGTTTTATTCATCGGCCCTTAAAATTTAACAACTCTTTATTCAGCCTCTACTTTTTACAGTTTTTGTTATGAACTTTAATTCTTAAAGTATCCAATAACAAATTTTCAAGAATCTGAAGATTTGGTTGGCAACCAATTCGGTTGCCTCAACGATTGTGTTCTCTGAGTACATGATTAAAAAGAGGACTACTGATTTTCACTGTATTCAACCCATTTTGTTATTTATTTTCAATCATTGTTCAAATAATAACCAAAAGTACTCACAGAAAAGATAACCGAGAGTCGTTTAAAATAATATTAAAATCGTTAGGAAAAACGATTTTTATAGTTTTTTTTTTTCAAATATGAAAGTTTGTTTTATGTGTATATAATTGCAAAACACAACACACACACACATCATTTACAGGGTGGCGCAAAAATAACCTTCCGATGTTTTTTGGCTGTAATTAAAAAAAAAACTGATTCTTCTTCTGGATTATTTTTATTTGGTATTTTAATTCTTTTTACATCAAGTCGAGAATATGATGTCATGTAAATGGCCGCCGCCACAGTTGATTGTCATTTGAGCCCTTTTTATGGCATTTTCCATCAGTTTGGCCAAAACTTCCGGCGATAGGTCCTCACATTCTTGACGGATATTGTCTTTAAGAGCTGCAAGAGTCTGAGGCTTGTTGACATAAGCCCGCGACTTCAAAAAGCCCCACAAAAAGAAGTCTGGAGCGGTCAAATCAGGCGATCTTGCTGGCCAGTGCAAATCGCCAAAACGGGAGATTAGGCGCCCGGGAAATGCATCCTTTAGCATATCGGTTGTGGCACGTGCAGTGTGTGGCGTTGCACCGTCCTGTTGGAACCACATGTTTTCCAATCCCAATTCATCAAGTTGCGGCAAAAAGAACTCGTTGATTGTTGCTCTGTAGCGCTCACCATTCACAGTAACCGTTTGGCCCGCGACGTCTTCGAAGAAAAAAGGTCCGATGACTCCTCCAGCGAAAACAGCACACCATACAGTGACTTTGAGCGGGTGTAATGGCTCTTCGTGGGTTACACGCGGATTCTCAGTGCGCCAGAAGCGTAAATTTTGCTTATTTACGTACCCGCTAAAATGGAAATGGGCCTCATCACTCATGATTATTTTTGATGAAAAATCATCTTCATTATTGCTCAAATAAATAGTCACCAATATTCCGCGTTCTGGAGCAGTGTAGCGTAACATTGTTTATTAACGTGTATTTCGCATGTGTTTACTACACAAATGTCAAAACAGAACTGACATTAGGGGCCAATCGCAAAATTTATAGCATTTTCTGATAGGAGGATTACTTTTGCGCCACCTTGTATATATATTTGTGTTCATATTTTGATTTGAAAGAATTTGTATTGAAAGAATCTATTTTGATAAAAAAAAATAATAAAATGAAAAGGAAATTATTTGAATGTTAATTTTTTTTCAAACAGAAACATAATATACAACATTTAACTAAAACTATTTACTCTTACTGAAAGAATGTGTTTTTATAGTTTATTTTTTTAATGGCTGTTTCAATATGCTAAAAAACATATAAATATTTTAATGTTTTTTAATTAAAACTTCTATTACAAACAACCTTTATTCAGTTAGTACGGAGGAATTTCGTTTGAAATATTAGATTTTAATTCACCCAGGAATACATTTGATAACGAAGATCAAATAAATCTGTTGCTGCAACCAAACCAATCGGTTATCACAAAGAAATTGTTCTATTTGTGAATTTTATCATTACCAAATTGAATATTAAAGATCAAGTTTATAATAAAAATTACCTTTAAAGGCTTGTGTTTGTCAAATATTTACATTTTTTTTTTTCAGAAACTTACTAAATAAGTTTCAATTGGAAAAATAAACTTTAATAAACTGAACTTAAAATGTTAACTTAACAATTCTAATAATAATAAAAATAAAACAAGCATATGTTTTATTGAAAGAAAAACTTTTTTAACAATTGAAGTATGTACTACAATGATAACAATAACATACTTAACATTCATACATATAAGGCATTACATACCATCTGCCCCGCAGCGGTAAAAATATATCGTATCATTGTCAATCTTATAGTACTTATTGTCCAGTATGATATCGTACGAATAAAGAAAGAATCAACTATTTTCATTTTCCGAAAAGGAGGCAAAGTAGCAGGATTTAAATATTAACCAATTTAACATTTTTTATTATAATTTAAAATGGATTTAATATGGATTAAGACAAACATTTGATATTAAATGCTTCATATAAGCTGTGTTATTTGATACTTTAAGAATTAAAGTTCATAACAAAAAACTGTAAAATATAGAGGATAAATATAAATTGTTAAATTTCGTTGATGTTAGTCTAATTGTGTTGTTGTTTACAAGTTTGTTAATTTGTTTCCTAACACTCAATATAAAATAGACAATCATCAACAAGCAATGACCGTAAAGGGAGAAGAAGAGCATGGGTATTGACAAGGTTGGGTAGCGCCAACCGAAAATACTAAGTATTCTATCCTGCTGGCTCAGTGGAATTTCTCAATTTTTATTCTCTATAACTTACTAATAAAATTTTCATGTTTCTTTACAATAAAAATAATTAAAAAGAATATGATATGATCTTAAAAAAATCCTACTATACTATTCACAATTTAAGAGTTGCTTTTAATTTTGTCAATAGAATTTTATGTGTTTAATTTAAAAAATAAAAACTAACTAAAAATATTTATTGTAATACGTATCTCTGTCTATCTTAAAATCCACGAAAAAACTTTTTTCAACTCAGAAAGTTTCAGAATGTTAGTCGGTATCACTTTGAATATAATAGTCATTGCTAATATTCAGTAAAAATTAATAATTTTTCGGAATCCAAATCTGGAAAAAAATAAAATTGTTTAATTTGTTGGTTAGATGGCAATAGTTTGGAGAGTAAAGATTAGTAATACATTTTTTAAGCCCTGTATCCAAAATGTAGATATACAGTCTCGGACTGTTTGAGTTGACTTACCTTAAATTTTGTCTTTTCGGTTAACTTTGAGTTGACTTTTGCTAAAATTTTTCCATTTTGGCCAGTCCCGTTGTGAGAAGGACTGAGTTGACTTTCCAAAATTGTTGCCTTCTCCGTCCAATGCTAAATGGACTGTTTAAGCTAAATTCCTTTAAATTTTGACCTTGCATTCATAATAAGCGTTTTACACAAGAGGCCGGCACTAGTACATACAGGTTGACTGAAAAGTTCCTGCGCACGAAATGAAAGAATACTGTTTTTGTTACGAAATATATTTTTTTATTCAATACAATCTCCTAGAAGCTCGAATTGTTCGAATGAGCTTCCAATAATGTTATCCCATCCTTATAATGATTTTCCGGAAGCTCTGCAAAATAACCGTCCACGGCTGCTATGGCCTCTTCATTCGACGAAAAATGCTTTCCACGAAGGAATTGTTGGAGATTTCTGAAGAGATAGTAGTCACTGGGAGCCAAATCCGGTGAATACGGTGGATGTTCAAGCAATTCGTACTTTAATTCTTTGAATTTAGCCATCGTCAAAACACTTTTGTGAGCAGGTGCATTGTCTTGATGAAAAATGATTTTTTCTTCTTTCAACTAGGTCTTTTCTCACGAATTTTTTCATCCAGCTAATCCAAAAGTCTGCAATAATTTTAGAGTTGATTGTTTTACCTTTCTGAAGATAATCAACAAAATTTCTTTTGCATCAAAAAAACTGATGGCATAACCTTCTTTGCTGATCGTTGTGACTTCACCTGCTTTGGAGCTGAACAACCAGCTTCAGTCCACTGTAAACGTTCTTGTTTCAATTTAGGATCATGGTGGTAGATCCAAAAAAATAAAACGTCGCAAGAAGTAGGTCTTATTCGGCTTAAAACGCTCCAAATTAAGCTGAGAAATTTGTTTTCTATCCAGTTTTTGTTGAATTGATAATGTGTGCGTCACTAACTTTCCAAACAGTTTTTTCATACGTAATTCTTCATGTAAAATATGGAGTACTCGTTCGTCTGAGATGCCTATGGCATTAGCAATTTCACGCTAAGTCAAACTGGGATCTTCACTAACCATATTATGTACCTGCTCAATGATTTCTGCTGTGGTTGCAGTTTTTGGTCGTCCTTCGCGTGGATCGTCCTCAAGGCTGGTACGACTACGTTTAAATTCACCAGCCCAAAATTCAATGGTGCGCTTTGAAGGTGAGGACTCCTTATACACTTCTAGCAATTGTTCATAAATTTCCTTTTCTTTTAAACCCTTCAAAACAAAGAATCTAATGACTGCACGATATTAAATTTTTTCCATATTAAAAAAATCAATGACACGTCAACTTCAAATGGCTTGAAAACAAAGAAAGGGTTGACAGAATGACTTGCAAATTTGCATGTGTTCTCAGGACAGTTATACCAACTTGAGAAAAAAAAGTTTGGATCTGGCAGTGCCATCTCTTGGTGAGCGCAGGAACTTTTAAACCAACCTGTATATGATTGCAGTTTCCAAAGTCTTACCGGTAAATCCTATTGTGAATGAGCGTCTTTGGCAACTTGTGTCATTTGGGTGAAATCTTAATAACAATTCAAACTATTGCCACGAACATGTCAAATTTTGTATCCAAAAAGTGCAGACGAGGTTAATCGAATCTTATTGCAAGTTTACAGCGAGCATGCGCTACCTCAAAAATCCTGTCGGAGACAGTTTGGTCGCTGTAAAAGTGGTGATTTTGAGGAATCATTGCTCTATGTGCACAGAGACAACAGATTCGTGCTGACTGGTTGTTCGGTTGTTGGGAGTGGATGAGTCTACAGTCAGCAAATGCCTAAAAGCAAGGAAATTGGGTGTCATACGAGTTGAATCCGTGCGACGTCGAAAGGTAATTTTTCCCTTGTGAACTAACTGATCCAGAACGCCAAAAAAGGAAAAGTTTTTGCATCG